>QXTE01000411.1:88550-169861 GCA_003942145.1 Platysternon megacephalum
ACCCGCTGGGGATGGGGCCCAAGGAGCTTGGGAAACTCAAGCTCCCACTCCCAGTGGCCAGCAAACGCCTTGGGTGAACAGTAGGGTGTAGGTGACAAGTGGGTGATATTTACAGTGTTGCCCTTGCCAGTGGTCTCTGGCCAGACACAAGGCCAGGAAAGAGCTGGATAGGCCCTGAGAAGCTTTTTCCAGCTCTAGGCCTTGGTGGGGGTAGATGGACCCCCCACTAGTGTCATTCCCCTGCCCCCATGCAGAGCAACCAGCCCTCGACCACCAGGGCCATCGCTGAGAGCTGAGTGCCCGTGAAACTCAGGGGTTTCAGCGCAGCCACCGTCCCACCTCGCCGGAGCAAAACCCCCAGGCAGGATGGCTGGCAGCTCCCCGCCCAAGCCAAGTGGCCAATAGGACAGCTGAGGCATGCAGGGAAACTGGCCTGCAAAACCTCCTGGGATACTGAGGGCTGCTTCAGTGGCTCCGTTGGAGCTGTATGCCAGGCCACGGACCCCACAACCTGCTGAGCCTAAAGCCACCTGTGCAAATTCTGCACCCAGCCAGTAGGGGGCGTTGATGCAGGCACCATCGCATTGCAGCAGGGGATGGGGGAGATGCTGCTGCCCCTTTGCTGCCCATTGCCCGGGGACAAGGTGTTTCTGAGCCCTTCCTTCACCAGGAGATGGCACAAGGGGGGGAACCCCTTAGTCACACCACATGGCCAGCCACCCATGGGGACCCACCTGGGGCCCTTCAGGTGCCCAACCCTTCCCCCCTCCTTGAGCTGAGGGTGCAGCTCTCCCAGCTGGGAGCTAGTAGAAGGTTGTTGTCCTCATTAGCGGGTGCTTCCTCTGCCAGGCCCTGTGGGTTTAGCTCCCCCATTTCCCATCACACCCCTTGTTGGCCCAATGCCACCACGTGTTACCAGGGCTGCCCAGTGGATGCCTGCAGAATAGCGCCGCCCTCCTGCCTGCTGGGTCTTGGGACAGACCTTCCATGGCAGCCCCAGCTGGGGAGGAACCTGTCCAGATTTTCTGGTACCCTCAGCACCACCTGGTGGTGACTAGAAAAACTCAAATACCAAATAACAAGAGCATCAAATCTACGGCAACCCAACTGAGATCGGGGCCCCCGTTGTGCCGGGCGCTGCACAGACCTACAAGACACCCCACACACACACACACCTCAAAGACCTGACTCTCTAGATAGCCAAGAGATGGGGAAGGGAAACTGAGGCACAGAGCGGGGTGGTGACTTACTCAAGGTCACCCAGTAGGGCAAAGCTGGAAACACATCCCGGCCTAGTGCCTCATCCAGACTGCCCAGCCCCGGTTCCCATCGCCCACCCGCCTGGAGCCGCAGTGCATCCTGGCTGGCTGAAAAAGCCAGAAGAGTCCCTGTGCCTTTAGACGTGACCTCGCCTCCCGCCCCCCGTATCACCCCAAACCATGGGCCAGTGAGATCCTCAGGGCTGCACACGACGGGCAACTATTTCCGGTGGGGAACTCAGCTTCCTTTGTGCGCTGGGGCCTGTACTAACCTCGCTGCGCGTCGGTGGTTCCGATCTGTCTCCTCCCCTGTCTGCGCTTTTCGTTCCTTCTTTTCTTTGGTTCTTTCCTGCTCTCTCTGTCTCTCACTTGGAATTCTGTTGCTCCTTCCTTCCTCTAGTCAATATGCCAAACCAATTTTGGGTCACGTGCATTAAACAGAACAAAAGACAAAAAGAATTATAACAATAACGATGATGCAGATCATTTAAAAAGAAAAGAACAAAAAAAATACAAAAAAATGGCAACTATTGTTGAGTTACAAACGAGAAATTCAAACAATAAAAGAAACGAGTTCTTGGAACCAAGGGGCGAGAGCTGGGTGGTTTTGTTCCGGCGGGCGCGGCAGGCGGGGCGGGGGGTCGAATGGTGCTGCGGGCAGGGCAATGAATGCCTGGGAGCAGGGATGGTGCCAGGGAGTGGGGGGTGATGCCAGGGGCCACAGAGGGGATGCTTGAGGGGGGTGGGGTGATGCCAAGGGGCTGTTTGGGGCTATTCCTCCCCCACCCCATTCTCTGTTCATTAGCCCCTTCTGTGTCAGCCCAGCATCTAGGGAGCCCCCTAGTGGTGGCCCCAGGACACTGCTGAGCCAGAGAACAGCTAGGTTGGGTCAGGGTCCATCAGCCCCCAAGACAGAATCCGTCTTTATGGTCACCACCGGGGAGGCCAGGTTATTTCCACCACCAGGGGGCGCTGTGCACGCCCACACCTCAATCTCACCCACCCAGACAGAGAGCTGCGGGGGGATGGGGAGCTCCGGACACAGTGTGGCCCCATCACTGTGGATGTGAACGAACGTGGCCCCCAGGGGTCAGCGCCCGGCATCCCCTCAGCCTGGTTCTTGTTTCCAGAGGCCCATTGGGAGCTGGTCGCCTGGCAGCCCCTCAGCTCCCCCCACCCCCACGTTCTGGGAGCCCCGTCTCTGTGGCCCCGACAGCCCCGGTGCCCCACTGCGCAGACCATGGGGGCTGCTGAGAGGCAGATGCCACCTCCACACACTCTGGAGCTGAGACCCCCTCAAACTCGTTTCATACCAGGCCCAGGCCCCATTCCCTGCCCTGGGGCTGTATCAGAGCCAGCGCCCCCTAGAGTGGCAGGGCCCTGTGTCCCATTCGCGCCCCTGAGCCAGGCTGAATTTGATAATAGTGATTAGATTGGGGATGGAGGGGGGGGGAGGCTGGGAGTCAGGACTCCTGGGTTCTATCCCCAGCTCCGGGGAGGGGGAGATGAGACTGCGCCAGCCCCCTGCAGACAGCAGCTCACTTGCACCAGAATCAGGCCTGGCTTGGAACTGGGAGACTCCCAGGAAAATGGGGGGAGGGGCATAGAGACAGCTGGGCGGGGCTGTGTGTGAAAGGCCTTGGGGGTCTCCATCCCGCCTTTCCTCTGCTGGCCAGGAGATGGCAGCAAACCCCATCGAGCAGGACCGGCCCTGCCAGGGTGAGCCAGGAAGGGTGGGATGGATCAGATACACCCCCAGGCCTGGGCACGGCCAAGCTAACAGCCCCCCCACGCTGCTCCCATCTCCCTCTCCCCTGAGGCACCTGCGGGGGCAGCTGGCAGGAGCCGGGGTCCGGGGTGGGGAACTGGCCTGGCAGGATGAATGGGGAGAGGACGGCAGGTCCGTCTGTGCCACGTCCTTCTGTCCTTCGGGGGTCTATCCCCACTCTAACCACTAGACCTCCCTCCCCCCCAGCCTCCCCTCCATCCAGTGTGTCCCTGCCCCCCGCCCCAGCCAGCGGGCAGCAGGACCTGAGCAAACTCCCCAGAGCAGAGTAGAGCATGGCCCAGCGTGGGGGTGTGGGGCTCAGCCCCCTGCTCGGCTTGGCTCCTGCACGGCTGCCTTGGGGGCAGAGATTATCCCCACGCTAACTTGGCACCAAACTGGGGGGGGGGGGGTGACTCGTTCAAACCGTGGACTGCGACTCAGGAGCTCTGGGGTCAGTTCTTGGCTCTGCCACTGACTTCCCTGAGTGACCTGGGTCAGTCCCTGGTTTGATGGGGAGCTTTTTGGGCAGGGACTGTGTGTCTGTGTGTCTGTGCAGAACCTGGCACAACGGGGGCCCTGATCTCAGTCGGGGTCTGCGCAGCGCCCAGCACAATGGGGCCCTATTGTCAGTTCTCATCTGCCCCCTGTCTGGAGAGACACAGCAGGGTTCTGGCTCCGTGTGATCAATTCTATTGCCCCCTTGTGACGTTATGAGTGTAATATAATATCTCATGACAGGGCCAGAAAGAGTTAATTAACTCAGAGTAACCTGACCTAGGAATGAACTTTAAAAACTGGTTAGAAAGATAGGTAAATAAATAAAGCTTTAAAACGCAAGTTTGCATTGTTAGAGATCTCAAGGGTAAATGTTTGCACAGGTCTTGTGGTGTCAGTAAACAAGGCTTGTCTATATGTCTCTTTAAAGGTTGTAGTAACCTGTAGCTGAACTGTTTAATGGATAAATTACCCTGTGCTAATTGCCATGATGTTTAGAGTAAGGAGAAGTAAGCCTATTGTTTCTCAGGCCAAAAGGCTGCTGGAAATGTATAAGAACCCTGGGACATGATCAGACATCATCTCAGATCTGCTTTGGTTTCAAGAGGGAGGAACCTTAAGCCATAAGGATTGAGATCCCCAGTCTTTGACTGGAGCCACCCTGAACATGGACATTGGACTATAACCTATGGACTATTTTCTAAAAGGACTTTTGGCAACTACAGGCTCACCTCTGCTATGTATCTAAACCTCAAGGATTGAGTTCAAGTCTGTCTGTGTATTGATCTTTTAACCAACACTCTCTCTCTTTTCTTTTTTAATAAATTTTAGCTTAGTTAATAAGAATTGACTATAGCGTGTATTTTGGGTAAGATCTAAGTTATAATTGAACCTGGGGATGTAGTTGATCCTTTGGGATTGGAAGAACCTTTTCTTTTATATGATGAGATAAGATTCTCAATAATCATCATCATATCTGACAGGTGTGTCTGGACGGAGGCCTGAGGCTGGGTACTTTAGGGGAACTGCGTTGTTTGAACTTCTGAGTAACCAGTGAGGTAATACAGAAGCTGTTTTGTGCTGGCTGGTAAATCTAAGTATTGGAATATCCACCAGCGTTTGGGGTTTGTCTGCCCCGTTTTGTTTGCAGTTCACCCTGATTGAGTGACCTCAGCTGGCTCCAACAGGCAGCACCGTCACAGTGATCCTGCCGACTACGCCACTGTGACGGTGCTGCCTGTTGGAGCCAGCTGAGGTCACTCAATCAGGGTGAACTGCAAACAAAACGGGGCAGACAAACCCCAAACGCTGGTGGATGTTCCAATACTTAGATTTACCAGCCAGCACAAAACAGCTTCTGTATTACCTCACTGGTTACTCAGAAGTTCAAACAACGCAGTTCCCCTAAAGTACCCAGCCTCAGGCCTCCGTCCAGACACACCTGTCAGATATGATGATGATTATTGAGAATCTTATCTCATCATATAAAAGAAAAGGTTCTTCCAATCCCAAAGGATCAACCACATACCCAGGTTCAATTATAACTTAGATCTTACCCAAAATACACGCTATAGTCAATTCTTATTAACTAAGCTAAAATTTATTAAAAAAGAAAAGAGAGAGAGTGTTGGTTAAAAGATCAATACACAGACAGACTTGAATTCAATTCTTGAGGTTTAGATACATAGCAGAGGTGAGCCTGTAGTTGCCAAAAGTCCTTTTAGAAAATAGTCCATAGGTTATAGTCCAATGTCCATGTTCAGGGTGGCTCCAGTCAAAGACTGGGGATCTCAATCCTTATGGCTTAAGGTTCCTCCCTCTTGAAACCAAAGCAGATCTGAGATGATGTCTGATCATGTCCCAGGGTTCTTATACATTTCCAGCAGCCTTTTGGCCTGAGAAACAATAGGCTTACTTCTCCTTACTCTAAACATCATGGCAATTAGCACAGGGTAATTTATCCATTAAACAGTTCAGCTACAGGTTACTACAACCTTTAAAGAGACATATAGACAAGCCTTGTTTACTGACACCACAAGACCTGTGCAAACATTTACCCTTGAGATCTCTAACAATGCAAACTTGCGTTTTAAAGCTTTATTTATTTACCTATCTTTCTAACCAGTTTTTAAAGTTCATTCCTAGGTCAGGTTACTCTGAGTTAATTAACTCTTTCTGGCCCTGTCATGAGATATTATATTACACTCATAACGTCACACCCCTAGTGACCAGCACCGCTGTGTGGTTAAGAGACCTACTGCTGCAAGCTGCTGAGGGAGCGCTCCCTTAGCTCAGCTGGGTTGGGACCCGTCTCAATCTCCCCTTGTGGTCTCCCACTGGAGCTGTTATTTATTTTCTTCATTTCCACGCTGCTCTGTGTTGTTGCGGCATGGCTGTTCAGCAGCCCCTGCACCCCACCCCATAGGTGACTGCATCTCAGCGCCGGGCGGGGGATCCCTGTATTAACAGCCCCCACGTCCCACCCCAGAGGTGGCTGCATCTCAGTGAGCTGAGAACTCATCCCTCTGTAAACAGTCAGAAGTGTCCCTAGGTGCTGGGGCAGCGCCGGAGAGTTCGGAATGTCCCGGCGAAGAGCTGACCCCAGGACAGCCCAGGCTGGGAGCAGCAGCTGGGGCCCATTGCCCGTCGCAGCCCCACAGCCTGTGACGGGCCAGCGCTTCCGGTCCATGGGCCAGGCCCCCGGCTGGGGTAACTCCGTGTCACTCCCCTGCAGCTCACAGCGCTCTGTCCAGAACCCCGCTGGGGCCCTGCTGCATGGACCCTGATGGAGAGACAGCTGATTTCCACCAGCTGGGGCCCTGGCCCCATCGACACCAATCTCCACCAGCGGGGGCCCTGTCCTGCTCTCTGCCCCCATCCCCACAGCAAGCGCTGAACTTTGCTCCAAGATTGGCTGCAATAAAAACAGCTGGCTCCTTGGATGGAAAAACAATTCCCCCCTCCCCCTCCCGGCAGCCCATGGTCCCTGCATCTCTACGGCGAATTGCACAATATTTACTGGGGGGGGGGGCAGGGCCAGCTAGCCATGACATCGCAGTGGGGGAGCAGCAGAGCGTCCCTGACGGCTGTATGCCTGCTGCACTCCACCCCCTGAGCTAAAGGAGTCGCTCCCTCAGCCAGCAGCTTGAGTTGGCTGTTAGCCTCCATAGGGTGCAGGCACTGTGCACCCCCGTGTTACCTCAGCGCTGTGACCCCCGTCGGTCTCCAGCCATTGTGGTGCAGAGGAATCCCCAGCATTTGTGGTCTCAGGGATCTCCCCACCCGAATCTGGACCCTGTTCCCCAGATCAGGGCCCAGGTCTCCACCCACCTCCCAGGAATCACCCCACGGCTCACTTGGGGGGCAGCCCCCCAAATTCCCCAGCAGGGAGCGGGGCCGGGGTCAGGTCCAGAGCAGAGGATGCTGGAGAATGCCCTCTGGCCAAACACAGAATGGGAACAGTTGGGGAAAGCCCCATCCCAGAGCCCACGCCAGCCCGTCAGCCTGCCCCATATGGACCCCTACGCCTCCATAAGCCGTGCCTCCGTGGCCCCAACTTCTCCACTGGGGCTGTTGCCCGGGGACCCCATTGCCAGCCAGCCCGGGGGGCAGGGTAGGAGTCAGGACTCCTGGGTACTTTCTGCTGTTTTCTGAGCGCCCCACCCCCCACCAGCGTCTTTCTCACGTTTCCACCCAGACAGGCGAAATCGCCAACTCAGCAAAAGAAAAACATAAACTCGGAGCGGAAAAAGCTCTTGTGTGGGTGAAGCTGGCGTGACGCAGACGGGGAGGGAGCTGGGGAGGGGAGGGGGCCGAGGAAAGGTGGAAGTGCCAGGCCACCCTCTGGAGATGTTTGTGTCTCTCCTTTGACAGGCACATGCACCTTCCCCTTGCACTGCAAAAGGGTTCTGGGGCCAGATCCCTGGCTGGTGTCAATGGGCGTCGTTCCATTGGAGTCAATGGGCCAGGCCAGAGCCCAGCTGGTGTCAATGGGACAGATCCCGGCTGGTGTCAATGGGTGTCCCTGCATTGGAGTCAATGGGCCAGATCCCAGCTGGTGTCAATGGGCGTCGCTGCGCTGCAGGGTGGGCTCTGGGGCACTTTGAGGGACGCCGCAGGTGCTGCTGGAAAGGCTGTTGGGGAGGAGATTGTGGGGGACTCGTCTTGCTGAGTCCATGTTAACCCTGATGCCCCAGCGGTGCTGGGGACGCTGTGCTGCGGGGAGCAGGGCAGGGACTCAGGAGGGGGGGCTCCCCCCTCGCAGTCAGTGCTGGCGCCAATGCCCCAGCATGGCACTAGGGGGCGCTGTGCTGCAGGGAGCAGGGCGGGGTGAATGTCTCCTCATTAACCCTTCATCTCCTGGACAAATCCACATGTGCTCTGTCAGTCCTTTTGTTTCTCTTGAGGGCTATTTTCAGGGGCGCCTGCCTGGCTTTGCGCTGCCAGCCAGTTCCATTCAACCTGGATTGCAAGTCGACAAGGGATTCTGCTTCACTCCCTGTCTTACTATGTTGTACCGTGTAGCTGTTAAATAGCCCCTGCGCCCCACCCCAGAGGCAGCTGCATCTCAGCACTGGGCAACGGAGCCCTGTATAAACCGTCCTCGCACCCCACCCCAGAGACAGCTGCATCTCAGCACCGGGTGGGCGATCCCTGTGTTTATAGGGTTTAATGGACTTTGTGATTCTTCCTGACCACCCCCCTTCTGGTAGTGAGTTGCACAGTCTGCAGCTCAGCAAGTCCACCACCCTACCCCCAGCGCATCTGTCCCCAGAACCACCCCCCCACACACACACACACACCTCCCCCCAGTGCCCCAGCCAACAGCCGCAGGTTGGCTCCTGACGCCAGCTGAGCCTGCGACCTGAGCGGTGTCAGAGCTCCCTGGGTCGCTCTGGCTCTGGGCAGGCGGGCGCCCGGGCGCAGGAGGCGGAGGGTGCAGGGCGAAGCAGGTAGTTGCTAGGTACGAGAGCTGGGATATCCTGTACCGACCAGGAAGGGGAAAGCAGCAGGATGTGGGTTCTCGGGTCTGTGCGCTGCATCGGGGAGCGGGTAAAAACTGCCAGTTCAGCAAACAGCCACTGGAGCCCCGGAGCGCAGTGTAGGGCTCCGGGCCCCAGATCCGCCCACACCAGGGCTGAATTCAGGCTCTGGGACCCAGATCCCTCCCTCCCCCCAGAGCTGACTTTAGGGTTCTGGGTCCAAGCAGCCACCCCCTCCCATGCTCCCAGCTCCTGCCACACAGGTAGTTCCCTGCACCGAGGGCTGCCTGCCCCCTGCTACTCCAGCCTGTGCCACTGCCAAGCAGGCAAAGCAGAGCAGGACGAGTGAAGGTCTCCCCGGTGGCTGGGGGTGCAGGAGAGTCCTCCAGTGAGGGGGGGGGTCAGAGGGCTGCGAGCGAGCAGGGCTCTCTGAACTGCCTGGACCACAACTTCCCCACAGCGTGACCACACCAGACGCCTGTGTGCACGGCGGCACGGCGGCAGCACCTGGAGGAAAGAGACAAGAGCACCAGGGCCTCCGGACTTCTGTGCAGCAGGGGGACGAGCTGCGTAGCAGAGACAAGGGGAAGTGTCATGGGAAGGGCACCTGGCACTGGCCTCCCGGGCAAGCTGCCTGGGGAAGCCGGCAAAGCCCAGGTCAGGGCTTGGATGGGAGACCTCGGAGTGCAGCAGGGATCAGGGTGGGGGTCCCTAGGGAGTGCGCTCCCCTCACAGTCAGTGCTGGCCCAATGCCCCAGTGCGGCGCTAGGGGCGTGGGTGACTTCATAGAGGGCACTGGGCTCGGCGCTGTGCTGTGGGATTCGCCATCTCCCCAGGGAACTGCCGTCTCCTTGTTCTCGTGCTGAGACAGAGACAACAGAACGTCCTGATCCCCCTTCTCTAGACCAGTCAGGAGTTCATAGACTTTTATCACGCCCCCTCTTACCCGTCTCCTTTCTAAGGTAAACTGCTATAAAGAGCTGCAGTGTCCCCACTCCGGAAGCAGCAGCATCTCCGTGCCAGGCAAGGGCCCCCTGTATAAACAGCCCCAACGCCCCACCCCAGAGGTAGCTGCACCTCAGCACCGGTTGATGCAATCCCAGTGAGACTTATAAACTAACCCAGTGGTCCCCAAATTTTTTACCTTGTGACCCCCCTTACCCTTGTTCACAAACCCCCTCCGAGCCTGGAGCAGGGCCGCAGCTCCGGGAGGGGGGGATGCAGACAGAGGTAAGAAGGCTGAGGCTGGGGCCATAGCTGGGGGCAGGTTCGGGAGCGGATCCCGGGTGAGGGGCCAGGAGCGGATTTCCAGGCATGGGGCTGGCAGCCGGTCCCGGGCACGGAGCTGAGAGCAGAGCCCTGGGCATGGGGCAGGAGCGAAGCTGAGTGGCACTCCCACCCCACCCCACTTAGGGGCTGGGCCAGGCCCTGATGTGCCCCCCCCCATATGTTCCTCCGTGCTGCCCTAGGAGGGCATGCCCCACAGATTCGGGACCTGTGAACTCTCACCTTCTCTTTGAGCTGCGGGTGCTCAGCACCGCTGAAAATTAAGCTGGGGGTGTCAAGCCGTGCACCCCAAACATGAAGGACCTAGTTCTGAAAACATCACCCTCTCTCCTGTGCCTCGGTTTCCCCTGCTATAGTGCAGGGAAGAACCCTGCACCTGCCTGGATTTGTGAAGCTCCTTGGGCAGGAAGGGCTGAGAAGGCAGCTCGCCATTAGCGATTGCCCTGCAATGATCAAACAGCAGCTGTGAATCGCTAACGATCGGTGCAGCGTCCCCAGCTCTCGCCAGCCACACGACTTCAGCCAGGGCTGGAGCCCCTGTTCACCCGTCAGCCCTGCAACCCTCTGATTGGCTGCCCTTCTCCACTTCCCCGCCTCCTGGGGAAGGGCAGCCAATCAGGGCTGTTGCAGGATGCAGGCTGAGCTCTCTCCCTCTCCCTTCAAGGGCCAAGAGGAGTTTTGGGTGGGGGAGGGGAAGCAGCGGACAATATTCTCATTGGGCGGGAGGGAGCAGGAAGAGCCCAGTCACTCAGGGCAGCTCCATTCCCCCCTTCCCCTTCGATGAGCAATGGATCAGTCCGCTCTCCACTATTTACCCCCTCCCCTCCTGTGAACAATGTGAGCCAGTCCACTCTCTGCTCCTTCCCCCTCCCCTCCTGTGAACAATGGGTCAGTCTGCTCTCTGCTCCACCCCCCACCCCCTCTATCCTTGCAGCCCTTGGCAGGGGAAGGGGACGTAGAAGGATCCCCTGGAGCTGCAGATGTGGGGCCGGGCGGGCCCAGAATTAATTGATGACAATGCTGGAGATTAAGACAAAGCTGGAAACCTCTGCAGCATCAGCAGCCAATGAGCTCCTGCAGTGGGGCAGAATCACCAGTGTTACTGCCCCATATACACACCCTGGGGGGCAGGCGGAGTTCACACCCTGTAACTACCTCACACAAACACACCTTGGAGGGAGTTCACACCCTGTAACTAGCCCCACACACGCCTGGGGGGGACAGGGGGAGTTCACACCCTGTAACTGGGCCCACACACGCCTGGGGGGGGACAGGGGGAGTTCAAACCCTGTAACTGGCCACACACACACCTGGGGGGCACAGGGGGAGTTCAAAATAAAAACAGCTCCCACCAAGAGCAGAGAGAGCCTGACCCACCTGGCCTCTAGGGGGAGCTGTTTGCTTGGTGACATATAATATCTGATTAGTATTAATCCTTGGTGATTATTTCCCATTAGCCCTGGCTGTTGCAGGCCCCACCGAGGCACCGACATGGTTCAGGCTGATGTTGTCATGCTCTCACTTGCTCCCTCTGTCTCGTTCTCTCGCTCTGGGCGCAACTTCCTCAGCCGGTGCCGGCCTTATAAACGCTGCTATTTCCAGCCTGCCCCGCTTGTGCCCCGCCTCCCCCCACCGCGGCACCCATTGGCTCTATAAGAAAGAGGAACTGGCCTGGGCCACTGCGGGGGTACGTGGGTTTGAGGGAACAGGTTGTACTTCTAGGTTAAGTACAAAAGTATAAACACACGATGCCACAAATGCAATTGTGTGACTGCAACCGTGCAAGCATGCTGTAGCTACAGCTGTGCAAACACAATCTGCTGCAAGTACAACTGGACAACTGTCAAGGTCTAGTGCAACCACCACGTAACTACAACCTTGCAGGCACAATCAGCTGCAAGTGCCACTAGAACCAGGGAAGTACGCTACAGCACAACTACAACTGGGTAACGACGGCCATGCAAGCGCACAATGCAGCACATACAATGGTGCAGCTGTACAAACGCTACACTACAGGTGCAACAGCTCCACTACAACTGTACAAAAGCACAATGCTGCAAGTGCAATGGTACAATGGTACAGCTAAAACCGTACAAGTACGCAATGCTCCCAGTGTAACTGTGCAACTACCACTGTGCACCACGACACTGCAAGGAAAATTGCACAGCTGTGCCAGCGCACTATACTACAAGTGCAACCATGCGAGCACCATATGCTGCAAATGCAATGGTGCAACTGGAAGCATGCAAGCACCTTTATGCCGAAAGTGCAATTGTACAACAACCTGGCAAGCTCACAAGTATAATGACAGCCGTGCAAACACACACCACTGAAAGTGCAAATGTGCAAACACAATATGCTACCAGTGCAACCACACTAGGCTCCAAGGGCACTGTGCAACTATAGATGTGCAAGCACAATACACTGCAACTGCGTAAGCCCATTGCCCTGCAGTAGACTCGTTCATGTCCAGTCCTTGTGCCCTGGCTGTGACTCTCTCAGCTGACCTACTAACAACACGCAGGCTGGTGTCCACACAGCAGCCTTTTCCACCTGCCTCCTCCTTGCTGCCGGAGTTTGTCCCAGTGCATTCTGGGAAACTGGGCTGCGATTGAGAATTACTTGCTAGCTCAGGTCCAGTCCCCCTGCTCCAATGCAGATTTAAGTATTTCTACAAAGCAGAACGGCTCCAAGAGGAGAGGGTGAGAACACCCCAGCTCTGAATATCCCGTAAGGTGCTTGCTTGGGATCCCTGTGCTGCATCAGGCAGAGTGGAGATTAGAACCTGGGTCTCCCACATCCTGGAAGAGGCTCTGACCACTGGGATAAGTGGGGCACCCCCCACAATGCTTTGTGCAGGACTCAGTTTGGGCTGGAAACTGACTGGAAGGCAGATGGCAAATGAACAGAGCCCAGTGGCTCTTACTTTAGAGGATCGCCTGGTTGGAAGCTGCGCTGGTGAGTCTCTGAGGGGCTGAGGTGTGACGACCACATGCAGCACCGAGGAGACACAAACCTCCACCTTCCTTTCATCTACAGCCGATGGGCGGCTGGATTTCTGGCTGTGGGTTTGTACAGCACCTAGCACCGTTCATACGTTCTAAAGCCAGACGGGACCAGTGTGACCATCCCATCCGACCGCCTGCATAAGGCAGGCCCTAGGACTTCCCCGGCTTAATTCCTGTGGGAACTGGAGCAGATCTGCTAGAAAAACATCCAGCCTTGATCTAAAAATAGCCAGCGAGGGAGAATCCACCATGGGCCTTGGTAAGTTGTTCCAAGGCTTCGTTCCCCACACTGTGAAAAACGTGCCCCTTATTTCCAGTCTGAATGTGCCTAGCTTCAACTTCCAGCTTTGCTAAACTGACGAGCACACGGTCAATATTTTGTTCCCCATGGAGGTACTTATAGACTGTGATCAGGTTGTCCCTCAACCTTCTCTTTGTGGGGCTCAGGGAAAAGAGCGGGATCTAGTGGTTAGAGCAGGAGGGAGCTGGGAATCAGGACTCCTGGTTCCATTCCCAGCTCTGGGAGGGGAGTGGGGTCTAGTGGTTAGGGTAGGAGGGGGCTGTGAGGCAGAACGACTAGACCCCACTCCTCTCCCAGAACTGGTCCAGGACTGGCGTTTCTACATGTACAGTATTAAATATAAATAATCCATGAAGTTACCAGGATCTGAACTGGCCCCATTTGAGTCTGTCAGGGATGCATTCTGGTCTCCTGTATGTTGAAACTGTCACAGCCGCCTGCAGTGATAAGGACTCAAAAATCAGAGAAATCATAAATAACCCCCGGCCCACGTAGTACAGATCTTCCCCCAGATAAAACAAACACGAAATGTACAGCACTGGCTATTTTTGGCCTCTCGGCCTGGGCTGTCCCGTGCTGTGTTGGTTATTCACACACTATGGAAGTGCGGGGTGGGGACTAGGCGACCAGTTTATTTAATAAAACAAACTCTTCCCTTCCATCTGCACAAAGGAGCAGACAGGGCTGGAGCCATCCCTGCATCTCGCTGGGGGATAAGGGGACAGGACAATGGGCTGATCAAAGGGATGATCTGGAGTGGGGTCTAGAGGTTAGAGCAGAGGGGCTAGGAGTCATGACTCCTGGGTTCTATTATGACCCAATTCTCCTTCCAGAGCTGGGAATAGAACCCAGGAGTCCTGACACCCAGCACAGCCTCCCCCCATCCTTCTAACCCAGCAGAACCCCTATGTCAGGGGTCCCCAATGCGGTGCCCACGGGCGCCATTGCGCCCGCCGGGAGGTGTAAGTGCGCCCGCGTAGCCCTCGGGGATTTTTTTTTTTCTCCGCTGGCAGCGCTCGGGGTTTTGTTGTTGTTTTTTTTGGCGCCCGCCAGACGAAAAAGGTTGGGGACCACTGCCCTATGTCATTTGCGCCAGAAATGTAGAAGATGCTGGACAAAATGAGACCCTGCTCCGGGCGGGTAGATAGATCCAATTTGTGGCTCTGATTTCCCAAGACTGTATCCCCCCGGCCCGTTTGTGGGATGCCCTGTTTCCCCGCCCCCCAGTCCTGGGCAGGAGCTGCCCATGTGGCAGACACGGGCTGAGCATGGGTGCCAGAGGAAGGAGCCGGCCCACGCTCCAGCACAATAGTGCCGTCGCCCAGAGCCAGCGCCAGGGTATCCGAGTGCCTGCACTGCGGCCGGCCCAGGGCAACCACTTCCCCCAGAACAACAGCAGGAGCCCACGAGTGAGGAGGGGCCCTGGTTTGTCGGCGCTTTCACTTCTCCTGCTCCTGACTTTTCCTGCCCATTGTTCAGCTCGGGAGTCGTCGCCGACACTTCCTTATGGCAACACAGCTGATATCCCACGAGAGCCAGGGCACATGTCCAGCTGCATCCCCAGCCTGGCGCCAATGCCCTGTCCCCATACACACCCCAGCCTGGCACCAGGGGGCGCTGTGATCCTGGGGGTGCTGCCCCCACTGCCCTGGTCACGTCCCCTCTCCTCTGTAGTCACTGGGGCCCATCTCAGGATCGGGCCCGTGGGCCTAGATGCAGCGTTTGGCGCTCGTCTCTCATTACTGTCGGCCTCTCTCGCTCCAGCGAAGCATGAACCCCTGGGGCCGGGGCTGGTTTGTGGTTTGATCGCCTGGTTCCGGAGCAGCAGGGTCAGCGCCAATTCCCACCCCCCGGAATCCAGGCCAGCCGGGTAAACTGATCCCCTTGGCGTGAAACTGTCCACGGAAAACCCCCGGGGCCGACTGGGGCAGGAGGGGGTTTGAGGAACTCCACAGAATGACAATCGCAATCAGCAAATTGATGAAGATCCAAAGGGGGGTTGGGTTGTGCCAGAGCTGCCCAGTACTACACAGTATTTTAGGGCAGGGGACTGTGACCTGCAGCCCCCCGCTATTCCAGCCCTGTCCCCCAACTTTGCTGATGCCCCTCAGTCCTGACCCACAGGCCCCTGCTATCCCAAGCCGGCACCCCACAGCTGGACATTCCCCCCACCCCCATCCCCCCAGCAGATCTCACCCGCCGGTTCCTGTTTCTGCTGGGGCAATGTTTCCATGAGGTCTCTGGTGCCTGCCCAAGGGGTGGCCAGGATATCTCCGCAGTGACACAATCCCCCGGGCTCCAGCCATGGGGCCTCAGCAGCCTGACCTGAACTGCCCCCCACACCCCAAAGGGCATGACCCTGCCAAGCAGGAGGCAGCCTGTGGGGTGAGAGCAGGCTGGGGGTCAGGACTCCTGGGTTCTAGTTGCAGCTTGAGGAAGGAAGTGGGGTCTAATGGTTAGAGCGGGGGGACTTGGCACCAGGACTCTTGGGTTCTAGTTCCTTCTTTACCATCTCTCTCTCCTCACGAAGAACATCACACCCGGTGCGGCCGCATTGCCCCATATCAATATCGCAGCCCTTTCCGAACCCTGGGACGCTCTTGTCTTCCCCACTGTCCTGTGGCAGGGAGTTCCCCGGGTTAACAACACAAGGCTGAAGGGGTTTACAGGTAATGGTGGGGGTGAGTGCAGGACGTGAGCTCCCAGCCAAGCACAGATCTGCCCAGGGGCCTCTCTGCACTGGGGGGCTGTTCCCGGGACTTGGATGGGCTTTGGATCTGGCCCCAGCTGGGCTGGAATGTCGGCAGCTCTTCAGCTGTTGTGCTCCAAGGGGGAAAGCAGCCCCCGGCCGCCCGACCCTGCTAATCTGGGCTCCACACCGTGCTGGGGCTGCATTCCAGGAGGCACGAGGGGTGACAACAGGCATGAGGGGTGACAACAGGGGTGTATGGGGGCGGGGGCAGCACAGACAGGAGCAGTGGCGGCAAAGGAGGGGTGGAGATAAGCTTGGGGCTGGGGGCCGGGCTGGTACGGGCCCTGCTGGGTAATTCCTGGGGCCATCTCAGGGGGATGCGTCCAGGGGTAGGAGTGTCTCTGGTCCAAAGAAGGGTCCCCCAGGCCTGGGGAGTTTAGAACAGTGTCTGTGGTGTGTCAGATTGGATCGGAGCCCAGCACGTTGGTCTCCAGCGCAGATATCCCCATATACACCGGACCCCTCCCTAGTCCCAGCCAATCTCCCTCAATCTGCCACACACCCCTCCATCCACTCACCCCCCCCCGCAGCCTTTCCCCCCCCCCACCCATCCAGCCCCCTGCCCCATTCCATCTTCAGGTGTTCCCCAGGCACCTCTGCCCCTGGTCTCCCCCATTGCTAACGCCAGGAAGGGGGGCTCCTTCTGTCCCCTGTCTGCACCTCGGGACTTGGGCAGACCCCCGCTGTAGCAGCCCCCGGGGCGCCCCGATTGCCCCATGTGGCTGCCTAGTCCTGTGTAAACGGAAACGGAATCCATGCCCCGCCCCCGCGAGCCCCCCTGGGATGGGGGCTCAGCCCAGACCGGGGTCTGTCATTTAGTGGGAGCCCCTGGTTAAAATACTGCCCGCACCTGCCTGTCAGCTGGGCCCCTTTTCTGACACCCCCACGGCTCCCCCTCCCCCTCCCATCTCCCCACACAGCCCTCCCCTTCCCTCCCCCGCCGGATCTCCAACCCCAGCCCTGTCTGCTAAGCAGAGAATAACCCCCCCCCCGCCCCCCTCCGGTCCCAGCGTTCCTGGGCGGGGCCCCCGCCCCCCATAGAGCCGGCCCTGCGCTCGGGGGCGCTGCCCTCTGGCTGCAGCTCGGTGCGCGCCGCTCGCTGGACTCCCTCGCCCCGCAGCATGGACCCGGCTCGCCACCTGCTGACCCTCGGTGAGCCCCCGATCCCGGCCCCGCGGCCCGGCTCCACCATGTGCTCGGCCCGGGCTGCTGCTTCCCGGGCGCGTTGCTGAGCTCGGTTCCCCGGGTGTAAATCTGGGGGAGTGACTCCGGTGTCGCTCCACCGTGGCTGCGGGCGGGCTCCGGCCCCCGGTAGAGCTGGGATCCCCGCGGGCTGGGCTCCGAGTCCAGGGGCCGGAGCCGCGCTGGTGCCCGTGGGGGATGGCCCCGATTCTGACGCCACTTACTGTGGTGTAAATCCCCGGGGGCGGGTCCCCGGTTGGTGAATTTTGCTGCATGGACTCCCCTCCCCCCGGTGGAAATCTGGAGCAACTGGGCCCGATTCTGCTCCCACAAGTTTTCCCCTTGTGTGACTCCAGTGGAGTGACTCCTGGATCCTGTGATGGTGTAAATGGGACCAGGACACTTGTCTCTGGCGGAGCAGGGATCTGCTGGGCTGTCCAGGGCAATAGAGGATTGTGCTATATGTCCGGCTGGGTTCGTCTCTGACACCTTGGGGAGCGGCGTGTTACTGGGGAAATGGGGGGGTCACAGGTTGTCCCATCCTGGCTTGTACTCCAGAGAGAGATGATACTTCTTTGACAGAGAGGGCAGGTGGTTTATACAGGCTCCTGGCAAGATGGTTCTGGTGCTGGGAAGTGAACCCAGGAGTCCTGGCTCCCAACCCCCCTGCTCTAACCCACCAGACCCCACTCCCCTCTCCCTGCTGGGAATAGAACCCAGGTCTCCTGACAACCAGCCCCCCCAGCTCTAACTACTAGACCCTGTTCCCTCAGGCTACAGAATCAGGGTTTGGTAACTGATTTCCTGGGGTTTGTAAACTGNATTCACACACTATGGAAGTGCGGGGTGGGGACTAGGCGACCAGTTTATTTAATAAAACAAACTCTTCCCTTCCATCTGCACAAAGGAGCAGACAGGGCTGGAGCCATCCCTGCATCTCGCTGGGGGATAAGGGGACAGGACAATGGGCTGATCAAAGGGATGATCTGGAGTGGGGTCTAGAGGTTAGAGCAGAGGGGCTAGGAGTCATGACTCCTGGGTTCTATTATGACCCAATTCTCCTTCCAGAGCTGGGAATAGAACCCAGGAGTCCTGACACCCAGCACAGCCTCCCCCCATCCTTCTAACCCAGCAGAACCCCTATGTCAGGGGTCCCCAATGCGGTGCCCACGGGCGCCATTGCGCCCGCCGGGAGGTGTAAGTGCGCCCGCGTAGCCCTCGGGGATTTTTTTTTTTCTCCGCTGGCAGCGCTCGGGGTTTTGTTGTTGTTTTTTTTGGCGCCCGCCAGACGAAAAAGGTTGGGGACCACTGCCCTATGTCATTTGCGCCAGAAATGTAGAAGATGCTGGACAAAATGAGACCCTGCTCCGGGCGGGTAGATAGATCCAATTTGTGGCTCTGATTTCCCAAGACTGTATCCCCCCGGCCCGTTTGTGGGATGCCCTGTTTCCCCGCCCCCCAGTCCTGGGCAGGAGCTGCCCATGTGGCAGACACGGGCTGAGCATGGGTGCCAGAGGAAGGAGCCGGCCCACGCTCCAGCACAATAGTGCCGTCGCCCAGAGCCAGCGCCAGGGTATCCGAGTGCCTGCACTGCGGCCGGCCCAGGGCAACCACTTCCCCCAGAACAACAGCAGGAGCCCACGAGTGAGGAGGGGCCCTGGTTTGTCGGCGCTTTCACTTCTCCTGCTCCTGACTTTTCCTGCCCATTGTTCAGCTCGGGAGTCGTCGCCGACACTTCCTTATGGCAACACAGCTGATATCCCACGAGAGCCAGGGCACATGTCCAGCTGCATCCCCAGCCTGGCGCCAATGCCCTGTCCCCATACACACCCCAGCCTGGCACCAGGGGGCGCTGTGATCCTGGGGGTGCTGCCCCCACTGCCCTGGTCACGTCCCCTCTCCTCTGTAGTCACTGGGGCCCATCTCAGGATCGGGCCCGTGGGCCTAGATGCAGCGTTTGGCGCTCGTCTCTCATTACTGTCGGCCTCTCTCGCTCCAGCGAAGCATGAACCCCTGGGGCCGGGGCTGGTTTGTGGTTTGATCGCCTGGTTCCGGAGCAGCAGGGTCAGCGCCAATTCCCACCCCCCGGAATCCAGGCCAGCCGGGTAAACTGATCCCCTTGGCGTGAAACTGTCCACGGAAAACCCCCGGGGCCGACTGGGGCAGGAGGGGGTTTGAGGAACTCCACAGAATGACAATCGCAATCAGCAAATTGATGAAGATCCAAAGGGGGGTTGGGTTGTGCCAGAGCTGCCCAGTACTACACAGTATTTTAGGGCAGGGGACTGTGACCTGCAGCCCCCCGCTATTCCAGCCCTGTCCCCCAACTTTGCTGATGCCCCTCAGTCCTGACCCACAGGCCCCTGCTATCCCAAGCCGGCACCCCACAGCTGGACATTCCCCCCACCCCCATCCCCCCAGCAGATCTCACCCGCCGGTTCCTGTTTCTGCTGGGGCAATGTTTCCATGAGGTCTCTGGTGCCTGCCCAAGGGGTGGCCAGGATATCTCCGCAGTGACACAATCCCCCGGGCTCCAGCCATGGGGCCTCAGCAGCCTGACCTGAACTGCCCCCCACACCCCAAAGGGCATGACCCTGCCAAGCAGGAGGCAGCCTGTGGGGTGAGAGCAGGCTGGGGGTCAGGACTCCTGGGTTCTAGTTGCAGCTTGAGGAAGGAAGTGGGGTCTAATGGTTAGAGCGGGGGGACTTGGCACCAGGACTCTTGGGTTCTAGTTCCTTCTTTACCATCTCTCTCTCCTCACGAAGAACATCACACCCGGTGCGGCCGCATTGCCCCATATCAATATCGCAGCCCTTTCCGAACCCTGGGACGCTCTTGTCTTCCCCACTGTCCTGTGGCAGGGAGTTCCCCGGGTTAACAACACAAGGCTGAAGGGGTTTACAGGTAATGGTGGGGGTGAGTGCAGGACGTGAGCTCCCAGCCAAGCACAGATCTGCCCAGGGGCCTCTCTGCACTGGGGGGCTGTTCCCGGGACTTGGATGGGCTTTGGATCTGGCCCCAGCTGGGCTGGAATGTCGGCAGCTCTTCAGCTGTTGTGCTCCAAGGGGGAAAGCAGCCCCCGGCCGCCCGACCCTGCTAATCTGGGCTCCACACCGTGCTGGGGCTGCATTCCAGGAGGCACGAGGGGTGACAACAGGCATGAGGGGTGACAACAGGGGTGTATGGGGGCGGGGGCAGCACAGACAGGAGCAGTGGCGGCAAAGGAGGGGTGGAGATAAGCTTGGGGCTGGGGGCCGGGCTGGTACGGGCCCTGCTGGGTAATTCCTGGGGCCATCTCAGGGGGATGCGTCCAGGGGTAGGAGTGTCTCTGGTCCAAAGAAGGGTCCCCCAGGCCTGGGGAGTTTAGAACAGTGTCTGTGGTGTGTCAGATTGGATCGGAGCCCAGCACGTTGGTCTCCAGCGCAGATATCCCCATATACACCGGACCCCTCCCTAGTCCCAGCCAATCTCCCTCAATCTGCCACACACCCCTCCATCCACTCACCCCCCCCCGCAGCCTTTCCCCCCCCCCACCCATCCAGCCCCCTGCCCCATTCCATCTTCAGGTGTTCCCCAGGCACCTCTGCCCCTGGTCTCCCCCATTGCTAACGCCAGGAAGGGGGGCTCCTTCTGTCCCCTGTCTGCACCTCGGGACTTGGGCAGACCCCCGCTGTAGCAGCCCCCGGGGCGCCCCGATTGCCCCATGTGGCTGCCTAGTCCTGTGTAAACGGAAACGGAATCCATGCCCCGCCCCCGCGAGCCCCCCTGGGATGGGGGCTCAGCCCAGACCGGGATCTGTCATTTAGTGGGAGCCCCTGGTTAAAATACTGCCCGCACCTGCCTGTCAGCTGGGCCCCTTTTCTGACACCCCCACGGCTCCCCCTCCCCCTCCCATCTCCCCACACAGCCCTCCCCTTCCCTCCCCCGCCGGATCTCCAACCCCAGCCCTGTCTGCTAAGCAGAGAATAACCCCCCCCCCGCCCCCCTCCGGTCCCAGCGTTCCTGGGCGGGGCCCCCGCCCCCCATAGAGCCGGCCCTGCGCTCGGGGGCGCTGCCCTCTGGCTGCAGCTCGGTGCGCGCCGCTCGCTGGACTCCCTCGCCCCGCAGCATGGACCCGGCTCGCCACCTGCTGACCCTCGGTGAGCCCCCGATCCCGGCCCCGCGGCCCGGCTCCACCATGTGCTCGGCCCGGGCTGCTGCTTCCCGGGCGCGTTGCTGAGCTCGGTTCCCCGGGTGTAAATCTGGGGGAGTGACTCCGGTGTCGCTCCACCGTGGCTGCGGGCGGGCTCCGGCCCCCGGTAGAGCTGGGATCCCCGCGGGCTGGGCTCCGAGTCCAGGGGCCGGAGCCGCGCTGGTGCCCGTGGGGGATGGCCCCGATTCTGACGCCACTTACTGTGGTGTAAATCCCCGGGGGCGGGTCCCCGGTTGGTGAATTTTGCTGCATGGACTCCCCTCCCCCCGGTGGAAATCTGGAGCAACTGGGCCCGATTCTGCTCCCACAAGTTTTCCCCTTGTGTGACTCCAGTGGAGTGACTCCTGGATCCTGTGATGGTGTAAATGGGACCAGGACACTTGTCTCTGGCGGAGCAGGGATCTGCTGGGCTGTCCAGGGCAATAGAGGATTGTGCTATATGTCCGGCTGGGTTCGTCTCTGACACCTTGGGGAGCGGCGTGTTACTGGGGAAATGGGGGGGTCACAGGTTGTCCCATCCTGGCTTGTACTCCAGAGAGAGATGATACTTCTTTGACAGAGAGGGCAGGTGGTTTATACAGGCTCCTGGCAAGATGGTTCTGGTGCTGGGAAGTGAACCCAGGAGTCCTGGCTCCCAACCCCCCTGCTCTAACCCACCAGACCCCACTCCCCTCTCCCTGCTGGGAATAGAACCCAGGTCTCCTGACAACCAGCCCCCCCAGCTCTAACTACTAGACCCTGTTCCCTCAGGCTACAGAATCAGGGTTTGGTAACTGATTTCCTGGGGTTTGTAAACTGTGCTGTCTGGGGTGTATCAGCTGGACTTTACATCAGGGATGGAGAGGCACAGGGACCAGGTTTGAAAGCCTTTTGGGGTGATCAGGCCTTGCATTGGGTATGAGGCCCTATCAGAGTGGGGGTGGGGGTGCTGGTGTTGTCTGTGGGCTGCCCCTCCGAACCCTCAGACGAGTCCTGAGTGGTTAATGACAGTGCAGAAGGCTGGATGCAATTGCCTGCATGTGTCCTGGCTCTGCCCCCCTCTGGGCCTGATCCTGCCCCCATTGGAGACAAGGCCAGGTCTACCCCTGGCCTGCAGTGTCAGCGCATCCCAGGTGGAGGTGCCCCAAATGCCGCCCCCCCCCCCCTTCCCAGCTATTCTGGTCACGGGTCATCCTGGGTCCAGTCAACTCCCCTTCCAAGCTTCATCCAGACTTGATCTGATCTTTGGGGGCAGGGGAAGTTCCAGGGTCACCTTCCCCACCCCCACGGCCACTGATGCATCCGCAGTCGCATCCCCTTTGGGCTGTGGGTGGTGCTGGAGCGTGGGATCCACCTCGGAGCTGGGAGCTGCAGCATCAGGAGCTGGGTGCCTGGTGTCCCAGGGTTCAGAGGAGGCTGGATGGGGAGGGGGCGGGTTGGAATGTGGGTCGGGATCCTTTGCTTTGGGGTCTTCGACGTCTTCGGTTTCCATATGAGGAGAGATTAATAAGACTGGGACTTTTCAGCTTGGAAAAGAGACGGCTAAGGGGAGATATGATTGAGGTCTATAAAATCATGACTGGCGTAGAGAAAGTAGATAAGGAAGTGTTGTTTACTACTTCTCATAACACAAGAACTAGGGGTCACCAAATGAAATTAATAGGCAGCAGGTTGAAAACAAACAAAAGGAAGTATTTCTTCACACAACGCACAGTCAACCTGTGGAACTCCTTGCCAGAGGATGTGGCGAAGGCCAAGACCATAACAGGGTTCAAAAAAGAGTGAGATAAGTTCATGGAGGATAGGTCCATCAATGGCTATTAGCCAGGATGGGCAGGGATGGTGTCCCTAGCCTCTGTTTGCCAGAAGCTGGGAATGAGCGACAGGGGATGGATCACTTGATGATTCCCTGTTCTGTTCATTCCCTCTGGGGCACCTGGCATTGGCCACTGTCGGAAGACAGGATACTGGACTGGATGGACCTTTGGTCTGACCCAATATGGCCATTCTTATGATCTTATGTCTTTCACTTAAAGGAGCATTTGCCTGGCTTTAGATGCCTTCAGGGCTAGAAGCAAACCTAGGACTCCTGGGTTTTATCCCAGCAGTGGGAGGGGAGTGGGGTCTAGTGGCTAGAGCAGGGGAGGCTGGGGGCCCGGACTCCTGGGTTCTATCCCCACAGCTGGGGGGAGGGGTGTTGGTCAAGAGTTCTTGTCTAAGTGGCTGGCTGTACAAAGGGCTGGATCCTGTTGGGTGCTCAGTGCCCCACCCCTCCGTGCATCCTATGTCCCGAGGGGGTGTGTGCCCCGCCTCTGACGCCAGCAGAGAAGCACTCGTTTTCAGAAATATTTCTGTCCATGTTGTGCCAAGTGATTAATAAAATGAAGCATTCCTTGCCCTACTTGGCCCTGCCAGTCCAGCCGCCCTCTGGGGAAGGAGGAAGGGAGAGGAAGACATCAGTGCTGCCCTGGGTCTGTGCCCACCCACCTTCCCAGAGCTTTGGGGGGTCTGGTTTTCAATCCAGACTTAGGCTCCTGAAATGAGAAGCCTGACTTACAAAGGGGCTGCGATTTGTAGGCAGGCAGCGCTATCTAGTCGACAGAGTGTCGGTGTGGGAGTCAGAACACCTGGGTTCTTTCCACTGATTTGGCAAGTTGCTTCCCTGCTCCGTGCCTCAGTTTCCCCACTTGCCTTTTGTCAGTTGAGACTGGGAGCCCTTTGGGGCAGGGGCTGTCTCTTGCTGTGGGTCTGTGCAGCCCCTGGCACAATAGGGCCTCAATTTTGGTCAGGGCTGATAGTTGCTACCGTAATTAACTTAATAACGAGCATTCCCAGATCCTGCAGAATCTGGGCATAACCAGCCAGCCAGGCCAGCTATTTTAGGAGCCTGGATGTGGATTTAGGTGGCAGATTTTAGGTGCACAAGTTTGGCACGTGGGTCCCCAGCTGGGGGCTGGATCCTGCACTGCATGTTCCAACTCAGCTCCCATTGGTGGCAGGCGCTGTCCTGCTGGTGCGATGGGCTCAGGATTGGATCCAGGCGTAGTTTGAGCTCCTGCATTGCCTCCTTAGATCTATGTGGCACAGCCCAGCTGGCAGCAGCTCTGTGGCACAGGTGCCCGAATGGGGAAAATCCAGGTTCAATTCTCAGCTCTGGCACTGAATCGCTCTGTGTCTCAGTTTCCACAGCAGTAAAATGGGGCAAATGGTCCTTCACTTGCCTTGTCTGTTTGAGTCATTGGCTCTCGAATTGATGCCAAAATTTGTAGGTGCCGAGCTTGGTACAATGGGGCCTTGGTGCCACAGCAGTATGGCTAATAAATACAAGCTGTGGCTTGTGTGCGTTCCAGCCATTTGTTTGATCAGTGGAGTGGCTTTGTTTTTTGCATTTGATTTCCTGGTTTCATAAAGCTGGGGGAGGGGGAAGAGATAATGTGGAGCAAAGTGCCAATGAGGCTGGGAGCCAGGACTCCTGGGTTCTCTTCCTGGCTCTAGAAGGGGAAGCTGGGAGCCAGGACTCCTGAGTTCTATTCCCAGCTGCCATTTGCTCTGAGACAGTGGGTGAGTTGTCTCTCAGTGCCTCAGTTTCCCCACCTGTAAAATGGGGCTGGTGGCAGCTCCTTTCTCAGCAGGTGGAGCCATGCGGGCTGTGAATGCCCATGTAGCGCTTCAGGGCTGGATGGGGCCGAAGTGCTGCCAACGCGCCGTCAGAGAGGGGCCGGCAGCGCTCGTGTCCGGGTGTCAGCCTTGGCCTGGCAGCATCTCTCCCCATCGCCACTTGGCTGGCAGGGCTGTAACGAGAGAACTGATGTAGCGAATGTGTCTAGTCTCACGCAACGTCCTGAGCTATGGTCCTGGGTGGGAACTGAGCTGCTGGGATCTGTCGGCAGATTCCTCCTTGAAGTGTCTCCTCTTTGCCAGCGGCCATCGTTCTGGTACAATGGGGACCCAGTCCCAGGCTAAGCGCTACCATAATACATGTAATACTAACTCCAGCCTTGCTGCCCCAAGCCTTGAAGCACTGAGACAGGCCCTCGAAAATCACGAGTGGCTTGAAAAAGATAATGAGATCTCAACGTTGGGTTCCGTAGCCCTGTGGGGGGGTGTCACATTTCTGAGCTCCACTCTGCCATCAGGAGGGTTAGAAACTTGCTTTTAATGAGAGCCGAGATCCTCACAATCCCAGGAGTCCAGAAGCTGGGGCTTTAAGAAAAGCAACAACTGTCACGAGGCCAGTGGTAAAACCACAAGTGTCGGCAGCACCGTGACACCTTCCTCTCCTGTATCGGGACCCGGAGCTTTGGGAGAAATGGCTGGCTGGGGGTCGGGGTGGGGATTGGTTGTATCTCCAGGGATTGGGGGGGGCTGTGGGTTGGGGGAGGGGCACCTCGTATCTGGGGGGGGGGAGTTGGCGGATGAGTTAACCTGGTGGGGGGGAGGTGAGCACTGTTTTGCCGGGTGAGGCGTTGCACGGCTGATTTCGAAATCAAGAGCAAAACCGAAAGGCGGGTGATGAGTTGTGGGAAATGGTGAGAGGTCTGGGAAAATGACGGGTCTCGTAATCTCTCCTCCTCCCCCCAAAGCCCCCCTCGTCTTGTGGCAGGGCTGGCACCTGGGCAGAGTGAGCATGAGCCAGCGTGGGGGTGGGGGTGTGTAAATTCTCCCAGGTCACCATGGCAGCAGCGCAGGCACCGCCCCCGCTTGGTGCTGCTGGAATTGATGACACAAGGGGCAGATCAGTGATGGATCGGGCCCACCTGGGGGGATCAGGCCCCCGTTGTGAGATGCGGGGGCTGGGCAGAAAGGCAGATACAGTATCATGGGGGGCAGGTGCAGTTCTCTGGATCTCCGCAGGGTTACTCAGTAGCAGCGAGATGCTGAGGCGATAGCGATTCCTGGAAACTACCCAGGGCAGAGGAAAGCACAGGGGGGCCAGAGCCCTGCTGGTGTGAATCGGCTCCTTCCATTGAGCTCACTAGGGCTAGGCCGGTTTACACCAGCTGGGGCCTTGCCCAGAAAGTCAGGGGTTGATTCCAAGAAGAGGGGTGGAAGTGTCCGCTTTGAGAGGGGACTGGTGTCGGGTGGGGGAGAGCCAGGACTCCTGGGTACTAGCCCCAGCTCTGGGAGGGCAGTGTGGTGTAGCGGTTAGCGCAGGAGATGCTGGGAGCCAGGACTCTGGATCTAGCCGCAGCTCTGGGAGGGCAGTGTGGTGTAGTGGTTAGAGCAGGGGATGCTGGGAGCCAGGCTCCTGGGTACTAGCCCCAGCTCTGGGAGGGCAGTGTGGTGTAGCGGTTAGAACAGGGGGGCTGGGGCTCCTGGATCTAGCCCCAGCTCTGGGAGGGCAGTGTGGTGTAGCGGTTAGCGCAGGGGATGCAGGGAGCCAGGCTCCTGGGTACTAGCCCCAGCTCTGGGAGGGCAGTGTGGTGTAGTGGTTAGCGCAGGGGATGCTGGGAGCCAGGCTCCTGGATCTAGCCCCAGCTCTGGGAGGGCAGTGTGGTGTAGTGGTTAGAGCAGGGCTCCCAGCATAGGGCTGTGGTTTGAAGCAGCAGCAAGACTGGGCTCCTGAGGGGTGAAGGGGGGTGGGAAGTGCAGTGAGTTTCCTGCCTCTTTCGAGGAGCAGGGACTTTCAAAGGGCAGCTGTGTGGGGGGAGGGGGCGCTGCATCAGCTGCTGCCGCCCCCGCCTAGGCCGGCTGCATGGAGGGGGCACTCAGCATCTGCTCGGCTGGGAACGCCGGGCCGGGGGAGTCGCTGCTCGGTGTACGGCTGGGAATGTGGGACCAGTGGGGTGGGGGGAAGTTGTTGCCTCCCACGGGCCAGCAGTCCCAGGAGGGAGGGGCAGGGGCAGGGGATTGCCCGCGGGGTGTTCCCTGGGCAGGATGACACGTGGCTTTCACTCTGCGTCACCCACCCGCCCAGCTCAGGGGTTCCCACCCTGACCCTCCTGAGAGTGGTGGGGCTGCTCCAGAGCTCCCGTGTCCCCGGCAAACAGCACCTCGCTGGGCACTTTGCCAGCCTGTGAGCTGCATGTGTGTGGGCGGGTGGGTGGAGGAGTGGGGGCTGGGGGCTGACTCCTTGGTGCTATCCCCAGCTTGGGGAGTGGACTGGGGGTGAAAGTGCTACCCAATCCCTCTGGGGTAAATGGCTGCTCTGGGGGAGGAGTTTACACCAGGGCCAGGATCTGACTGAGCGAGCAGATGAAAGACGTTTCTCCCTTACACAGGTGTCACTCCAGTGAGGCCAGATCCCAGCTGGTGTAAACTGGCCGTCGCTCCTTGGGAGTCAATGGGGCCGGATCCCGTAGCTCCCATCGACTTCAATGCACTTACCCCGATTCCATGCGGCTGAGGATCTACCCCAGAGCCCGATCTGTCCCGTGTGCTCTAACCCTGCTCCCAGAGGCCGGGGCTCTGCCCTCCTGGCCCTCCCAGGGCTGAGGTCACTGGGGCACAGGGCTCCCGTCTCAATAACCGCTGAGCACCAGGCACTGACCCTGCTGTGAACGTTTCTCCTGGTGACTAACGGGGCCCGGTCAGGAAGCGAATCGCACAGGCCAGCGCTCCCAGAACACTGCCGCTCTGACTCCAATCCGCCCCCGGTGTCTCCGCTTGGCCCCATTCCACAATGGAGCCCTGGCTCCCGGCCCCCAGCCGGGGATATTTTCTGCCTCCAGCTGCCTTCTTTATTTCAGGGGCCTGAGTATTAATAGGAAATTAATAGGGTGGATTTTGTCAGCCAGCATCTAGCTCTGCCCACGTGTCCAGCGCCCGGCATTCTGCTCGGTGGGAAGGAAAGCAGGGGCGGGGAAAGTCTCCATTGTTATTGGTGGGAGCCCAGCTCTCTCAAAAATCTGGCCCGATCCTCTTCTTATTGCTCCTCTACATAAATCCAGAGTCATTCCAGTTATGCCAGTGGATTCACACTGTTCTACTAACCAGTGTCTGGTTTGGATATCACACTCTTATTCCTTAGATTACAGAAACTCAGAGACCCCACCCAAGATCGGAGGCCCCCGTTGTCATGGGTGCTGCACAGACACCTAAGAGAGACAGCCCCTGCCTTGAAGAGCTCGCAATCTACATTGATAATGTGTGGGAGGGGAAACTGAGGCACATAGAGGGAAAGTGACTTGCCCAAGGTCACTCAAAAAGCCAGTGGCAGAGGTGGCACTAGAACCTAGGTGTCCTGACTCCTAGTCTTGTGGCCAAGCTGCTAGGCCGTGCTGCCTCCAGCCAGGATTATGCCCTGATGTTACTAGTTACTCTAGATTCCCTCTGGTGTAGCCGAGATCAGTGTCTGGCCCCCTGAATTGGAATGGCTCCTCCCTATGTTCCCAGGGTTAAAAATGAGACAATGGGGTCAGGTCCTCAGCAGATGTAAAGTGACCCACTGACTCCCATGGAGCGATGCTGATTAACCCCAGCTGGGAACCTGGCCCATTGACGCCAGCTGGGCTCTGGACTGGTGCTGCACGGATGCAGATCTTAACCTTTCCCGGGGACACCTGACGTCTAGTCGAATTCAAAGGCTGCCTTTCAGCTCCCCCTCCTCCACCCCGCCCCCCCAAAAAAATGTCATTGCGGTTTTACAACCGCAATGTCCCAGTTCATGTGTGTTTTTTCCTCTCCGCTGTTGCAGAGCGACAGATCCACACAAACACTGAATCATAGAATATCAGGGTTGGAAGAGACCTCAGGAGGTCATCTAGTCCAACCCCCTGCTCAAAGCAGGACCAACCCCAACTAAATCATCCCAGCCAGGGCTTTGTCAAGCCTTAAAAACCTCTAAGGAAGGAGATTCCACCACCTCCCTAGGTAACCCATTCCAGTTACCACCCTCCTAGTGAAAAAGTTTTTCCTAATATCCAACCTAAACCTCCCCCACTGCAACTTGAGACCATTACTCCTTGTTCTGTCATCTGCTACCACTGAGAACAGTCTAGATCCATCCTCTCTGGATCCCCCTTTCAGGTAGTTGAAAGCAGCTATCAAATCCCCCCCTCATTCTTCTCTTCTGCAGACTAAACAATCCCAGTTCCCTCAGCCTCTCCTCTTAAGTCATGTGCTCCAGCCCCCGAATCATTTTTGTTGCCCTCCGCTGGACTCTTTCCAATTTGTCCACATCCTTCTTGTAGTGTGGGGCTGAAAACTGTACTCCAGATGAGGCCTCACCAATGTCAAACAGAGGGGAATGATCACCTCCCTTGATCTGCTGGCAATGCCCCTATGTAATGGTCCCTCGCTCTCCCCCTTGGAGGGAGGCCACTCAGGCTAGTCCTGGGCGGAGTGGGGGGTGTCAAGACCAGAGTCTGTAAGACAGGCAAGAGCCCCAATAGGGCTGCGCGGTTAATAGTCACTACCAGGCTTTAGCCTAGGCTGGGGTAGCTCAAGTAGTCAGCCCTTAACCATAGTCTATCCGGACTGGCTGGGGCCTGGGTAGAGCTCAGGCAGCCAGCAAACAAAACAGTCTACAGGTGAGTGGCATGGGAAGCTCCTCTTCAGAGCTAGAGCCTCCTTTCCCTGTGTAGGGGTTCAGCCACCCTGGGGTGGGGTGGCAGGGGGACACGGGCCCACCCTACTCCACCGCGTCCCAGCCCAGGGCCCTGGCAGGGGCAGAATTGGTCGGCGGGGATCCAGCTGCAACACGCTGACTGGGCCCCCTCTTGCTCTGCCGCCAGCTGCTCCGGGGCTGCCCCTGGGCCACTTCCTGCCACCCGGGGGTTCGGTACCTGCGGCCTCTAGGCCTCTTGCGGCTCCTCGGGATATATGGCAGCAGGTACTCCAGGGCCAGTCCTCGTCAGCGTCTAGGCATCGGGAACAGCCCTCTCGGGGTCCCTCTCGGGGACGCGGGAGAACACACCGAGCGTCCTTCTCCTCCGCAGGCTCTCCCCCAACTGTGCTGTGGGGCCGGCCTTTTATACTTCCGGTCCCGCCCTGGTACTTCCGGCGAGGGGGGCGGGGCGATCTAGGCTCCGCCCTCCAAGGGGCATGTAATGCTCCCTCACTCTCCCGCTCGGAGGGAGGCCACTCAGCCTCACTACACACCCCCTCAAGTCCATCTCCGGGAACGCGGAGATGGCACCCTCCTCCTCCCCCAGCCGGGAGAAAAAGTCCACGGTGATATGGGCCTTACCTGCTCGATGCCGACCCGTGAAGGTATAAGGCTGCAGGGTTAGGTACCAACGCATAATCCGGGGATTTGTCTCTTTTGCCATTTGTAGCCACTTCAGAGGTGCATGGTCAGTCACTAGTACGAAGGGGCCGCCTACGAGATAATATCTTAAGGCGTCCACCGCCTACTTGACGGCCAGTGCCTCCTTCTCGACCACCGCATAATTTCATTCTCGGGGGAACAGTTTACGGCTGATATATAATATAGGATGTTCTTCTCCATTGACCTCTTGTGACAGGACTGCCCCCAGGCCCACCTCTGACGCGTCGGTCTGCAGCAGGAACTCCCTGTCAAAATCAGGGCTGAAGAGCACCGGCTCCTCGCATAGATGGTCCTTGAGGGTTTGGAAGGCCTGTTGGCATTCGTTTGTCCACCGTACATGCCAAGGGCTGTCCTTCCTTAGGAGCTCTGTCAGTGGGGCTGCGATTGAGGTGAACCCGGGGACAAAGCGGTGGTAGTAGCCCGCTCGCCCCAGGAATTGCCACACCTGTCTCTTCGTAGTGGGGGCCTCATAGGCCTGTAATGCCTGAACCTCCCCCACCAAAGGTCGTACTTGCCCTCGCCCGAGCATATATCCCAAGTAGGTGGTCTCTTGCCAGCCAATTTTGCATTTCTTGGGGTTGGCCCACAGGACGGCGGCGACCTGGTTGAGGTGGTCCTCCCATTGGCGGCTGTAAATCACTACGTCATCAAGGTATGCCGCCGCATAGGCTTTGTGTGGCTGCAGGACCCGATCCATCAGCCTCGGGAAGGGAGCGGGTGCCCCATGAAGGCCGAAAGGCCTTCGGGTAAATTGATACAACCCGGTGGGGGTAGCAAAGGCGGTCTTCTGTCGAGCGCTCGGACTTAGGGGGATTTGACAGTACCCCTTTGTAAGGTCCAGCGTACTGATGTACTGAGCGTCTCCCAGGCAGTCCAATAGTGCGTCAATCCACGGCATTGGGTAGGCGTCAAATTTGGAGACGTTATTGACCCTCCTAAAGTCAATGCAGAAGCAGACCGTCCCATCTGGTTTTGGGACCATAACGATGGGGCTGCGCCAGTCGCTTTGCAATTTCTCAATTACTCCCAACTCCAGCATGGTCCGTACCTCCTCTTCCACTATTTCCCGCATGCGGTGTGGCAACGGCCTGGTAGTCTCTCGTATGACCTCCCCTGGCTGGGTTATTATTTTATGTTCCACGAGTGTGGTTTGTCCGGGTCTTGCTGTAAATGTTTTAGGGAAGGACTTTACCAGTCCTCCGGCCTGCTTCCGTTGTTCCTCGGTCAAGGTATCTCCCAATTGCGGCTCTTCGGGGTCGGTGGGGACTGGCAGTTCAGGTGTGAGTTCGGGCTCAGGGGGATACGGTGCGATCAAGAGCCCCTCCCGCTCCCGCCAGGCCTTCAACAGGTTGACATGATAGATTTGCTTTTTCTTCTTTCGGTCAGGTTGGGACACTTCATAGGTGACTGGCCCGACCTGGCGAATAACCTTATAAGGCCCCTGCCACCGTGCTAGCAGTTTCGACTCCTCCGACGGGAGTAGGAGCAACACCCTCTCGCCGGGCACGAAGGTCCTCCCTTGGGATCCCTGATTATACGTCTTCTCCTGAGCGTTTTGGGCATTCTGCAGGTTTTCCTTCGCCAGGTCCCCCACCCGGGTCAGTCGGTCCTGGAGTTGCAGGATGTACTGGAGCAGGTAGTGTGAGGGGGACGGCGCTTGTTCGCAGTTCTCCCGCATGAGGTCGAGTACGCCCTTTGGTGTCGGCCATATAGCAACTCAAAGGGGGAGAATTTGGTCGAGGATTGAGGTACCTCCCGGAGGGCCAATAACAGGGGTGGGATCAGCTGCTCCCACTGGCGCATATCTTTTGGGGGGAACTTCCGCAACATATGCTTCAATGTGCCATTGAAACGTTCCACTAGTCCGTCGGTTTGGGGGTGGTAGACAGAGGTTTGTAATTTTTTTATCCCCAGGGGGTCACAGATTTGGCGCAGGAGCTTTGATGTATAATTAGTGCCTTGGTTGGTCAGGATTTCCCAGGGAAGGCCTACCCGGGCGAAGATCTTCAGGAGCTCAGCAGCAATCGTCCAGGCTGTGATGTTCCGAAGTGGGATGGCTTCTGGGAAACAAGTGGCATAATCCAGGACCACTAGGATATACTGGAACCCTGCAACACTCTTGGGCAGGGTCCCCACCAGATCCATGGCTATCCTCTCGAAAGGAGTGCCTATGACAGGCAACGGGATGAGCTGGGCTCTCGGGACTCCCTTTGGCGCGGCTCGTTGACACTCTGGGCACGAATCGCAAAAGTTCCTTACCTCCCTATGCACCCCCGGCCAGTAGAAGGAGGCCAGGATCCGGGCCAAAGTTTTCTCGTGGCCCAGGTGGCCGGCTGCCGGGACATCATGGGCCAGCTGCAGCACCGCCCGTTGGCGGCATCGCGGAACCACGAGTTGCACCTGCGCCTCATCGGTCTGGGTCTCACGGGTGATCCGGTACAGGCGATCCCCCACCAACTCAAAATGGGGGTATGTGGTGGCCTGGTGGGGCAGGTTCAGGGTCCCATTTACCCTTACCAATTGTTCGTACACCCGTCTAAGGGAGGGGTCCTCCCGTTGGTCTCGACTGAAGTCTGCACCGAATGTTGGGGCCTCTTTCTGACCAGGTTCCCCGCCTTCCGGCCGGTCTGGATTCGGGAGGCCAGCAGACTGCTCCTCCCCGTCGGGGTCCTCCAGGCCTTGGTCCACTTCTTCCACAGGTTCCCCTTCAAGGGCGGTCCCTGCGTGGGAGGTCCTGTCAGTTGTTGTCCACAGGAGCCCCGCAAAGCCCTTCCAGTCTTGGCCCAGGATGACTGGGTACGCCAACTTCGGGGCTAGCCCAACCATCAGGGCTTCTCCCTTTACAGTCAGGGTCACCGTGGTCTTGGGGTAAGATCGCACATCCCCGTGGATACACTGGAGTTGAATGAACCCTAGTTACGGTTCAAGCCGGGGGACGAGGCCCTGGCGGACAAGTGTCTGCCCACACCCCGAATCAATGAGCTCCATTCACTATAACGGGGACAGTCAATTTACCCGAGGGTTGTTTACGGGGCCGGGCCTCCCCCGAGCAGACCTGCCCGAAGCTGCAGTCCATCATCGGGCACTCTCGACAGAGGTGTCCGAGGCGGCCACAGGCAAAACAGGGGCCGAGTTCAGGGTGTCGGGGCTGGTCCGGCGCTGCTGGGGCCGGCACCTCGGCAGCCTGGAATCTCCTTCCGATGGGGGCATCTAGCGGCGGGCCCTCTCTCTCCGGGGCCTTCGTCGGGCCAGGCCGACATCCCGGCCATCGGAGGGTCTTAGGGCAGGTCGGGGCTCGCTTCTCTGACCTCAGGGCTTCTCTTCACGAGACTGGACCGGCATGATGGTCGTAGGACGGGGTCCTGGTTCTACAGGGGTCTCAGCCACCAGAAAGTCCTCCATCAAAGCCACGGCCTGGCTCAGCGTAGTCAGTCGGTGGCGCAGGACCCAAGTCCTGCCGCGTGCCGGAAGGATATGCACAAAGCGCTCGAGCGCCACTTGTTCTGCTACCTCGGCCCCCGTATGCTGTTCTGGCTGTAGCCACTGCCAGCACGCCTCCCTCACCTGCTGGGCTACCACTCTGGGTCGGGCTCCCGGCGGGTACGTCTTCTCGCAGAGTCGCCTCCGGAACGTCTCAGGGGTAATTTCCAGGGCATCGAGAATTGCGGCCTTCAGTCGCGCATATTCATGGGCTTCAGCCACAGGAAGTGCCCTGTAGGCGGCTTGGGCCGGGCCTGTTAGGTACGGCACCAACAAAGTGGCCCATTGGGCCAAGGGCCACTTAGCCGCAGAGGCTACCCTCTCAAAAGTAATTAAAAATGTCTCGGGGTCGTCGTCCGGCCCCATCTTAGTCAGGCGGACGGGCACAACTTGATCTGGGGGTCCTGTAGGCCCACTGGGGTTGGGCGGTCCCGGGGTCGGCCAAAGGGCCGCAAGCTCCTGCAGGCATTGCTGTTGTTGCTCGTGGTTTTGGGCCCCCAACTCTCGGATCAGCTGCTGTTGCTGGCTGCCAAGCTGTTGCAGCAGCTGTTGTTGCTGCTGGCTCTCAGCTAGACACTTGATTAACTTTTCCACCTCCATCCTCCCTATACTGGTGGAGGGCGGCGGTGCCCTATAAAGTTTGCGGTCAGCTCATCCCCTTATCTTAGGGGAGGGGACGAAATCCCCACTTCTGGTACCACGTGTAATGGTCCCTCGCTCTCCCGCTCGGAGGGAGGCCACTCAGCCTCACTACACCCTACTTATACAGCCCAAAATGCCATTAGCCTTCTCGGCAACAAGGGCACACTGTCGACTCATATCCAGCTCCTCATCCACTGTAACCCCTAGGTCCTTTTCTGCAGAACTGCTGCCTAGCCACTCGGTCCCTAGTCTGTAGCAGTGCATGGGATTCTTCCGTCCTAAGTGCGGGACTCTGCACTTGTCCTTGTTGAACCTCATCAGGTTACTTTTGGCCCAATCCCACTGCCAGGCGGGCTGGGTTTTTGACACAACCTCAGAATAAGGAACAGCCTGGGGCCAGAGGGCGGGGAGGGGGCTGTGAAACGAGCAGGATGCAAAGTGCTGGCAAAGGCACCAAGAGGCAGATTTGTAAAAGGTCTCGGGGCCAAATTCCCCAGCGGCCCAGACACCCCCTTCCCCCGTGCTTGGATCTCATTGGACAATCCAACTCTAAGGGCTTGTCTTCCCTAGTGAGTTAACAGGAGACACAGCTCCCCCTAACTCAACCCCTGTCCACACACTAACACCTAGTGGTTAGAGCAGAGGGGGCTGGGAGTCAGGACTACTAGGATCTGTCCCCAGCTCTGGAGGGGAGTGGGGTCTAGCAGGTTAGCGCAGGGTGGGACCGGGAGTCTGGACTCCTGTGTAACCCCAGCTCTGACACTCCCACTGAGTGACCTGCCTGCTCATCTGGGCCTCAGTTTCCCCACTTGTGAAATGGGGATAATGATTTTGTTGCTCCTTGAGTGGAGTGCCAGGCAAGGCTCCCTGGAGAATGGCTGGAGACCTGGAAATGTCTGGCAGGGGCAACTAGGATGTGGTGGTGGGGAAATCCCCAGCTCTGCCCACTGGGAAACCAGGCCGCCTGCTTGGCTCACCTGTCTGTCTTGCAGCTCTGGTCCATCCGCCTGTCTATCTAACCTCTACTTTGTAGCGGCTAGACCAGCGTTTCTCAAATGCGGCTGTCGTGGCCAGATGCTGCCACCAGTGGAGTTTTTTACGGCCACGGCAGCCTCCAAAGCGGAGACTGGGGGGGGCAAAGCAGGAGCCCCTCCCTGCAGCGCCCAGCTGAACAGCTGTTACCGAGGGCAGCGAGATGCTCCGGGCAGCACCTCTGGAGCCGTGGGGCCAGCGTGCGCGGCGCTGGAGGCGGCTCTCCTCAGTGGAGGCAGCAGCTGCATCCGGTTGCCAGGGCGCTCCCCTGGGCAGCTCCCCCCACCCAGCCGGGAAAGGGAAACTGAGGCACAGAGAGGTGCCATGACTTGCCCGAGGTCACCCAGCAGGCCAGTGACAGAGTCGGGGAATGGAACCCTGGTGTCCTGACTTCCCGCCCTGCACCCCAGCCAACCCTGCCCTGCTCGCTCCGTTCTTCCCAGTGCCCTGTCGGGCGAGGGCCCCCCAGTGTAGAGCCGTACAGGAATTTCCTGACCTAGCCCAGCTCGTAAAGTGATTGCTAACAGAGACAATGGTGATGGCTCCAGAGAGCCCAGTCCCCCTCCTCCCCCAGCTCCGTGTGACACATGGGGCCAAAGTGCAGGGCAAAGAGAGGAATTAATGAGGGTTAGAGGCCTGCAGCTGGCTCTGGAAAGGCCCTGGCTGTCCATGGGGGGCTGTGAGCGAGGGGGGCTCTGGCTGAACCACGGGCAAAGCGGCACCATGTTGTGGCTGGACCCAGATCCAGTCACTCGCTGGAGCCCTGGGCAAACTCTGAACAAATCTGACCCCTTGCCTGGCCTCTGGGTGTCCTCGCACACCTGAGCACTAGCACCAGGGTCCCTCACGCCAAACCCCACCCCTGGGTGTCCTCGCACACTGTTGTACAGACAAACTCATACAGGATCGTTTTAGGGGTCAAGACAAAGATGCCACATTTATTATTAATCTGTAACTATTAGCAAATACCTCAATGCTTATACACATACACTCACACACACACACATTCCAAAATGTTCTGCAGCTGCTGGATAGTTACCAGTCCTGATTGTAGTTTGAGTTTGCAGCTTGGGATCTTAGCTCGTGGCAGCTAACTGGCCAGGGAAGCTGAGCACGAGGAGGAGCCGGGTCTCTGTCGGGCGCGCACCGATGCTCCTTGATGTTGATAGCAGAATGTTACCCTCCAAAGTCTTCCATCTCACCCATCCTTTTTGTAGGCTGTAGTTTGAATAGGTCTTGCTGTGTCACGCTGCCTCTGGGTTTGGTGATTGATCACCCGTCAATTGCAGATGTGACTTTCAGCCTCGGACCTGGCTTTGATCTTCCTTCTATTGTACCTTTTCTTTTTAGGGTGGACTCTTCTTACTTTGTTAGGGCTCTTGTCTGCATCTTCAGCCTTTGGTGTTTGAACTCTATTTCATCAGGACAGGCTGGGGCTGGAGGTTGATTCCATCATCCATCCATACCTCATTCACACATCTAAACTAAACTGATAAGATTACAGCAGGGTTTGCAAAAATGAAGGTTGGAGCCAGCTTTTACAAAATGGAGTAAGCGTTTTAAAATGGGGTTTGAATTACAATATGGCAAACAGTGAACAGAAGTTACAATGTAGGCAAGTGTAATAAATGGTGAACAGAAGTTACAATACTGAAACAGTGCAAGTCTCAGTGATTTAAGCAGGAATTGGATTGATAGTGAAACTTACAAAGGCAGCTGACCCAACAGCTATGGCTCAAACAGGCATCTTAATTGTCAATTAGCCAGTTATTGGGGTAACCGGTTTTATGAATGAATGTTGTTTCATTCATAAAACTTTACTTATGAAGTTACATTAATAAAGTGAACAATTAAAAACAATTTCATTCATCAGTTCTACAACACCCAGGCACTAGCACCAGGGTCCCTCGCGCCAATCCACGGCCTCTGGGTGTCCTTGCACACCTGAGCACTAGCACCAGGGTCCCTCATGCCAATCCCCACCCCTGGGTGTCCTCGCACACCTGGGCACTAGCACCAATCCCTGGCCCCTGGATGTCCTTGCACACTTGAGCACTAGCACCCAGGTCCTTCGCGCCAATCCCCGGCCCTGGGTGTCCTCGCACACCTGGGCACTAGCACCAGGGTCCCTCGTGCCAATCCCCAGCCCCTGGGTGTCCTCGCACACCTAGGCACTAGCACCAGGGTCCCTCACAACAGCTGCCGCATGGCCAAGCTCCCTAGTGGGACAGGCTCTGTGCTCAACACTCGTATCTGGGATGACCTCAGCGAGCCCTGTTAGCAACCGGCCCCACTGCAGCCCTAACGGCTCAGGGCTTTCGACACCGCTTGAGTCATGCCCTTCAGAGAAGTGGGGGGAAGTAGCCAGGAGATAAGTGGCCTCATGAAAAGGGAACCGATAAAACCCCGTAGATACCACCCGGATGTTTTCACAACAAAGCTGCGCTTCCCCCAGATCCCAGGGTTTCGCTCCGTGGGAGTCCGTGGGGCCAGCCCCCCAGCTGGGGTGACAGCCTCGCTCCATTGGCATAGCAAAGTACTGCCCCCCTCCTTTCTCCCCCTGTCCCCTCCCTCCCCCGCCCCACCTCCCCTCTGCTTCAGCCCTGGGTGTTGGGTCTCTAGGTCAGTCCATCTTTGGCCTTTCTATTGAGACTGGGTCAGGTCACTTCCTCTCTTGCATTAGGTGTATTATGGTAGCAGCTATAGACCCCGACTGAGATGGGGGGGCCCATGCGCCGGGTGCTGCACAGACCCTGCCCGCGCTCGGGGCCCTGCAGTGCCGGGCGCGACACAAACAGCCCCTACCCCGAAGAGCTAGACAAAGGAAGGCCCCTGGGGCAGATTTTGTTTTGTTAAATCAATGGGCGTTAGACACCCCACTACCTTTACAAATCAGAGCCTTATCTCTGTTTTACAAATGGGGAAACTGAGGCACGGCGGGTGGCAGTGACCTGTCCAGGGATTCTGTGGACAAACCAGAGAACTGAGGGCTGATTTCCAGAGCCCCAGCCCAGCACCTTAATCCCCAAACCACCCTGCTGCTCTGTGTCTTTCCCCTTTTGCAAACGGATAACAGCGTCCTCTGTATCAGTGGCTCTCAACCTCTCCAGACCCCTGTGTCCCTTCCAGGAGTCTGATTTGTTTTGCGTACCCTGTTTCACTTCACTTACAAACTGCTTGCTTACAAAATCAGACATAAAAGCGTCCCAGCCACACTACTCTGGACAAATTGCCGAGTGTCTCATTTTCACCATATCATTATAAAATAAATCAATTGGAATATAAATATTGTACTTACAGTTCAGTGTCGAGTACATAGAGCAGTATAAACAAGTCATTGTCTGAATGAAATTTTAGTTTGTACTGACTTCACTAGCGCTTTTTCTGTCGCCTGTTGTAAAACTAGGCAAATATCTAGATGAGTTGACGTACCCCTGGGAAGACCTGTACACGTACCCCTGGCTGAGAACCACAGCTCTGTAAGACACGGGAGGTGACTGTCCCGCCCTGCTCGGCACTGGGGAGGCCTCAGCTGGAGTCCCGTGTCCAGTTCTGGGCGCTGCGCTTTCGGGAAGATGTGGACACGTTGGAGAGAGGCCAGAGGAGAGCCACAAACGTGATCAAAGGTTTAGAAAACCAGACCAGTGCGGAAAGGTTAAAACACGGGGCATGTTTAGTCTTGAGAAACGTCGACTGAGGGGGGACCTGAGAACAGCCCTCGAATACGCTGAGGGCTGTTACAAAGAGGCCGGAGATGTTCAGGGAAGGGCCTTCCTCCCTGTACGTTTGCCGTGGTGGTGTAGCCATGTCGGCCCTAGGATTTCAGAGACGGGGGAGGGGAAATTTCTTTTATTGGACAAACTTCTGTTGGTGGAAGAGCGGCGGCTGTGGAGACCCCAGCCCTGGGGGGGTTAAGAACAGGTTGGACAAACCCCTACAGGGATGGGCTAGGGATGACCTGGTCCTGCCTCAGCACAGGGGCCAGCCCAGCCCTGCATGTCTGATTGCACGAGAGCGGGGGTGCTGCTGGGGGCCTGCGGGCCCCTGGGGCCGTGGCTGCTCGGCCGGGGGTGGGAACGCCCTGGGCCCCTTTGCAGACGGCCCCCAGCTGGTCCCAGCCAGCAGCTCCTGGGTTGGAATTTGAGCAGCAGCCGGTCCGGGCTCCTGCCTGCACACCAGGGATTGGGGTTCATGGACCCGCAGGAAGCCTAGAGAGAGATTGATCAGCCATGGCCGCCGGCCACCAGCCTCCAGCGCTGGGGGGACTTGGCTGGCGTTTCCGGCCCCATCTGGGAAGCGGCGCCCACTGCCGGGAGCCCGTGTGCGTCAGGGGAAGGGGGACACCCCGGGGGCAGCAGATTCCAGAGGAAACCGCAGCTGAGCCTGCCTGAGAAATGAAGCCCAGACTGTGCGGAGCTAAATCAACCCAGCTGTGCAGGCTGCCTCTGGGGGGCTGCAGGCCAGGAAATGGGGGGGGGGGGCTTAGCCCCCACCCCACCCCTACAAGGCTCTGTCATCTTAACTCCTTGTGGCCCCAAGAGGCACCGTTCTGAGGCCAGAGCCTCTGGTGGTTGTTTCTTAGAGTCCAGCTCCGGCACAGGGCAGAGCAGCCCAGCGGGGTGGGCTAAGGGGGGAGCGCCGTCGGCATGCAGAGGAGTAGGCTGTCATCCTGCAGTGGGGCGGCTGCTGGGAGCGATGTGACGGGAACTCAGTAAACAGATGGGGGGGGGTCAGTCACCCCTGGGCGAGCCTGGTGCGTTGTGACAAGGGTCTACAAGGGAAATCCTGCCCTCGGTGCCCCCTGCATGGCCCTGCCCCACCCCCACCCCCCATGGTGCTCTCCGTGCCCCTAATGGCCCCGTTGACCTTCCCAGGTCTGCGCAGGTGCAGCCGACTGAGCTGGGGCTAACGATTCAGTTTGACCATGGTGGGTCCGGATGAGAGTTCGGCTCATCCACCGGTAGCCGGGCTGGCTCTGCCAGGTTGGAGTGTGTTTGTGCCAGCGCTGAGCGCGTTGTGTGCCCGTCACTCCAGTCGGTGGATCTGCCTCACACGTGTGTGTGTGTGGGGGGTGCCCCTGTGACGGAGCAGGGAGCAGGGCGGATTTGACCTGGGAATGTTGCAGGGGAGTTACGTTGGGGATGGGAAGGAAGCTACCTGAGCTATAACCTGAGCCAGGAGGGGGGGTGGGAGAAGTGACACCTTCGGCCGGGAGACTGAACAAAGGGGAGGAGGAGCAGGGGGACGGGGGAGACCTGCTGGAGGAGTTGCTAGTTTCAGTTTTGGACTGGGTGGTGAAACGCAGGGAACCCCAAGCTGGGGGCTAAGTTCCCTAAACCCCCCAGAAGGACTTGATTGAGGGGTTCTGGTTGTACCTACAAGCTCTGCTTGGGGCTGTGTTCCTGTCATCTAATAAACCTTCCGTTTTACTGGCTGGCTGAGAGTCACGGTGAATCCCAGGAAGAGGGGTGCAGAGCCCTGACTCCCCCACTCTCCGTGACAGCCTCCCACCCCTGTCAGCCCAGCCCCTCCCCCCTTGGGATGCGCTCCTGCCCCAGAGTTTGGGCCCAGGCTGAGGCCAGCCCAGATCCCTCCCTCCCGCCAGCAGCCGGGCTCTGCGGTGGCTCTGATCCAGCGCCCCAGGGCGAGCGCACGTCTGTGCGGCGTGGAGGAGGGCAGAGACGGGGACTGTCTGCACTTTGTCTGGGGCCGCGGCTGCGGGAGTCGGGCCCTTTCCATTGCGTCAAGGGGTGAATCACCCGTTTGTCCCGGGATCATTTCTCAGCGCCAGCGTCTTCCTCCAGCGCCCCGGAGGTGGGGGGCGGCTCTGATTCCACCCCCCGGACTGACCTCGGGGGCGGGGCATCCTCGGGGCTGGGATGGTATCAATGGGGCTGTGTCAGGGGGGTCCCCGAGTGCCTGACAGTCCGTGCAGGTTGGGGTGAGGGCACAGGGCCTGATCCCTCCCTCCCTTACACCGTTTCACAGCAGGGTTACTCCAGATTTACACCCGCACATGGGAAAGGAGAACTAAGAGCTTCTGTCCAGGTGGCAGTAACTGGGTCTGGTTTACAATGGGGTGACTCCTGGTGGCAGAGAGAGGAGACCCTGCCCCCCTCCCCCCGGCTGATGGTGCCAAGCGCCATGGGTCCCTTGGGGGCGAAAGGTCTGGTCTGGGTGCTGCTCCCCCCCCCCCATGCCCCCTGGCACCCCAGGAGTTAGCATGGCTTCTCCTGTACCCAGGCTGTGGGTCAGATCCCTCCCTGGGGTGACTCCATGCAGGCCTGCAGCCGGATCTGGGCGCGTCTCCTGGCCTCTGGGTCTCTGCCCCTCACCCCGCTCCTCTCGCGTTCACCTCCCCACCCACCCCTGCTCACCAAGGGCCCGATCCTGCCCCCTGGCCTGCTCCCAAACTTTCCATGCTCAGATCTCCCCCCCCCCTCCCCGAACAGCCAGGGGTGTCTCTGCTGTGGCTGCCGAGGGGCAGGATCGGGGCTGTTTGGGGGGGTGGACGGAGGGGCCCTGGCTAGCTGTGCACTGTCTCTTTAAGGCCTCCTGACACACACACACACCCATTAATGTTCCTTTTCATCCCTTCTGCCCCCTGGGAAAATGTTCTTGGCCATTGGGAGGCAGTTGCTGGCCAAGGCCTGGAGGGGCCAGATGGGACAAAGGGACAGTTATTCTGTGCGCCCGCCTCCGGCTGAGACATGAGCCTGAGACATTCCCGGGGGGGGAGGGGCAACATCGCTCATCGCCCCCTTCCCCCCAATGGAGCCTTAAAACGTCAGGGGAGCCGGGGTGTGTCTGTGGTGGTGGCAGACCTGGAAGGGGGGCGCTGGATCGTACCCTGGGAGCACAGGAGATGGGATGAGTCCCCATCGGGTCGGGGTGTGTGTGTGCTAGATCCAGGGTAGGTGTATTGGCTCCAGAGAGGTCGGGGGGGGGGGGCTTGTCAGACCCAGGAGGGGGCAGTTCGGATCTAGAGAGCAGGGGAGACAGGTTGGACCCAGGGGGTAGGTGGGAGTCCGGAGGTCTGGGGGGCCATGTGGGATCCAGAGAGCAGGGGGCCAGTTTGGGGGTTCAGGTGGGAATCCGGGGTCAAGGGGGGGCAGTTTGGATGCAGGGGTCAAGGGGGGCTAGGTGGGAATCCAGGGGGCGGGGGAGTTCGGGTCTCTCAAGTGCCTGCGTCAGCTCTTGGCCGAGGTTGTTCCATGATTCGCAGCTTCCCGGCGCGGTGGGAGGGGACGGCGCTCACTGGTAGTGGTCACTGCCCGGCCGTTGCCGTCTGAGGGGGCAGCGCGATACCCCGGCTCCTGCCGGCTACACGGGACTCCAGGGGCAGCAGCAGCAGCAAGCCCTGGTTAAAGTGCTGGGGTATTATTATTGCAGTCCTGGGCTGACCCAGCAGGGGGCACTGTGGGGAGTGGGGCGGGAGCGCCCGTGTGGGATACTCGGGGTGGGGAGAGGGGAAAGGAGGACTGATTCCCTGCTAAGAGGGTTGCAGTGTGGCATGGGGCTGCTAGGGGGATTCTGGCCACGTCCCCGAGGGGGCAGAGCCCCACGATCACGTCTCTCTGGGCAGAGTCACGGCAGCTCTTCGCCGGCGGGAGGGTTTGAAGGATTCTCCCTCCATTCCAGCCTGGCTGGTATTTGAGCAGCAGGGAGGGTCCTAGGGGCTCCTTGTCCCTGCATCTGATGCTACAGCAGGCTGCCGGTATGTGTGAACGTACGTGTCTGTACCTCTGTGCCCATGCATGAGTGTGTGTGTGGCAGGGTGACGACTCACCGGCATGGCGCCTCCTGCTGGTTGTCTCGGGAATTAGCTCTTCCCACCTGGAGTGCCCTCTGCAGGCCTGTGTCTCGCCTGCCGCTGGCCCCCCCATGTCCCTCCCGGACTCTGGTGCCCACTACATCAGGGTTCTGCCCCCAGCAGTATCCCACAATCTGGGTCTCCCCACCCCAGGGGAACCCCCCAACCTTCTATCCCCACCTTGCCTCAGTGGCTACTGCCAGTCACCATCTAGCCCCCGCTCCCTGGGGCAGACTGCAGTCTGTAAACCACTTGTCATCGGCAAGGGGGGTTGGACCAGCTGCCTCTGCCTATTCCTGGGCTGCCCCTCTGCAGCCCCAGTACCTTTTGCAGGCCTTTAACTAGGCCTGCAGACTGGGTTTTTTCTAGGCTGGAGCTCCCCAGCTCCCTTTGCCCTTCCCCAGCACTGCTCTACCTCAGGTACCCTGCTCAGCTCCCAGGCAGCCAGGTCCTTCTCTCAGGAAAGCTAGAGACTCTTCTCTTAGCCTCTGGCCCTCAGCCCTCTTATAGGGCCAAATGTGGCCTGATTGGGGGCGTAGCCCCACCTGTGGCTGCTTCCCCCAATCAGCCTGGCTTTTCGCCTGCTACAGCCCTCTCCCAGGGCTGTTTTAAGCCCTTCAGGGCAGGAGCGGGGTGACCACCCTGCTACAGTGCGGCACACGTGTGTTCCCGTGCGTGGGTGTGGGCGCCCCGGTGTGGACATCTGTACTTGTTCACAAACGTGAGCACACATCTGCACATTTGTGTGCATGCCGGAGTGTGTGCACATGTGAACACTAGTGTGTGCGGTGCGTGTGCCTGGCGTGTGGGTAATTATCCTGCTAAGGCACTATGGGGACTCGGGGGACAATTGAGGGACCAGACCCAGCTCAGGCATGGACGCTGGGGCTGGGGCCTTGCCGTGGGGCTGTGGCGCCCCCTAGTGGCTGAGGCTGTGCAGTGCGACTCTGTGGACACAAAGGTTCGATGAGGGGAGAAGGTGTTGGGGGGCTGGACTGGCCTTGGGGATCAGGTCCCCTGTGCTCCAGTCTAGCCCACGATGGTGGAGACTAAAAATTGCTGACAGGCATCGTATGAAATGAGTTTGGCCCTGCTTCCAAGCTGGGCATCAGGACTCCTGGGTTCCGTCCCACCTCTGGGATGAGGGGAGTGGGGTCTAGAAGTTAGAGCAGGGAGTGGGAGCCAGGACTCCTGGTTTCTATCCCCAGCTCGGAGGGGAGGGGAGTAGGGTCTAGTGGTTAGAGCAGGGGTAGGCATCAGGACTCCTGGGTTCCATTCCTAGCTCTGCCCCTGCACCAATGGACCATCTCAGAAGAAAAGCCTCCAAGGGGCCAAAGCCCTTCGCCCCGGGTGGGGTGTGGTGTGTCCCAGCAAGGCTGGGGCTGCCTGGGAACAGGCCCTGCTGCTGCCCCTGTTATAAAGAGCCCGAATAGCCAACACGTCCCCTCTCAGGGCAGGACTAAGGCTCGTGTTTTAACGGGGAGGGGAGGTCACCCTCAGGACTGACTGCCCTGGGACGCGGCAGCTTCTCCATCATGTGGAGTCGAACAGACAGGCTGTCACCTCTCAAGCTCTGTGCTAGCTCCATCCCCAGCTATGGGCTGGATGCAGGAGTCCCTGGGTCATTCTCTGGCCCGTGCAGTGCGAGAGGCCGGATCAGCCTGCTCCCTTCCTGGCCTTAGCGTCTCTGAATTAATGGCTCGGCCTTCGCTCCCAGGGGAACTGTGATGCCGTCACCTCCCCAGCTCCCTCGTCCTCCATAGAGTCTCCCCAGGGGAAATCGACCGGAGCTGAATTTCAAAGCTGCGCCTCCTTTCTAGCTCCCTTCCTAGGAAAGCACAATGGGGTTCCACAGCCAGCTGTGCTTCCCCCTTTCACATCACCTCGGGCACTGGGCCCACGGGTCCTTTATCATCTGGTTCTTCACACCCACGTATGGTTAATGACTCAGAGCAACAGGCTATAAATAAACACCTGGAGGAGGGGGCGGATCTGGGCCGATACCTGAGTGAAAAGCAGATCAACAGCAGCCTGTGTTGTCTTTTCGCCCCATCCCCCCCTCGGTGCTTCCCCTTTCCAAGTGGGTTTGTCCATTGCATGGCCGCACTGGGTGACCTTGGGTTTGTCATTACCCCTCACTGTGCCTCAGTTTCCCCATCCTCCCTTTGCCTATTGCCATGAGCCTTTTGGGTCACAGACTGGCTCACTGTGTGTCTGTGCAGCACCGAGTGTGATGTGATGTGATCTCGGTCAGCTCTAGGCTCCACCTGGCACAATGGGCAGGGCTGTATTTCCGATTAGGCACAGTAGGCATGTCCCTAGGGGCACCCGCATTCTATGGGCACCTAAACATTCCATTTTTGCTGCTCTCAGGTCCCAGCAGGGGGCAGGGCTGGCTGAGGGGGTGACAGCCCCACACAGCCCTGCTGCTGGAGTGCTCCTCCCTCCGCCCGGAAGACAGCGTCACCTCCCAGGGGGGCAGGGCTTGGGAGAGTGGGTCTCTGGGGGAGTTCATGGGGCAGCTGGGCAGAGGGGGTGGGGGGCACTGGGCAGTGGGCGGAGCGGTGCTGGGCANCCGTGCAGTGCGAGAGGCCGGATCAGCCTGCTCCCTTCCTGGCCTTAGCGTCTCTGAATTAATGGCTCGGCCTTCGCTCCCAGGGGAACTGTGATGCCGTCACCTCCCCAGCTCCCTCGTCCTCCATAGAGTCTCCCCAGGGGAAATCGACCGGAGCTGAATTTCAAAGCTGCGCCTCCTTTCTAGCTCCCTTCCTAGGAAAGCACAATGGGGTTCCACAGCCAGCTGTGCTTCCCCCTTTCACATCACCTCGGGCACTGGGCCCACGGGTCCTTTATCATCTGGTTCTTCACACCCACGTATGGTTAATGACTCAGAGCAACAGGCTATAAATAAACACCTGGAGGAGGGGGCGGATCTGGGCCGATACCTGAGTGAAAAGCAGATCAACAGCAGCCTGTGTTGTCTTTTCGCCCCATCCCCCCCTCGGTGCTTCCCCTTTCCAAGTGGGTTTGTCCATTGCATGGCCGCACTGGGTGACCTTGGGTTTGTCATTACCCCTCACTGTGCCTCAGTTTCCCCATCCTCCCTTTGCCTATTGCCATGAGCCTTTTGGGTCACAGACTGGCTCACTGTGTGTCTGTGCAGCACCGAGTGTGATGTGATGTGATCTCGGTCAGCTCTAGGCTCCACCTGGCACAATGGGCAGGGCTGTATTTCCGATTAGGCACAGTAGGCATGTCCCTAGGGGCACCCGCATTCTATGGGCACCTAAACATTCCATTTTTGCTGCTCTCAGGTCCCAGCAGGGGGCAGGGCTGGCTGAGGGGGTGACAGCCCCACACAGCCCTGCTGCTGGAGTGCTCCTCCCTCCGCCCGGAAGACAGCGTCACCTCCCAGGGGGGCAGGGCTTGGGAGAGTGGGTCTCTGGGGGAGTTCATGGGGCAGCTGGGCAGAGGGGGTGGGGGGCACTGGGCAGTGGGCGGAGCGGTGCTGGGCAGCACCTAAAAGTTAAAAGTGGTGTGGGTCTCCTGGTGCCCATGGCTGTTAAGGACTTCCAGGCAGCAGGTACCCCGGAGCTCCAAGCCGGGGGCGGGGGGGGGGGCGGGACGACCTCCAAGCTCCTGTGCCTAGGGGCTCCCCAGCCCTCCCCATGGGGGCTCCTCGTCTTTGTTGCTCATACACACAATAAAAGACCCAGTTGCCTGGGCCAAAAGTCCAGTTCCCAACTGGAATCAGTTAAAAATATGAACAGGGATCCCAGCTGGGGCTGATTTCCCAGAGCACCAGGTTTCTGCATTTTTAATTCCACCATCGTCAGGGCACTGACTGGCCATTGGCCCGGGATTGGCAGGACGGGCGGCTGGGGGTGTGTGCAGCTGAGTGGCGGTTACCATCTGCCCGTGGTGCTTTACCCTGTCTCTGCCTTCCAGGGCTCTGCATCGCCCTGTGCCTGTGGGGCACCGTGGCCCAGAATAATGGCGTACAAGGTAAGGCTGACTCCTCCTGGGTAACCTTCCCGAGCGCTCCCGGCTGCCCGAGGTCTCCGGCCTCCGCCCCCCTCCGGTCCCATTCCCTTGTGGGAGGAGAGCAGGGTCAGGGGTCTGACGAGCCGGGAGCAGCCCCTGGGCGTGGGCGTCTTGGGGTGGGTTTATAGAGCAGGGTGGGTGCGTGCAGGGGAGAGGAGAAGGCCGCTGTGTAGCCCTCCCCTTCCCTTCCCAGCCCCGTGGCCAGCAGGGAATAGACACGGGGGCCCAGGGCTCTACACTGGGGGCTGGAGTGAGGGGCAGATCCCCTTTGTAGCCAGGGGCCGTGTTATTGACCGAGCCGAATCAAACCCCTGAGGGCTGAAGCGTGAGAGGGGGGGTTTTGGGGGGGCCCCCCCCCCCCCTAAAATCGGGCTGAACTGAAACCTGGGACCCACACGCCCAGCTCTGCTGCGAATCCCCCAGTGCTGCCCCCACCCTGCTCCGTCTGCCCCCATCCCAAGCCCTGCAGCCGGCTGAGCTGCGCTGGGATCCCTCCCCCCACACTGGCCAGCGGGACGGATCCCAGCGGAGCCCCAAACACCGGGCAGCTAAAGGATCCAGGAGCCCCCCGCAGGCAGGTCACAATCTGGGTCATGGGAGGCAGCTCAGGATCCAAACTAGCCTCGCGCCTGATTCCCTCTCAGTCAATCCAGAGCAGAGCCGGGCAGGGATTTCCCAAGGAACCATTTTTTTTGCCAGAAAATGCCAATTCAGTTCAGAGGAATGTTTGGTTTTACTCAGGGAAAAATTGCACCGGGGGGGGAGATGAAACCATTTTCAAAATGAACAATTCCCATTTTCCGGTTCGAAGCGAGGTTTGGGTTTGCGTTTGAAATTGACGCTAACGAGAGGAACGACGACAGCAACAAAAAGGAGAAAAATTGGGTGAGATCGAAAACGTTTCACTTGAAGCGACACCCGGCTCCGGCGGCTCTGCCTGTCTGTGCCGGGGGCACCCCGGGGAGCCAAGGCCTCCTGTGCAGCCGAGGGCAGCTTGTTGCCAGGCGGTGGATGGCGTCGAAGCTGTTTGCCAGGCGCCCAGGGACAAAAATCAGCGAATGGGGCGAGTGAAAGGAGTCGATCCCACTGTGTGTGTGGGGGGGGGAGGGGGGAGCCGCTCTGCACTGGCTGACCCTGCCCAGCTGTTCCCGCCCCTGCAGGTACCACTGAGGACTGCAACATCCATATGCTATGCCCAGCAAACGCCACGTGTGTGAACAACACCCACTGCACCTGCCTGGATGGATACCAGTCAAGTGGGAATCACCCCGTCTTCTTCACCGACCCAACGGAGATCTGTGACGGTAACGGGGCTCCCACGTTGTCCTGGGGGGCTGGGACAGAGCAGGGCATTAAGGGCCAGAGCAGCAACTCCACTGACTCCAGGGCCTGTTGGGGGTGCTCAGCCCAGCTGGGGAATGGGGGTCGGCAGCAGCACGGGTGAGGGCCGCCCTCCTGGGGATCGAACCGGGGGCCTCCAGAGTGAGCAGCAGGAGCCAGGGGTCTTGGGCTCTGTGAATTGGGCACAGGGTGGGGGGGCCCATCACACTGACCCGTCTGAATCCCAGCCTGGGCCCTAATCAGCCCCTGGGTGTCCAGGGGCAGAGGGGCCCCACGGGAGCAGAATGGGGCAACCCTGGCTATACTCCCCCCCTCCCCCCCCCAGCCAGCAGGGATCCAAGGAGGGAGGGGGCAGAGGAAAGGCAGCTTGTCAAACCGCCCCCCCCCAACACACAGGGAGCCTGGAGCCCCAGGGAGAGTCTCCCCACCCTCCCCTCACATGGGGGATCTGGGTGTTTGTGGGGCCGAAACCCCCCCCCCCCCCCATACCTGGGACAGGAGGCTCGGGGGGCTGTTTCCGACATTCCCACAGCAGAAATGGGTAACTGAGGATCAGGGCCTTAATCACTAACCGCTCAGGGCCCCGGTCGCCTGGGTCCCATCACCCAGCTCAGTGCGCGGGGCTGAGGCGGGTGATACAGAGAACATCTCCCTGCCAGGACTGTACAGAGCGTCCCCTCTTGTGCTGCAGATATTAACGAGTGTCTGGAGCCGAGCCCTCCAGACTGCGGACGCAATGGACACTGCAACCACGTGCCTGGGAGTTACTACTGCACCTGCAGCGATGGCTATGAGCTCAGCTCTGGGAACACCAACTTCACCCACGCGAGTGAGAACAGCTGCCAGGGTGAGCTCTCCCCTGCCCCCACCTGCTGAGACCCCCCCTCACACACACAAATGCTCGTTCCAGGCCTGGCGCTGCTCCGGGGCTGCTGCTGGCTTTGGCAGTGGCCCGTGGCATCAGCGAGGCTGTGATGAGACATGACCCTCACCTGCTCCCGCAGAGCATGGGGCCGGGCTCACCCCTGTGCCCGGCGCTTGGACAGGGAATAAACCCTCGCGGTTAGAAACAGACCCACGGAGCCAACTCCTTGTGCTGCAGAGATGCGCTGGGGAGAGGGGAGGGGACCCTCGCTGGCCCCAGCACGCAGCATCTGAGCTGCTAGTGCCCCACTGAGCCTGGGAAGTGGCCCCGGGAACGGCTCTGGGAATCGGGCTAAAGCGTTCTTGAATTCGCCCCCGTCCCCTATTGCTTGAGCTTCCGCTGGGGGCAGGCAGCCATGCTCTGCTCTGGCCTCTAGGGGGCGCAGCTGCTGGTTCGGGGGACCCTCCCACTGCCCCAAGCTCCCTGCGTGGGCAGCGCTGTGAGGGGCATGTGCTGTGTCTGGCATTGCCAGCCGAGCCCCAGGCTTCCCTGAGGCACCCGAGTTCCAGCAGTCTGGGGCGGGGACATGGGGTTGGCAGCCGTCGGCTCCGTGTGCTGTCCCGGCTCTGGGCGGGTCGCCAGCCTGGCAGACCTCCATCGAAGTGCCCAGACAGCCCACAGAGTCGGATCCGTGGCAAAGGTGGTCGGCCAGGTTTATCGCCGATGAAGCCTGGTGCCAGCGCCCAGAGATGCCACAGGGACACAGCCACACGTCTGCCTCTGACAATGGACCCCAACAGTTACAGACTGAGACAAACCATCCGGGATAAACAACTGACATCCCAGCTTGTGTGTTTCACAACATGCTTGTTACCCCCCTTATGCATTTCTCCTGCTGCTTCAGACAAAACATTCCCCACCCATCAATCCATCTTATCGGGCGCTAGGCAGGGGAATCGTGTGCTGGGATGTGGTTACACAGTCACTGTGTTTTAGCAATGCCGGCAATACCGGGGCCGAGTTTGTGCACCGGACGGTGAACTTGCAGACAAGCCTCTGCTTTGTGTCAGGGTGTGACTGGTGTCTGGGGGGGCCCCACTGAGATTGCTCCATCTGGGCAAACTGCAGAGTGGGGCCGACAATCCCCCAAACTGCTGGTTATTTCGAATACTTAGATTCACCAAGCCAGCAACAAAACAGCTGCTCCGATACCGTGCTGCTCACCCAGAAGCCAGAAACAGCTCCCGGCTCCTTTTCTAGTGTGGCTTTAAAGGCAGAATTGGGGTCATTTAGCCGGCAAGTTGCTTAACCCTTTCTGGCTCAGTGTCCCACAGGGCCGGACTTTGCTCAGAGCGTCACTTTTGCTGACTTCGGTTCAGGCCTTGTACCAGGCCCCTGCTTCAGGCTCTCTCTGCTCCAGCTCCATGTCGCTCCCCCAGGGCAGCGCTGTGAGGGGGCATGTGCTGGGACTGGCATTGCCACCCCAGCCCCAGGCTTCCCTGAGACACCCTGGCTTCCAGCGGCACGGCGCGGGGACACACGGGCTGGGCAGCTCCACGTCGCTCCCCCAGGGCAGGGAGTTTGCCCAGGGCACAGGCCGAGAGGTCTCTCTGGGCTCGCAGTCCAATGGATTTGGAGACCCCCTTGCGCTGGTGAAGCTGGCGCATGCACCAATGCCAGTCCCCTGACAGGGGATACCCACATGCTGGTGTCTCCACCGGGGGACACTGGAAACTGCCAGCTGCTAAATCGCTTTGTGCTGGTCCCTGTCTGTGCTCCCTGAGCCTCCCGAGTCAGCAAAGCACATGCTTAGCTCCAGCCCTGCTCAGCTACGCACTTAACTCGGCTCCAGTGGGTCTTAAGTGCGTGTTGAGCTCGTGACGACAATCCCAGGCATTAAAAAAATCAGAGTAGCTTAGAAAATCACGAGCTTTAGAGAGACCAGTGAGCAAGGGGCAGTCTGTGGAGTGAATTGAATTGAAAAGGGGAAAATTCAAAGCAGATACAAGGAAATGCTCCTCCACCCGGGGCAGCAGTAGCCTCTGTAACTCACTGCTACTGCGGCATGGAGGCTGTGAATGTGTCGAGTTTTAAAGAGGGACTGGCTGTTTCTATGGGGAGCGACAATGCCTGGAGCTGTGCTAGTTAATGGACAATAATTCTGGGAGGGAGGGACAAACTCCCACTTCAGGGCTTAAGCCGAACTCCGACTATTAGAGACCAGGAGGAGACCTTCGCGGGGGCAGATTATCCCCCGGCTGCTGCTGTGGGACTCTTACACCTTCCTCTGTAGCACCCATCACAGACGGGATACCGGGGTAGATGGGCCTTGGGTCTGACCCAGGCTGGCAATGCCTGTGTGTTCCTCTGTAATTGGAACCTGAGGGGGATTTCTGCCAAGTCCCAGTGTTCCAACCCCTTGGGCAACTCAGCTTCAAACATGGACTCATAAATCTCCCCAAATCTTGGCCCCACTGGGGCTTGGCCAATAGAGGCCACAGTGGCTGTTCTGGGGTCGGAAGGTCCCCTTCCCTCTGTTACGTTCACAGCACACACAGTTAGAAACAAAGCATCACATCCTCTCGCTGGCAGGCTGCAGCTCAACACAGGGTTATTCTTAGAATCCAGAACCCTAGCACACGAGGGCCCCAAACAGAGAGAGACAAAGCAGGCTGCTCCCGGAGGCAGACGGGCACAACTAACCCCACTTTGCTCTAGGCTGCCTCCTTGGCAGACACACTGCTGAAACCCCCAGATCACATGCTTGTCACCCAAGCCCCCTAGCCCGCAAGCAGGTCCGGGAAAGCCCCTTGCAGAAGTAAAGTGAGAGCTTGTGATGCGAACGCAGTTTTCAATGTGGCCTGAACGTAGCTGAGAACCAGGCCTGTGATTGTTAAGCTCCCAGGGGCTTGGTCGCCTGGGTCCCATCACCCAGCTCAGCACAGGTGGGTGATACAGGAACGTCTCCCTGCCAGGACTGTACAGAACATCCCCTCTTGTGTTGCAGATATTGACGAGTGTCAGGGCCCGAGCCCGGCAGACTGCGGACCCCACGCAAACTGCACCAATGTGCCTGGGAATTACTCCTGCAGCTGCATCCATGGCTACAAGACCAGTTCTGGGAAAGCCAACTTCACACACGCGAGTCGGGACACCTGCCAGGGTGAGCTCTCCCCTGCCCCCACCTGCTGAGACCCCCGTCACAGACTCACAGATCGTGCCCACTCTTGGCCCCATGCGGTCCGTGGGGGGGGGGGGGGGGCCCCTATCAGTGTGACAGCCCTNGGGGGTCCACTCTCTCTTGGGGTTAGGCCCCTCCACCTCCTGGAGCCGCACCTCTCTGAGCCTTAGCAAGTCTGTCTCTCGCTGTGGGCCCCCTCAGGGAGTCCACTCGCTCTGGCCCCCCGGGGCCTCCACTCCCAGAGGGAATAATGCAACCCTGTTCTCTAGACCGGAGCGACTCTCAGCCAGCGTAAAACAGAAGGGTTTATTGAGCGTTGAACACAGCACAGGAAACTCTCAGGGCCTCAGGCCTGGCCTCCCTCAGCCAGCACATCCCAGTCTCCCTGCATCCAGGTGGGCTTGTTAAAATCCGGGTTTACCAGCACCGGGCCTTGGATAAGTGCCCCCTTCCGCGCACATGAAAGCCTGGACCTGCTTCTTAGTCTGGGGAACAGGCCAATCCTGGATTGCCTCCACTTTGGCTGGCGCCGGCTTCAGGTGGCCGCCCCGCACCTTGTGGCCCAGGTATGAAACCTCTGCCATCCCCACCTTGCACTTTTCAGCTTTTATGGTCAGTCCTGCATTCTGGAGGCGACCCAGCACCCTCTTCACCTGGGACACATGTTCTTCCCAGGTCTGGCTAAAGACACTGATATCGCACACACAAATGCTCGTTCCAGGCCTGGCGCTGCACCGGGGCTGCTGCCGGCTTTGGCAGTGGCCTGAGGCCGTCAGCGAGGCTGTGATGAGACGTGACCCTCGCCTGCTCCCGCAGAGCATGGGGCCGGGCTCACCCCTGTGCCCGGCGCTTGGACAGGGAATAAACCCTCGCGGTTAGAAACAGACCCACGGAGCAAACTCCTTGTGCTGCAGAGATGTGCTGGGGAAGGGGAGGGGGAGGGGACCCTCGCTGGCCCCAGCACGCAGCATCTGAGCTGCTAGTGCCCCGCTGAGCCTGGGAAGTGGCCCCGGGAACAGCTCTGGGAATCGGGCGAAAGCGTTCTTGAATTCGCCCCCGTCCCCTATTGCTTGAGCTTCCGCTGGGGGCAGGCAGCCATGCTCTGCTCTGGCCTCTAGGGGGTGCAGCTGCTAGTTTGAGGGACCCTCCCACTCCCCCAAGCTCCCTGCGTGGGCAGCGCTGTGAGGGGTATGTGCTGTGACTGGCATTGCCAGCCCAGCCCCAGGCTTCCCTGAGGCACCCGAGTTCCAGCAGTCTGGGGCGGGGACATGGGGTTGGTGTTCGTTGGCTCCGTGTGCTGTCCCGGCTCTGGGCGGGTCGCCGGCCCGGCAGACCCCCATCGAAGTGCCCAGACAGCCCACAGAGTCGGATCAGTGGCCAAGGCGCTTGGCCAGGTTTATCGCCGATGAAGCCCGGTGCCAGCGCCCAGAGATGCCACAGGGACACGGCCACACGTCTGCCTCTGACAATGGACCCCGACAGTTACAGACTGAGACAAACCATCCGGGATACACATCCCAGCTTGTGTGTTTCACAACATGCTTGTTACCCCCCTTATGCATTTCTCCTGCTGCTTCAGACAAAACATTCCCCACCCATCAATCCATCTTATCGGGCGCTAGGCAGGGGAATCGTGTGCTGGGATGTGGTTACACAGTCACTGTGTTTTGGCAATGCCGGCAATACCGGTGCCGAGTTTGTGCACCAGACGGTGAACTTGCAGACAAGCCTCTGCTTTGTGTCAGGGTGTGACTGGTGCCGGGGGGGCCCCACTGAGATTGCTCCATCTGGGCAAACTGCAGAGTGGGGCCGACAATCCCCCAAACTGCTGGTTATTTCGAATACTTAGATTCACCAAGCCAGCAACAAAACAGCTGCTCCGATACCGTGCTGCTCACCCAGAAGCCAGAAACAGCTCCCGGCTCCTTTTCTAGTGTGGCTTTAAAGGCAGAATTGGGGTCATTTAGCCGGCAAGTTGCTTAACCCTTTCTGGCTCAGTGTCCCACAGGGCCGGACTTTGCTCAGAGCGTCACTTTTGCTGACTTCGGTTCAGGCCTTGTACCAGGCCCCTGCTCCAGGCTCTCTCTGCTCCAGCTCCATGTCGCTCCCCCAGGGCAGCGCTGTGAGGGGGCATGTGCTGGGACTGGCATTGCCACCCCAGCCCCAGGCTTCCCTGAGACACCCTGGCTTCCAGCGGCACGGCGCGGGGACACACGGGCTGGCCAGGTCCGCATCGCACCCCCAGGCAGGGAGTTTGCCCAGGGCACAGACCGAGAGGTCTCTCTGGGCTCACAGTCCGGTGGATTTGGAGACCCCTTTGCGCTGGTGAAGCTGGCGTATGCACCAATGCCAGTCCCCTGACAGGGGATACCCACATGCTGGTGTCTCCACCGGGGGACGCTGGAAGCTGCCAGCTGCTAAATCACTTTGTGCTGGTCCCTGTCTGTGCTCCCTGAACCCCCCGAGTCACCAAAGCAGATGCTTAGCTCCAGCCCTGCACAGCTACGCACTTAACTTAGCTCCAGTGGGTCTTAAGTGCATGTTGAGCTCGTGACGACAATCCCAGGCATTAAAAAAAATCAACTTAGCTTAGAAAATCACGAGCTTTAGAAAGACCAGTGAGCAAGGGGCAGTCTGTGGAGTGAATTGAATTGAAAAGGGGCAAATTCAAAGCAGATACAAGGAAATGCTCCTCCACCCTGGGCAGCAGTAACATCTGGAATTCACTGCTACCGCGGCATGGAGGCTGTGAATGTGTCAAGTTTCAAAGAGGGACCGGCTTTTTCTACGGGGAACGACAATGCCTGGAGCTCTGCTAGTTAATGGACAATAATTCTGGGAGGGAGGGAAAAGCTCCCACTTCAGGGCTTAAGCCGAACTCCGACTATTAGAGACCAGAAGGAGACCTTCACGGGGGCAGATTATCCCCCGGCTGCTGCTGCGGGACTCTTACACCTTCCTGCATAGCAGACGGGATACCGGGGTAGATGGGCCTTGGGTCTGACGCAGGCTGGCAATGCCTGTGTGTTCCTCTGTGATTGGAACCTGAGGGGGATTTCTGCCAAGTCCCAGTGTTCCCACCCCTTGGGCAACTCAGCTTCAAACATGGACTCCTAAATCTCCCCAAATCTTGGCCCCATTGGGGCTTGGCCCATAGAGGCCACAGTGGCTGTTCAGGGGTCGGAAGGTCCCCTTCTGTTATGTTCACGTCACGCACACACAGTTAGAAACAAAGCATCACATCCTCTCCCTGGCAGGCTGCAGCTCAACAAAGGGTTATTCTTAGAATCCAGAACCCTAGCACACGAGGACCCCAAACAGAGAGAGACAAAGCAGGCTGCTCCTGAAGGCAGACGAGCACAACTAGCCCCACTTTGCTCTAGGCTGGCTCTTTGGCAGACACACTGCTGAAAACCCAGATCACATGCTTGTCACCCGAGCCCCCTAGCCCGCAAGCAGGTCCAGGAAAGCCCCTTTCAGAAGTAAAGTGAGAGCTTGTGATGCGAACGCAGTTTTCAATGTGGCCTGAACCAGGCCTGTGATTGTTAAGCTACCAGGGGCTTGGTTGCCTGGGTCCCATCACCCAGCTCAGCACAGGTGGGTGATACAGGAATGTCTCCCCACCAGGATTGTACAGAGCATCCCCTCTTGTGTTGCAGATATTGACGAGTGTCAGGACCCGAGCCCGGCAGACTGCGGACCCCACGCCAACTGCACCAATGTGCCTGGGAATTACTCCTGCAGCTGCATCGATGGCTACGAGCCCAGCTCTGGGAAAGCCAACTTCACACACGCGAGTGAGAACACCTGCCAGGGTGAGCTCTCCCCTGCCCCCACCTGCTGAGACCCCCTGTCACGGACTCACAGATCGTGCCCACTCTTGGCCCCATCCGGTCCGTGGGGGGGGGGGTGCCCCTTTCAGTGTGACAGCCCTTCTCGGGGGTCCACTCTCTCCCGGGGTTAGGCCCCTCCACCTCCTGGAGCCTTAGCACACCTGTCTCTCGCCGTGGGCCCCCTCAGGGAGTCCACTCGCTCTGGCCCCCCGGGGCCTCCACTCCCAGGGGGAATAATGCAACCCTGTTCTCTAGACCGGAGCGACTCTCAGCCAGCGTAAAACAGGAGGGTTTATTGAGCGTTGAACACAGCACAGGAAACTCTCAGGGCCTCAGGCCTGGCCTCCCTCAGCCAGCACATCCCAGTCTCCCTGCATCCAGGTGGGCTTGTTAAAATCCGGGTTTACCAGCACCGGGCCTTGGATAAGTGCCCCCTTCCGCGCACATGGAAGCCTGGACCTGCTTCTTAGTCTGGGGAACAGGCCAATCCTGGATTGCCTCCACTTTGGCTGGCGCCGGCTTCAGGTGGCCGCCCCGCACCTTGTGGCCCAGGTATGAAACCTCTGCCATCCCCACCTTGCACTTTTCAGCTTTTATGGTCAGTCCTGCATTCTGGAGGCGACCCAGCACCCTCTTCACCTGGGACACATGTTCTTCCCAGGTCTGGCTAAAGACACTGATATCGCACACACAAATGCTCGTTCCAGGCCTGGCGCTGCACCGGGGCTGCTGCCGGCTTTGGCAGTGGCCTGAGGCCGTCAGCGAGGCTGTGATGAGACGTGACCCTCGCCTGCTCCCGCAGAGCATGGGGCCGAGCTCACCCCTGTGCCCGGTGTTGGACAGGGAATAAACCCTCGGGGTTAGAAACAGACCCACGGAGCAAACTCCTCATGCTGCAGAGATGCGCTGGGGACGGGGAGGGGACCCTCGCTGGCCCCAGCACGCATTGTCCCCCGGAGCCTGGGAAGGGGCCTCGTGTCTGGGCCATGGAAATAGCACAGTGCGCTCTGCCCCCTATGGGCCCTGGAGGTAGGGAATAGCCACAGCACAGTGTGCCCCAGCCACGCCCCCGATCCTCCCCCATGGGTCCTGGGGGGCAGGGAATAGCTGCAGTGCTGTGCTGCAGATATTGACGAGTGTCAGGGCCCGAGCCTGGCAGACTGCGGACCCCACGCAAACTGCACCAGCTCTGGGAAAGCCAACTTCACGCACGCAAGTGAGAACAGCTGCCAGGGTGAGCTCTCCCCTGGCCCCCACCACACCCTGCAGTTTTCTACCTAGGGACCCGGCTTGTATGTGCAGAGACGCTCCCTGAGGAGCCTGCAGTCCTGTCTGGGGCAATGAGAGATGGAGAAGCAGAGCTGGGACGAAAACCCCTTGAAGTCAGTGGTGCTGCACCAATTTACACCACTGGGGCTCTGGCCCCCGCTTTGTGACCATTTCACATACAGCAGCACTGAGTTGGTGGTGACACATGGGGGACGGGCGCATCGTCAGTCATTCCCGCGGGTTGGGGGAAGCGGTTGAGCCGCTGTGGAAACGGCCATGACCGATTTGCCCAGAAATCCCAGCCAGGAACAAGTGCTGGAAATCGACATTCGCCTGCTTATTAACCCAACATTTCAGCCGTCCAATCAGGAAGCAGAGAAAGACCATGGGACTCAGGCAACCAATTGTACAAATCAGTGACAAGTTTTCGGAGCAAATAGTTTGCCAATAAAATCACAGACATTTATCTACCCAAACAGTCAAAGGGTCGGCCGGTGAACGAGCAGGCTTGGATCAGCATGCAGAGCTGTTCTGCTGACTCCCCCTAGCGTTCAGATCAGCAGTGGCCTATCAGACATCATCCCTGGGGACAGATGCGTGGTGAGGAAGTAGGGGCAGGGCCACAGAAGAAAGCTAAGCTCTCCCCAATATTTATCCATAACGCTTTTGCTTCTCACAGAAATTCTTGTGGCTAAAATCCCCTTCGCCTGGACATCAGCAAACAAGTCAATCAGCGGGGAGAGTCAAGAGCACTCACGGATCCTTCCCTTGGGCCGTGCTCCAGCAGCTCTTTCTCAGACTCCCCTTCTCTCTCTTTCCCGTGACAGGGTTTTGCTATTTCCCGCCATGCCCCTTTCCCTCGGTTGTTATTTGCATAAAGGCAGCACCCAGAGCGCTGCACCCACATTGCCATAAAGAGCTTCTGGTCTAAATAAACAAGAGATGGGAGAGAAAACTGAGGCAGGGAATTGCCCAAGGACACCCAGCAGTAACAGAGCTGGGACTAGACCCCAAGTCTCCTGAATCTCAGTCTCATACCCGACCCACTAGACCTGTCTCTTTCAGCCTGTGTCCTCCATAGAAGGCCAAGAATGTGTCTCCCCTGCCTCACCATGCAGATTTTACCCTCTGCTCCCCATCACTGAGAGGAACTTTGTGTCTCCTGGCTCATGGCCGGGAGTGCACCAGGGCTGGAAAAAATCCCTTGTTCCTTTGGCAGGAAACTCAACTTTTCCTCCATTGTTAAACCTCTTGGAAGGCAACGGGCCTACGCCATGCCTGTGAGGGGGCTTGTATGTGCCAGCCTCTAGCGAAGGCCGCTGAGCCATGGAAGAAGGAGAGAGCAAGTTTGTCCTGGTCTAGTGGCTGGTTGCCATAAGTAGATAACAGCCTGCTACATTGACTAGCCAAGGGAGTTACTCCCTTAGCTCCAGCAGCTGAGCTGTGTGCTTTCAGTAGACAGATCCTGGGTTTGATTCCTGCTAATGACCTAAGCTGGTTCTTTCGTGATGCCAGCTCCTTCCCCGGCCTTAGCAGCTGCTGAGGGTTAGGTTAATGGGATTCCAGAATCTAATGGGCTTTTTGAGCCCAAGCTGTATTAAAGATTGTCCAACACAGAGTCCTTGGCTCTGCCTCAGCCCAGTTTGCTTTGCAAAGACCTGACCTTCCCCCACCTCAAAGCTCTGCTACGAAAGAGCATCTTGGGCTCTGATTGCAGCTGCAGGTTTGGGGGGATATTGCAGCTTCTAATGACATCCCCAATGCCCTACGCTCCTGCCTCGGTGGAATTAAGCAGCATGGCAAGAGACATGGCGACCTTCAGTCCCCGGGCTCAGTTTCCAATTCGTAAGACAGGCTGGGAGTCAGAACAGACACTTTGCCCGGGTGTGGCGCAGAGAAAGAGCGAAACCTCAGGGCAACTGGGTTATTTTCCCCATCCAGGCATGCGGGTTAGTTTCAGAGATCCTGGGTCAGTTCAGTGACCGTGCATGAACACCATCGCCAACGCCAAGCAATCAATAAAAGCCCCAAACCGTGAGCCAGGCTGCAAAAAAGTCACAAGATTGGTTTAAAAATCACAAGATTGTTTTTAAAAAAATCCATTTTGGCTTCGTTTTGGTTGACTCTGGTTTGGGAGCTGTCAATCACCCCAGTGTAATGTTTGGCAGTTTTCCCTCTGCCACGTGGGCCGGGCCCTAATTTTGATTTTAGCCAAAAGTGGAATCACGTGACTCCGGGAGGTGGGGCTTTAAGGCAACACCACACGTTAGCAACACTGCAGAAAAGCTAGAAACATCATGCCTTTGCCATGACTGTTTCCAGCTCCCGTTGTACCTGTGCAGATCTTAGACGTATCCTTTTGACTCTTCCCAAATCCCCAACTGCATTTACACATGTAACTCCCTGGCCTGTTGATGCAGTTCCCGTGGGGCTCACAGATTGTGGCGTTTCGCTGGCACTCGTCAATGTCTGCAAGGAGAGAGAAAGCGCTAGGTCAGGCTGATCTAGGAGCGGTACCTTGGGCACTGGGGTGACGCTGCTGGGGGATACTCCAGGTGTCCGACATGCACCGTGCTCTGGGGAGACGGGGCTGGTTAGAGCCAGGAGTTCAGTGACTGGGTCAGCGACCGGGAGCAAGTTGGCTATTGTCCGGAATGAGCCGCTCCAGCTGGGAAGGGAAAAGCAGCCCTGCCAGGACACGCGCCTGCTGCTTGCTAAAGCTACCAAGCGGATCTGGCGNGAGGGTTTATTGAGCGTTGAACACAGCACAGGAAACTCTCAGGGCCTCAGGCCTGGCCTCCCTCAGCCAGCACATCCCAGTCTCCCTGCATCCAGGTGGGCTTGTTAAAATCCGGGTTTACCAGCACCGGGCCTTGGATAAGTGCCCCCTTCCGCGCACATGAAAGCCTGGACCTGCTTCTTAGTCTGGGGAACAGGCCAATCCTGGATTGCCTCCACTTTGGCTGGCGCCGGCTTCAGGTGGCCGCCCCGCACCTTGTGGCCCAGGTATGAAACCTCTGCCATCCCCACCTTGCACTTTTCAGCTTTTATGGTCAGTCCTGCATTCTGGAGGCGACCCAGCACCCTCTTCACCTGGGACACATGTTCTTCCCAGGTCTGGCTAAAGACACTGATATCGCACACACAAATGCTCGTTCCAGGCCTGGCGCTGCACCGGGGCTGCTGCCGGCTTTGGCAGTGGCCTGAGGCCGTCAGCGAGGCTGTGATGAGACGTGACCCTCGCCTGCTCCCGCAGAGCATGGGGCCGAGCTCACCCCTGTGCCCGGTGTTGGACAGGGAATAAACCCTCGGGGTTAGAAACAGACCCACGGAGCAAACTCCTCATGCTGCAGAGATGCGCTGGGGACGGGGAGGGGACCCTCGCTGGCCCCAGCACGCATTGTCCCCCGGAGCCTGGGAAGGGGCCTCGTGTCTGGGCCATGGAAATAGCACAGTGCGCTCTGCCCCCTATGGGCCCTGGAGGTAGGGAATAGCCACAGCACAGTGTGCCCCAGCCACGCCCCCGATCCTCCCCCATGGGTCCTGGGGGGCAGGGAATAGCTGCAGTGCTGTGCTGCAGATATTGACGAGTGTCAGGGCCCGAGCCTGGCAGACTGCGGACCCCACGCAAACTGCACCAGCTCTGGGAAAGCCAACTTCACGCACGCAAGTGAGAACAGCTGCCAGGGTGAGCTCTCCCCTGGCCCCCACCACACCCTGCAGTTTTCTACCTAGGGACCCGGCTTGTATGTGCAGAGACGCTCCCTGAGGAGCCTGCAGTCCTGTCTGGGGCAATGAGAGATGGAGAAGCAGAGCTGGGACGAAAACCCCTTGAAGTCAGTGGTGCTGCACCAATTTACACCACTGGGGCTCTGGCCCCCGCTTTGTGACCATTTCACATACAGCAGCACTGAGTTGGTGGTGACACATGGGGGACGGGCGCATCGTCAGTCATTCCCGCGGGTTGGGGGAAGCGGTTGAGCCGCTGTGGAAACGGCCATGACCGATTTGCCCAGAAATCCCAGCCAGGAACAAGTGCTGGAAATCGACATTCGCCTGCTTATTAACCCAACATTTCAGCCGTCCAATCAGGAAGCAGAGAAAGACCATGGGACTCAGGCAACCAATTGTACAAATCAGTGACAAGTTTTCGGAGCAAATAGTTTGCCAATAAAATCACAGACATTTATCTACCCAAACAGTCAAAGGGTCGGCCGGTGAACGAGCAGGCTTGGATCAGCATGCAGAGCTGTTCTGCTGACTCCCCCTAGCGTTCAGATCAGCAGTGGCCTATCAGACATCATCCCTGGGGACAGATGCGTGGTGAGGAAGTAGGGGCAGGGCCACAGAAGAAAGCTAAGCTCTCCCCAATATTTATCCATAACGCTTTTGCTTCTCACAGAAATTCTTGTGGCTAAAATCCCCTTCGCCTGGACATCAGCAAACAAGTCAATCAGCGGGGAGAGTCAAGAGCACTCACGGATCCTTCCCTTGGGCCGTGCTCCAGCAGCTCTTTCTCAGACTCCCCTTCTCTCTCTTTCCCGTGACAGGGTTTTGCTATTTCCCGCCATGCCCCTTTCCCTCGGTTGTTATTTGCATAAAGGCAGCACCCAGAGCGCTGCACCCACATTGCCATAAAGAGCTTCTGGTCTAAATAAACAAGAGATGGGAGAGAAAACTGAGGCAGGGAATTGCCCAAGGACACCCAGCAGTAACAGAGCTGGGACTAGACCCCAAGTCTCCTGAATCTCAGTCTCATACCCGACCCACTAGACCTGTCTCTTTCAGCCTGTGTCCTCCATAGAAGGCCAAGAATGTGTCTCCCCTGCCTCACCATGCAGATTTTACCCTCTGCTCCCCATCACTGAGAGGAACTTTGTGTCTCCTGGCTCATGGCCGGGAGTGCACCAGGGCTGGAAAAAATCCCTTGTTCCTTTGGCAGGAAACTCAACTTTTCCTCCATTGTTAAACCTCTTGGAAGGCAACGGGCCTACGCCACGCCTGTGAGGGGGCTTGTATGTGCCAGCCTCTAGCGAAGGCCGCTGAGCCATGGAAGAAGGAGAGAGCAAGTTTGTCCTGGTCTAGTGGCTGGTTGCCATAAGTAGATAACAGCCTGCTACATTGACTAGCCAAGGGAGTTACTCCCTTAGCTCCAGCAGCTGAGCTGTGTGCTTTCAGTAGACAGATCCTGGGTTTGATTCCTGCTAATGACCTAAGCTGGTTCTTTCGTGATGCCAGCTCCTTCCCCGGCCTTAGCAGCTGCTGAGGGTTAGGTTAATGGGATTCCAGAATCTAATGGGCTTTTTGAGCCCAAGCTGTATTAAAGATTGTCCAACACAGAGTCCTTGGCTCTGCCTCAGCCCAGTTTGCTTTGCAAAGACCTGACCTTCCCCCACCTCAAAGCTCTGCTACGAAAGAGCATCTTGGGCTCTGATTTCAGCTGCAGGTTTGGGGGGATGTTGCAGCTTCTAATGACATCCCCAATGCCCTACGCTCCTGCCTCGGTGGAATTAAGCAGCATGGCAAGAGACATGGCGACCTTCAGTCCCCGGGCTCAGTTTCCAATTCGTAAGACAGGCTGGGAGTCAGAACAGACACTTTGCCCGGGTGTGGCGCAGAGAAAGAGCGAAACCTCAGGGCAACTGGGTTATTTTCCCCATCCAGGCATGCGGGTTAGTTTCAGAGATCCTGGGTCAGTTCAGTGACCGTGCATGAACACCATCGCCAACGCCAAGCAATCAATAAAAGCCCCAAACCGTGAGCCAGGCTGCAAAAAAGTCACAAGATTGGTTTAAAAATCACAAGATTGTTTTTAAAAAAATCCATTTTGGCTTCGTTTTGGTTGACTCTGGTTTGGGAGCTGTCAATCACCCCAGTGTAATGTTTGGCAGTTTTCCCTCTGCCACGTGGGCCGGGCCCTAATTTTGATTTTAGCCAAAAGTGGAATCACGTGACTCCGGGAGGTGGGGCTTTAAGGCAACACCACACGTTAGCAACACTGCAGAAAAGCTAGAAACATCATGCCTTTGCCATGACTGTTTCCAGCTCCCGTTGTACCTGTGCAGATCTTAGACGTATCCTTTTGACTCTTCCCAAATCCCCAACTGCATTTACACATGTAACTCCCTGGCATGTTGATGCAGTTCCCGTGGGGCTCACAGATTGTGGCGTTTCGCTGGCACTCGTCAATGTCTGCAAGGAGAGAGAAAGCGCTAGGTCAGGCTGATCTAGGAGCGGTACCTTGGGCACTGGGGTGACGCTGCTGGGGGATACTCCAGGTGTCCGACATGCACCGTGCTCTGGGGAGACGGGGCTGGTTAGAGCCAGGAGTTCAGTGACTGGGTCAGCGACCGGGAGCAAGTTGGCTATTGTCCGGAATGAGCCACTCCAGCTGGGAAGGGAAAAGCAGCCCTGCCAGGACACGCGCCTGCTGCTTGCTAAAGCTACCAAGCGGATCTGGCGGTGCCCAGTGCCGCAATATCAGTGCAGACAGCAATGCCTGAATGAGCCGTCCGGCCCTGGAAGGGACAAACGGGGAGCTGCTTTGGAGGAAGGGGATAGAAAATAACATGAGGGCTAATCTAATGCCTGGATATCAGCCAATGGGGTGACCTCCTCTGCAACCCATGAGCTGCTCTGGGCACCCCCTTGCACACAGGACAGTGCAGAATCAGAGGGGTTCAGAGACAGGCAATGAGAATGATCAGGGGCCTGGAAAAACCCTCTATGGAGAGAGATTAAAAAGACTGGGACTGTCACCTTAGAGTGAACGTCAGAGGGGACGTGTTAAGAGTCTATAAATGACTGACAGGGATAGAGAAGGGAGATGGGGAGCTTCTGTTCTCCCCACCTCATAACACGAGAGCAAGGGCCAGTCAGGGAAGTTAGAAGAGGGGAAACTCGAAACTGAGCCAAGGAAAGGGTGTTTCACGCAATGTGCGATTAGCCTGTGGAACTCCCCACCACAGGAGTCACTGAGGCCAAGAATTTAGGAAGATTCAAGGAGCGACTGGACATTCATACGGATGATGAGAACAGCCAGAGTGATCATAGTTAAAGGGCACAAACGTTTGGGAAGAGAGAGAAAACTTCCTGCTGTGGGGCTTCAGCCCATCTGAGTATTAGAGACCAGGAAGTGAGGGCAGATTATCCCCCGGCTGCCACTGCAGGGCTCTTCCACCGTCCTCTGCAGCATCTGGCTTTGGCCCGTTGGAGCTGGGATACCAGGCTAGATGGGCCACAGCTCTGATCCCGTCTGTGCTGTGCAAGTGCCAGCGTTACTTGTGTCTCAGCCTGGCCGGCGCCACGGTTTTGCCTCTTCAGAGGCTGAGCTGCTCCCGGGGCAGACTGAACCCTGTAAGAACCGACCAGCTGCATCCTGCCAAGTGCTGCCTCCTCTGCCCCTCGACTCTGCGACACTCGCGGGTTCTCCTGAAAGCACCAAGGCGGCTCCGCATTTCCAGAACCTGCTTTATTCCGGAAACGACGTACAATCGGGTTCTGCCCTCGAAGGCTTCCAAGAGTCCATGTGGGATGGGAACGGAGCTTCCAGAGTCCTTATCCATCCTGTCCTGGTGCGATTGGGATGTTTATAGCAGGTAGCGCCGCAGCCGGGGCCCCGTGGTGCCAGGCGCTGTACACACATCCAGCCACAGCACAGCCGCTGCTCCAAAGCGCTTTCCCCAGCTCCGACGCTCTGTCTGCTGAAGCAGGGGTGCCATGCGCTGGGTTCTCGGTGGCGCGGCCAGAGCTCTCCCCTCCCTCGGGCACACGGGTGTCCTGAGGCTTCCAAACTCTCTCCGAGTTGCAGGGAGCTCTGAGATTGGGTGTCTCTAGGGGCTTAAGTCCATGGGGAAATTGAGGGTAACAGCTCCTGTGGAATAGCTCCCCATCCGGACACTCTGGTCTGGAATAATCTGCGCTTCCAAAGAGAACAGCGATCGCGATCAATCCCCCCCCGGGGGCAAGCCCTAGGGATTCTCCACACGGCTCCCGATACCAGCTATCCCCGGACAGTCCCCGGGACGCTGGCTGAGGTAACTGCGGCGCTGATTTCTTCTTGTGCCTAGACCCGCCCCAGGACACTGGCTGGGGTTATCCCACGCGGCCTGGGGCTGGGCGCAGGAACGGCTGGGCGAGGTCTCTGCCAGGGGAAGCGTTTGAACGAATGGGCTCCTGAGTTCTCCCAGTTCGACGGGCCCGGTGCTCTGCGCCCCCCAAACGGGGGTGTAAAGGGCGGTTTCCATGGGAACGGCCGGCTAGGACTTGATACAAGCTGTAACTACTGGCTGAACGTTGCAAACAAGGTCCTGGAACGCCCCGGGCCCTTCTCCGGTCAGGCCCCCGGCTGCCTAAGGGGGCATAATGGCCCCCTTGGGAAACACCCTCCCATCCAGGGGGCTCCATGTCAGTGTGGGGCTGGAAAAGGCTCTGCTCCCAGCCCTCAGGGAGGGGGCAGATTGGGGGTGTGTCTGGGGTGCCCTGCGCTGGGGCTATTCCCTGCTCCCCAGGGCCCATAGGGGTAAGAGCGCACTGCGCTGTACATGGACCATACACGAGGCCCCTTCCCAGGCTCAGGGGCACTAGCAGCCTGGATTCTGTGTGCTGGGGACAGGGAGAGCCCCACCCGTCTCCCCGGCACCTCCCTGCAAACCTAGGGGTTTATTCCCCATCCCAACACCGAGGCAGGGGAGATCCTGGCCCCGATGTGCTGGGGCAGCAGTTGAGGGTCACGGCTGATCACAGCCCCGGTGAGTGGATCGGGTGCCTCTGCTGCAGCTGGCAGCAGCCTCTGGCGCAGCACCAGGCCTGGAATGAGCCCAGGGGTGCGTGTAGGTGGGGCAGGGGACTGAGCAGGGTACAGTGGTTTTTAAGGTCAGGCTTGACAAAGCCCTGGCTGGGATGATTTAGTTGGGGATTGGTCCTGCTTTGAGCAGGGGGTTGGACTAGACGACCTCCTGGGGTCCCTTCCAACCCTGATATTCTATGATTGTAGCTCCCGGAGTCGTGGCTCCCCCGGGTCTCGGCCATTTGGCCAGGTCACGCTGTGATCCCCGTTCTGGGGGAGCCTTTCGAAGTCAGACCCCTCTCTCCTGTGCCTGCTAGTGAAACCTTTCCTCCGGGGCTCCTAGCCCCCCCTCGGGGCTTCCTAGCCCCCCTCGCCTCAGGCCCCCACCTCTGGGCCCAGCCCTCGGGCTGTATACAAGCCCCCCCTGTCCCCTCCCAGGCGAGCTTCCTTCTAGCTAGCGCCCTGCCCGCAGCCTCAGTCCCTTCCCCTTTGCAGCTTAACTGGCTGATCCCCCCCCCCCCCCCCCCTTAACCCCGCTGTGTCAGGGCTGGTGCAGGGAGGGGATCGCAGGGTCCTGCTCTGGAAAAGGTTGGGCCCCCGATCTGGGGGGTGGGGGAGGGGTTGTGCCGCAGGGATTGGGACACTGCAAAGAGCAGGGAAGAAAGGAAAATTGAATGGGGGGGGTGTTAGGTGGAGCAGACAGACTGACTGACAGACCACGCCCCCTGCAATGGGTGGGAGTTGCCTCTCAAGTGATTCACCCCCCATGTGCCCCCAGCCGTGCTGTGTGTGACCCCCTCTCCCTCCGCTTTCCCCTCTCAGACATCGACCAGTGCCGCAAGACCCCAGATATCTGCGGCCCCAACACCACGTGTATCGACACCTACGGGAGCTACTGGTGTGAGTGCCGAGCCGGCTACGTCCCCTCCAACGGAAGCACGACCCTGTGCGAAGGTGGGTCCTGCCGGGGGGAGGGGCACGGAGGGGGCACCTGGGGGGCTGGGCAGGGGTTACACAGACAGAGGTTTTGCCCGAGGGGGCAGTGAGCTGGGAACTGGTCTGAGATGATGCACCAGCCCCCCTGCCCCCCATGGACGGGGTCCCTCTGGGTCTCAGCCCTGGCTGGCGGGGGGCGCTCAGCCTCCAGGCTCTCACCTGCCCCCAGCCCAGCCTGTCCGTCCACTGGGGTGTTTCCAGTTGTCTCTAGCGTGCCCATGTCTGGCTCTGGGAGCGGAGCAGGGCCAGGCCGGGGAGGGGGTGAGCAGGGCAGCCAGGGGCCGGGCATCTCTCCCCCCCCCAGTGCCTGTATTCCTGCTGCACAGCTGGATTCTCTGCCCTGGGAAGATGGCAGCAGGGGGCGCAGTCTGGGCCTAGAGGCCACTGTGGGGCCAGCCCGGGGCTCCCTGCTGGATTCACCCCACCCCCACCCCCACCCCCAACACACACCAGAACCACGCACAGCTGGGGGGAGAGGGTTGAGGGGAGATACGGCTGGGATGATTCCACAGCCCCCACCCCACCCCACCCCACCCTACTGCGGCTCAGTCCCCCTAGGACGGGGAGAGGGGACGGTTCCTTTCACAGAGACCGGCTTGTGGGCGGAGGATGGGGAGAAGGGGCTGCGCACATGTGTGGGGCTGAGTGTGTGTGTGTGTGTGGGGGGGGTCACTGCTCCCCCTGCTGGGAGAGGATCTATTACACCCGTATCACTGACATGGGCTGGGTGTGTCCCTGCCACCCCCTGCTGGAGGGAATGAGTCCTGCTCTCTGTGCCTGGCTCTGGTGCATGCACCTACCCAGCCAGACCCCGCATTTCCCCCTGCCCAGCTCTCACTCCTCCTCCCTTTCCATCCCCAGAGCTCACCTGCCCCCCGCTGCTGGATGATGACAACTCTGCCGAAGCCAAGGTGAGGGGGGCACAGAGCCTGGGGGGGCGGGGGGGGGTAGACCCCAATTCCCCTTTACGTGCCACGTTGCTTTTCACTGATCTCGCCCAACGAGGATTCTGGAGCCAAACTTGCCCATGTGCAAAGAGCCAGTGGCCAGTCCCTGGGAGCCCCTGCAGTCCAGTCACGGCCTAGGCCTTTGCCCCCAGGGTGATTCTCACCCTCCAGGATCAGCAGCATCAGGCTGCTGCAACACGCTTCAGCTTGCAACCGCCGTCCCCCACCATCCCTTGCAAACGCCGTGCACCCCCTAGGGGCCAGACGGGGCATTGCCCGCGCTCCCTCTGGCTTCTGAGCCGAGGGATCCGCTCGGGAACGGGGGAGGTGAGCTGCGATTCTGTGATCCCTTTTCCTGAGCCAGGCCTGGGGCTTGTTTTGCAGAACCTCCTGGGCAGCTTCCCAGCACAGGTGGGACGTCTCTGCCAGGTGACGCTGGAGGAGCTGAAGCAGATGAACTCTCAGAACGCTAAGGGGAAGCTGCAGGTGCCAAGCCAAAGTTCGGGGCCTTGCTGGGTTTGTTCCCGTTAGGGGGAGGAATCGCTGCTCCTACTTGGATCTAGTCTCAGGGCGATCTGTAGGGATGCAGCGCCTGGAACAGGAGATAAATAAACAGCAGCCCTGCCCAGAAATTCCCATGCCTGCCTCTCCAGTGGGCTCTGTGCCCAAGATGCTGGCTCTCCTGGGTTCCTAAGCTTGACGTGACCATTGTGATCATCTAGTCCAGTGGTCTCCAAACTTTTTTGATCGTGTAAAAAAATGTTGAGCACCCCCTGCCGCACCAAAGCAAAAAAAAAAAAATCCGCCTGACGAAGCAAAAAATTTAAAAAAAGAAGCATGCACCCCCAAGGATCCTCTTGCGCGCACCCCACTTTGGAGCCCACTGGTCTAGTCTGACCTCCCAGGCAGTGATGTCAATTGCAGGAGAACTTGTCTTTCCTTTCAGGGGGATTGTGGGAAGGCAGTGGAGGACTAGTAATCTGGGAATGGGGGACACAGCAGGGGCTCAGGCACTGTGACACCAACACCCTCCACGTTTGCTTGGCCAGGGCTTCTTGGACATTCTGGAGAAGCAGATAAATCTGGTCGGGCAGCAGAGCGAGAGCATGGAGTGGAGACACCGGATTGCGACGGAGCTGATGGCCATAGTGGAGAAGCTGCTGAGAACGCTGGCCCTGACCGTGCCTGACAGCATGATCAACATCACATCCACCAACGGCACAGGTCAGCACCTGGCCACGTGGCCCCAGTTGGGCTTTCATCACCCGCAGCCTACGCTCCCACCCCACTCCCCACAGTGCCCCCTGCTTAGAGATGGAGCTCCCCCCCACAGCCAGTGCTCCTGCCCTGCTCCCCACAGCACCCCCTGCTGGGAGAGGCTGGGACTGGAGTCACTGGGAGCCCCCATAGCCAGGAAAGCACCTTGCCTAGCTACAGGCTTCCTCTCCATGTTCTCTGTTGTGAGCCCTGGCTGGCATTGTGGTTGCAGAGCTGGGGCTGGCGGTCAGGCAGGCTGGGAACCAGAGCCAGGAGACCGTGACGCTGCAGCAGAGCAAGACGCAGATGGAATTAAACTGGGTCAGAGCCCCAGGGCAGAAAAATGAAGGTATGTGGTCATCGCCTGTGCTGGGGTGTGTATAGCAATGGGCACCGCCAGGACATTGGGGCTGGCACCTCCAGCAGCACAGCACCCCCTAGCTCCAGGCTGGGGTGTGTAGGGGGATGGGGCACGGCCAGGACATTGGGGCTGGCACCTCCAGCAGCACAGCGCCCCCTCGCGCCAGGTTGGGCTGTGAAGGGGGATGGGGCATGGCCAGGGCATTGGGGGCAGCACCCCCAGCAGCACAGCGCCCCCTGGTACCAGTCTGCCCCTGGGCCCCTCCTGCCCCCCATTTCATCCGTCTCCTCTGTCTCTCGCAGGCTTCACGCTGGCCGGGCTGATGACATACCAGGGGATGAGCCCCATCCTGGACGGTGCTGGGCGGGTGGAGGTGCCCGAGTGGGACGAGATCGGCCAGACGAAGGGGACTCAGGAGCCAGGGCGGCCCAGCTACCGTGTGCTGTCTCCGGTGGTGTCGGCCTTCATCAGTGACCCGAACCCCCAGGCACTCCACCTCTCCGTCAGCATCTGCTTCAGCCACCCGGTGCCGGTGAGCCCCTGGGCTGGGCATGGGGGGGGGGGGGGCTGCCCCCCCCCCCCCCGACCACCCCCCCAGCCCCCGCCCACCCCCCCCACCGCCCGGGCGGGGGGGGGGGCGGCGGGGGGCCCGGGGGGCGCGGGGGGGGGGCCGGCGGGGGGGGGGGGCCCCGGGGGGGGGGGTCCCCCCCCAATCCCCCGGGGTAAACCCACTCCGCACCGGGGGGCCGGGCCCTGGGCCTGGAATGGGGCAAAAGGAGCCCCCCCCCCCCCCGCCACCTCCGCCCCCCCCCCCCCCCCCAGGGCTCAGGGAGACTCACCAGGTAGCAGCGACCGACGTGCCTGGGTGGGAAGCTGGGGCGCAGCAGGGGCAGGGGACTCACCTATTGCATTGCAGGGCAGGGAGCGTCTCCATCCCCATCGCACAGAGGCAGGGAGGGGTTAAATGCCTCACTCAAGGAGACACGGGGAGGTGACATCAGAGCTGGGAATTGAACCCAGGAGTCCTGACCCCCAGCCCCCCTGCTCCGACCCCTAGACCCTGCTCCCCTCCCAGAGCTGGTAGAACCCAGGAGTCCTGAGCTGCAGCACCTTAGCCACAAGCGCATCTGTCTGGTCTAAAAGCAGCTCCCTGCCGGGCAGGTGCTTCCTCCCACCAGGCCGGGGCGCTCTGCTCTCTGCTACAGGGAACAGCCCCAGCCCCTCGCACTTTCGGGCGCCCCCGTCCTGCAGGGATCAGTGTCAGGGATTCCCCCTTGGCTGGTGGTGACCCTAGAGCCCCCTCGGCTTCCCATGGCCCTGGGGCTGTGGGTCAGCGCCTCGGGGAGGGTCAGGCTGGGCAGCATCGAATCCATCTGGGCTGCTGGACCCAGCCAGACACTGGTTCCCGCAGGCTGCCCGGTGTCGCCACTAGGGGGCTCTCCCAGCCGTGGTGCAGAGCGAGGCCGACAGGCTAGTCCGGCTGTACCCTAAAGCCCGGCGTGGCTGCTGCCTTGCAGGAGGTGGGAGGGATGGGGACCCTGACTAACCCCCTCACCCCACCCCACCCCCCGGCACAGGACTGGACCCTGGACGTCATCACCAAGGTGGGGCTGGTGATCTCGCTGCTGTGCCTGCTGCTGTCCATCGTCACCTTCCTCTTCTGCCGCGCCCTCAAGAGCCCCCGCACCACCATCCACCTGCACCTGTGCCTGGCGCTCTTCATCGCCTACACCGTCTTCCTCACCGGCACCTCCAGCACCGGCAACAGGGTACCCGGCTCCCCCCGCCAGCCTCGGGCCCCGCTCCCCACAGCACCCCCCACTGGGAGCTCCCCACCGTCCCAGCCAGCCTCAGGCCCTACTCCCCACAGCGCCCTCCGCTGGCAGCTCCCCCCTGCTGGCACAGGCTGGGGCGGGAGAAGCCAGGAGCTACCCCACAGCCAGTGCTGCTGCTCCGCTCCCCACTGCGCCCCCTGCTGGCTGGGGCTGGGGGAGCCGGGAGCCCGGCCCTGACATCCCACGTCCCATTGGCTGCAGGTGGTGTGCGGCGTGGTGGCCGGGCTCCTGCACTATTTCTTCCTGGCCGCCTTCTGCTGGATGTGCCTGGAAGGCGCCGAGGTCTACCTGCTGGTGGTTCAGGTCTTCACCCCCCACGGCCTCAGGCGCCGCTACATGTTCCTGCTGGGCTACGGCGTGCCGGCCCTCATCGTGGGCGTCTCGGCCGCCACCTACAGCAAGGGCTACGGCACGGCGCGCCAGTGAGTCACCGGCCCGGGGGGGGGGCAGGCCCAGTGCTCGCAGCCAGGGGTTCGAGGGGAACAGGGCACCATGCCCAGGCAGCACACGGGGACAGGAGCGGCTCAGCCGGGCGGGGAGGGGAGGGGTGGGCCCCCGTGGGATGGGTGATGCCAGTGTGAGGGAGGGGGGCACCCTCCTGCCACTTGGGCGAGGGGCACCTTCTGCTCAGGGCCCCAGCCCGGGACACTTGTACAACACAAGGAAGCTCCCGGGCACCAATAGGGGGCGGGGGGGCTGGCAAGTCTCCATCCCCCACTCTGCCGGTAGGGGGGGCAGATCCCACCCTGCAGTGCCCCCTGCTGGCAGGTGAGTGACTGACCCGTGTCTGTCCCTCCCCCCACAGCTGCTGGCTCTCGCTGGAGAAGCAATTCATTTGGAGCTTCCTGGCGCCCGTCTGCATCATCATCGCGGTAAATCCCCTCCCCCAGCCCAGCCCCATGCCAGCGCCTGGACCCCTGGCCGGCCCCTGAGGGCCTGGCTGTCAGCTGCCCTTGCTCCTTTCCCCTGCCACCCAGCCCCCGCTCCGGGGCAGCTGGGCCCCTCGCTGCCCCCCACCAAAGTCTCCAGCCTCCAGGGGCCGAGCTGGGTCACTATGGGGAGTGGGGCGCCCCTGGCCCAGGCAAGGGGCTGCCCCATGGGCTGCACAGCTGGCAGATCCCATAGCCCCCACCCCCGGGACACACTTGCCCCCCTCCCAACCCGCCTCTCCCCTGCCCCCGGCAGGTCAACGCCGTGATCTTCGTGGTCACCGTCTGGAAGCTGTCACTGAAATTCGCTGACATCAACCCCGACATGAGCCAGCTGAAGAAGCTCAGGTAGCGGGCGTGGCCCCCGGGGCAGCAGAGACCCTGGCACTGCCCTGCTGCCCCCCGTCGGGGGAGGGGGAGCTGGGGGGGCATAAGAGTAACGAGATGTCATCCCCCCCATGTGTGGGGAGAGGGGGCGACCGGGGGGAGAGGGCCACGTATGAGTGACATTTTCCCCCACCCCCTACTGGCTGTGGGGCAGAGTCTGGGGACCTGGGGGCAGTGTGCAGGAGATGTCAGTCACATGCTGGGGTGGGGGGTTCTGACTCGAGGGGTGGGGCCCTGAGGAGTGAGGGGAGGTGGGATGTGACTGAGGGGCGGGGCCCCAAGGTTGACTGGTTCCCCCTCCCCCGCAGGGTGCTCACCATCACGGCCATCGCCCAGCTCTGCGTCCTGGGCACCACCTGGATCTTCGGCATGTTCCAGTTCAACCAGCGCAGCCTGGTCGTCTCCTACATCTTCACCATCCTCAACAGCCTGCAGGGGCTCTTCATCTTCCTGCTGCACTGTCTGCTCAAGAAACAGGCCAGTCTCCCCCCAGCCGGAGCTCAACCCCTGCCCCACAGCGCCTCCACCCAAGATCCCCCCCAGCCAGCGCCCAGCCCCCGCCCCCCGGGTGCCCCCACGGCCAGCACTCACCCCCTGCCCCCCCCAGGCACCCCCACAACTGGCGCTCATACGCTGCCCCACCCCAAGGCTCCTTCCACAGCCTGCGCTCAACCCCTGCCCCACAGTGCCCCCCACTGGGAGCTCCCCCCAGTGCCCTCTGCTGGGAGGGGCTGAGAGCTCCCCCCGCCCAGCCAGTTCTGGGCCCTTGTCTCCCTACAGNCCTGCAGCCCTTCCCCGCCCCCCCCTCCCCCCACTCTCCTCCTGCTCTGGCCCCCAGGGCCAAACCCCACCCAGCAAGTGCTCACTGCCTCCTGCCTGTGTTTGGGGGGGGGGGGGTTAGAAGAGAAATGAGGCAGAGCTGGGCTGCAAAGGAATTAGAAGCCAGAGAGAGGGGCTGGGAGCCCTGGGGTCTGTCCCCAGCTCTGGGAGGGGCTGAGAGCCAGGACCCCATTTGTAAGTTTGACTCACCATGAGGCCTTAGGGCCATTAGTGACCAGCCTGGGCGGAGGGTACAGTGGGGGGTCGAGTCCTGCTCTAACTCCCCTCCCCCCACCCCCTTTCCAACAGCGGCTCCAGCCGTCGCAGGAGTCAGGGTTGTAGCACTCTGCGCTCAGCCCATTTCCGGACCCTGCAGCTTTGCACATGAGAAAACCCGGCCCCCTGCCCCCAGCCTGGCCCTGCCCGTGAGCAGAGACCCACCACGCACCTGGACTCGCCGCATGCAGATGCTTCAACGGTTGCCCAGTGGAACCTGCCAGGCAGTGGGGGGCACCGTTACGCTGCCCAGCTGCCCCCACCCGCTGGGCACTCACCAGCCCCAGGCCTGCGCGCTGCCAGCATCACCAGCAATAGCAACGGCCAGCAGGGCAGCCGCTCAGCTCCGACGCGACATGCTCTGGCCACAGGGGGGCGCCTTTCCCTGTGGTACGAACGGGTCCCTGTCCCGCCTGCGGTACGATGCTGGGCCGGGCTGAGCGCGGGCAGTGGAGATGAACCCACCCCCCAGAGGATCCCGCCCCTCCCCCCAGGGGCTGCAGCATCAGCCACCGCCCTCGGCTTCCATGACGGTACGACACGGCCGGAGCTGAAGGAGGAAGCGGCCCCAGCCTGCGGCGGCCCCCAGGGCTCAGCTGTCTGTGTCTCACTGGTGACACTTTTTTTTTTTTAAATGATCTTTTTAAAGTTATTAAAATATTAAGTTTTGTGACAAAAACAGCTGCTTCGTGGAGCCACGTGTGTGGTGACTGGAGAGAACCCAGGAGTCCTGACTCCCAGCCCCCGCTGCTCTAACCCTCTAGATGACACGTTCTAAGGGCAGCTGGGCCCACAGTGATCCTCTGAGTCCAACCAGCTGCAGAACAGGCCCCCGCCCGCCCTGGATTAACTCCTGCTCCACTGAGAGCAGAACATCCCGGCTCCATTTGGAAAGGGCCAGGGCTGAGAATCCACCACGCCCCCGGGGAAGCTGTTCCCGGGGTTAATTTACCCTTCCTGCTGATTTCCAATGTGACGGTCTCGCTTCCAGCCCTTTGGCTGCTAGACTGAAGAGCCCATGATCACAGTCCCTATAGACTGACCGAGTCACCCCTTCCCTGTCTCTTTGCTAATCCAATTGAGCTCCTGGAGTCTGTCACTACAGGGCAGGTTTGCGAATCCTCACGGGCTTTCTGGCTTCTCTCCAATTTATCAGCATCTGTCTGGAAGTGGGGACACCAGAACTGGACACTGTATCTGGCACTGGTCTGAGTGCCGCTTAACTAGAGTAAAATAACCTCCCTACTCCTACCTGAGCTTCCCCTCATCCTTTTGCCATGGGAGCTCATCTTCAGCTGATTATCCATCACAACCCCAAATCTTGTTCCAGCATCACTGCTTCCTAGGATAGTGTTCCCCCTCCTGCGAGTATGGCCTACACAACACCCTGCTTCCCCTCGATGCTGGGACAGAACCCAGGAGTCCTGACTCCCAGTGTCTCAGGGAGACAGAACATATAATACTTTGAAACAGTTTTTAATCACACAGATAGATGCAGCCATCTCTGGGGTGGGACACAGCTATTGTGAACAGCTGCAGCCACTTTCCAGCCCAGTCCAGATATACAGTATCAGACAAGGCATTTAAAAAAATTTAATTAGAACCTCCAGTGCAGGGTGCCATTACACACAAAACGAATTAAAATCTCATTGAGCCCATCAAGAAGCTAAAACCCTGTCACAGGCACTTGGTAATAAAAAGTTTATTTGAGACACTCTTACACACACATCTACAGGTTTAAAAACTGCGTAAAAAATGAAATACCCGTGATCTGGCTTAGAAAGGGTTAAAAAGAGCAGCCGGGCTGGTTCTGGGCAGGGGGGTCTGATCCGGTTATCGGCTCTGTTCAACTGCAAGAGAAAGAGGCTGTTAATCCCACTTCTGCCACCAGAGGGCTCCCCCACCCCATTCAGGTCTTCACTGTGACCTGACTCAGACTCACTCCCCACCACCACCACCACTAGGGGGCTCCACCACTGAGCTGTGGCCCCCAGAGCAGCCAGCACAGCAGCCACCTCTACAATCACGGGGGCAGAGGCCATTGGGGGAGGTGTTGGTGGCTGCTACCAATCCACAAGCATAAAGATCAGGAGAGGCCCCACCCCATACTGAGTCTGATCTACAGGCCCATCACCATGGCACCTGGGCGCCCTGAGGGCATGGGGCTCCCCAGCTGGGATGTCCCCCAGAAAGACAGGATTTGGGCTGGAGCCCCGCAGCTGCTCCCTGGGAGGAGGGCGAAGGGCCGAGGGCTGCCCCCGGCGGGTACGTACTGTACGTGGAAATGTCGATCTCCTCGGGCAGCTCAGCCACGTTCACCTCGAAGCGATCCTGCACCTCGTTGAGGATCTTGGCGTCGCCCTCGTCCGACACGAAGGTGATGGCCAGGCCCTTGGTGCCGAAGCGCCCGGCACGCGCCACCTGCAATGAGCGGGGAGGGGCTGTCAGTGGGGAGGGGCCTCCCGGAGCCACGCCCACCAGCACCATGTGACAGGCACACTATGGGACTGGCAGGGCACTGGACTCCTGGGTTCCTGCCGGAAGCTCCTCCCCCTAGGAACGTGCAGCCGACTGGGAGCCCAGCGCAGGTGTGGCAGGGCACAGGGCCTGAAGACGGAGCGCCTGGCTGGGGTGGTTCTGTGACCCACCCTGGGCGATGCAGCTGGAGGGGGGGTGGGGCAAAGGCAGCTCTGAGTCCCCCAGGCTTTGTCCATCAACCCCATGGGGGCATCAGCAGGGGCCACTTGCCAAGCACCCTCCCTGCCTGATAATTGAAGAGCCCCCCACATCCCAACAGGCCCAGATCAAACCTGTCCCTGGGCGGCCAGGGCCACACCACCTGCCAGCCAGGGCGCCTCAGCCTCAACCACTAGCTCCAGTAACAGCAGCTGGGCCTGGGGTGCTGGGCCCCCAATGTTGGGCAGAGCCTGGGGGCAATAACGCCCCCCCCCCCGCCCCGATGCCCATGATGTGCCTGGGCCAGCAGCCGCAGGGTCAGGCCCCCCGGTGCCAGGCAGGGCCCGGCTCTCCCTGGGCCGGAGAGTGCAGGGTCAGAACCCAGGCCCGGCTCTGCCCAGCGGCAGAGCTCACCCGGTGCAGGTAGGTGTCCGAGTCCTCGGGCATGTCATAGTTGAAGACGATGTTGACACGCTCGATGTCCATCCCCCGCCCGAACAGGTTGGTGGCCACCAGGATGCGGCGCTGGAAATCCTTGAACTGCTGGTACCGGGACAGCCTGGGGCGGGGGGGAGAATCACACCTGAGACCCCAGCCCTGCTCCAACCACTAGGCCCTGCTTCCCTCCCAGAGCCTGGTGCCAGCACGAATCAGGTCAACGAAACTCCTGAGGCCAGTCCAGCCCCCACCCAGCCACCCCGGTGCCCAGCACCCACCTCTCCTCCTGCGACATGCCCCGGTGGATGGCGATGGCCGGGAAGTTCTGCTCCACCAGCAGCTGGGCCAGTGCCATGCAGCGCTGCACCGACTTGACGAAGATCACCACCTGGGGGAGGGGCGGAGGGTTAGCACGCAGCCCCCCCCACCTCGTCAGACAGCTCCACCCCCACCCCATCAGCACCGGGGGGAGGCGGGGGGCAACGGGACAGGGGACACCAGCTGTTCAACCCCAGCCCGGCCCCCGGATCTTGCCTGGGATCAGACCCCCCAGGTCAATCCTGCGCCTGCCCCCCTCTGCCCAGCCATCCACACGCCCCACCCATGGTGGAATCCAAAGGGCCCGTCCTGCCCTGGTCTCCCATCTGGGGGTGTCACACCCACCCCACACACACACACTGCGGCCAGAGAAGACTGAGCACGCTCTAAGCCCCGGCCTCCTGAACCAAGCAGGGCTCCCCCCATCCCAGATCTCACAGGGGCCTAGCGCTGCGGGTGGCTCGGGCGAGGATCCATAGCCTGACCCATGTCACAGCCAGAACCCAGGAGTCCTGACGCCAGCCCCCCGCTCTAACCACTGCCCCCCACTCCCCTCCCAGAGCTGGGGGTGGGACCCAGGCGTCCCCCCCACACACCTGGTTGAACTCCAGCACGTCGAGCAGGTCGAAGAGCTTGCGGTTCTTCTCGCTGTCCTTCAGCTTGACGTAGTACTGCTGCAGGCCGTGCAGCGTCAGCTTGGTCTCGTCGTCCACGAACACCTCCATGGGCTGGGGGGGGAGGGGGGGCGCAGCTCAGCAACACCCCCTCGCTGCCAAAGGGGCTTCAACCCAGCCCTCCGTGAGCCGACCCCCCCACCCCCGGTTTGAACCCAGCACTAATAGCAGGGGCTCCACCACTTGAGCCGGGGAGGAGCTCCCTTCGACAGCAGCTGTAGTAGACCCTTACCCTCCCCACACCACCCAGCCACTGAGCGGGTCAAAGCTCCACCTCCAGCATGGGTCAGCAACACCCCCACAGCAGCGCCTGCCTCACCCAGGCTACGGATGTGCCGGGGCATAGGGCTGCCAACCCTCGCTGTGCCAGGGCCTGGGGCTGGCAGGGCTCCGAGCAGCCGGCGTGGCGGGAAGGCTTTCGGCAGCAGACCCTCCCAGAGAACGCTGGGGTCCCAGGGACCCCGCGTGAGGGAGCCAAGAACCCCAGACCAGCTGGCCCCTCCCAGGCTGCCTCCTGCCCGGAGCAGGGGACTGGCTGGGGGCCCCCCATCAAGCCAGCAGGTGCTGGGTGAGTTGCTGGCAGCCAGGCCGGGCTGCTCAGCGCTGAGCCCAGCCAGGGGTACGGATCGAGGGGACCTTTCCTGGCTAGGCTGGGGAGGGACCAGGCCCACGAGGGGTGAGGGGCCGGGGGGCAGGCTGGGCGGCCCACGAGGGGGGTTGGGCCGGGCGGCAGGAGGTAATGGGCAGGGGGTAGACTGGTGGCAGAGGGAGATGGGCAGGGGGGCAGGCCCACAAGGGGGGGATGGGCCGGGCGGCAGGGGGTGATGGGCAGGGGGGCAGGCCCACAAGGGGGGGATGGGCCGGGCGGCAGGAGGTGATGGGCAGGGGGTAGACCGGTGGCAGAGGGAGATGGGCAGGGGGGCAGGCCCACAAGGGGGGGATGGGCCGGGCGGCAGGGGGTAATGGGCAGGGGGTAGACTGGTGACAGAGAGGGATGGGCGGGGGGGCAGGCCCACGAGGCGGGGGATGGGCCGGGGGGCAGGCAACTCACGTCCTGCATGAACTTCCTGCAGACAGGCCGGATCTCCTTGCTGAGGGTGGCGCTGAACATCATGCACTGCTTCTCGTGGGGCGTCAGCCGGAAGATCTCCTGCACGTCCCGCCGCATGTCTGTGGGGAGGGAGGGGGTCACTGCACTGGAGACAGCTGGGGGGGGGCGGGGGTCCCTCGCGATAACCCCCGGCCCAACTCTGGGAATCGGACCCAGAACCAGCCCCTGGGGTTACAGCTCCAGCCACCCCCCACATCAGAGCCAGCTGAGTCCCCCGCAGTCGCTCCCCGCAGCAGGTGGCTTAAACCCAGACTGTCTGATCCCACTCCCCTGCAGTCAGCCTCCCCCACCCCTCTGGGTATCTGCATCCCCCCGCAGCTCCCCCACGGCCTGGGGTCACCCCCCCCCGACACACCAGCAGGACCCAGGGACACACAGCCAGGCCCCCATGACTGGGCAGCACCTGGCAGCAGGCAGCTCCAGGCCTGATGCTGGCAGGATCCCTAGGGCAGAACCAGTTGGCGCCATCCCTGACCCAGAGGAAGGAGACGCCCTCCATCCAGGCAGCTGTAGAAGGTTCATATCCTGTTCTGTATTCCCAGCGCTGGGAGGGGAGTGGGGACAGAACCCAGGAGCCATGCCCCCGCCCCCACCCCATTCTCCCCCACTCTAACCACTAGGCACCACTCCCCTCCCATGCCAGGGAACAGAACCCAGGAGTCCTGACAGATGATGCAGACAGCCCCTAGGCCTCAGGTACCCCAGGCAGGTTGGGACCCTCTGGGGGTCGTCCCCTCCACCCCCCCCAATCTCACCAAGCTGCTCCAGCATCTTGTCGCACTCGTCCAGCACGAAGTGTTTGACACTGCGCAGGTTGAGGCTCTTGTTGCGCACCAGGGCCAGGATGCGCCCCGGGGTCCCCACCACGATGTGGGGGCAGTTCTTCTTCAGCACCTCCTCGTCCTTCTTGATGGACAGGCCCCCAAAGAACACCCCCACCTGCAGGCGGCCGGGGGAACAGCAGGGTCAGTGGCCAGGCAGCGAACCCCCAGCACCGGCCACGCCTGGGGCTAGGGGAGCGTCCCTCCACTCACGCTGGGGGAAACTGAGCCAGAGGGAACAGGACTTGTCCAAGGGCAGGCAGTTCAGTGGCAGAGCCTAGACTAGAACCCAGGAGTCCTGACTCCTGGAGCCGAGAGAGAACCCAGGAGTCCTGACCCACCCCCAGCCACTCTCTGGGTCTCCCACATCAGCACGGAGGAGACGGAGACCCACCCTTGCAGCTTCCAAGTTTCAGGCCCTCAACACAGTCATGCAGGCAGCTGCCGGGGGCTCACACTGTGGAGGGCGGGGGGGGGGCTGTCTCTCAAGGCCTAGTCCCATGGAAGGGGGGATACTCCCCACACTCCTCACCCCCTGGAGCCAGGCTGAACAACACTCGTGGCTCCACGGGGGGGGGGGGACCAGGGGTGCGGGGGAGGGGGTTCCCCTCGATGCCGGGCAGCGCGGGGAGGCCTGGCTCACCTTGACGCTGGGCATGTACTTGGAGAAGCGTTCGTACTCCTTGCTGATCTGGAACGCCAGCTCCCGCGTGTGGCACATCACCAGCACTGACACCTGGGGGGGCGGGGGGGGGGGGGGGG
>QXTE01000411.1:169877-225024 GCA_003942145.1 Platysternon megacephalum
AGAGAGAGAGAGGTTCACCCCAGCACCCCACGAGAGACTCTGCTCCCCCCTGCAAGGGACACAGTCCGACACCCCCACCCAGGAACACCCCTCCCCCATCCCCTCAGGGATAGCTACCACCTCCCCCAAATCCCGGAGAACAGGTGCCCCCATCTTTGCCCCTTCCCTGAGCTTTCAGAGCTCCCCCCACCCCCATGGAGACCGGACTAATCCAGAGCATCGGGGGTCCATGCTGCTAATGCTACAACAGCAGGGACGGGCCCCACTGCTAGCCAGGATGGCTCTGGCGCATCCTGGATCCGGGGCAGGCCAGGACCCCCAGTGGCCCGGGCTCAGCGGAGCAGAGTTCGGTGACTGCCAGCCCTGAGCGGCTAGGGCCCGCTGGGAGGCTGTGCCAGGGCTGGATCCAGCCCACAGAGGGTATCACAGCACCAGCCCAGTGCCAGGCTGGTGTCTCTGAGCCAGCCCCCCAGGGCAGCGGGGTCACTGGAGATCCAGACACATGACAGCAGTGCCCAGGCAGGACAACCTGCTCGCCCACCCCCAGCCAGGAGCAGCATGGCGTGGCTGGGGGGACGCAGCCCCCTGAGGCACATCCCACTGGCTCAGCGATGGCCCAGGGCTGCGCTTCAGGGTGCTCACATACAGCGAGTTCGCCAGCTCTCAGATCAGCATCACAGCAGCCTCGCTGCAGGGCTGCATCGGTGGCACAACACAGCGAGCCCAACCTGCTGCTGCCCGGTCCATACCCGCTCCAGGGATCCCTCCAGCATCGCTGGGGTGGTGCCACCCCCACAGCCCAGTGTGACCCCCACCAGGGACCCCTGCCCCCACCCCCACCACATAGTCAGATTTGAAGGCAGAAGGGATGGTTCTCAGCAGCAGCCTGTCCCGGACTCCTAGGCTAGCCTGGGCCAGAGAAACACACGGCCCCATCAACACTGGATTCTCCCCCTGTGTCAGCAGCACCCCATAGTCACCCCAGGGGTGGGCCCAGAACCAGCCTCCCAGGGATCTGCTTCCCAGGAGTTTCAGGCCAGAAGGGCCCATCTAACCCAACCTCCTGCATAGCCCGGCCAGGGACCAGCCCCCACTCACCCCTGTACTGAGCCCAACAGCTCGTCAAGCTAAGGCACCTTCCCCAGGGCGGCTCGCATGCAAGGCATCGAGACACAGAGAATCCAGCCCTGCCCCTGGTCCCGGGGTTAACCCCCCTCGCTGTGAAACACGCGTGGCCGTCGCTTGCTTAATGAGCAACAGCGCAGGCAAGAGGTGGCCAATAATATAACTGGGCTCAGAAAAGAAGGAGTTAGTTCCTGCAGGATAGGTCCAGCAACGGCTATGAGCCAAGATGGTCAAGGAGGCAGCCCCAGGCTCTGGGTGTCCCTAAACCTGGGACTGGAGGACAAGGGATGGATCACTCGCTAATCGCCCTGTTCTGCTCAACCCCTCTCAAGCATCCGGTGCCAGCCCTCTAGAGGCAGGACACTGGGCTAGCTGGACCCCAGTGTGGCCATTCTTATGTTCTCCTTGCCAAGTCCACCCCACAGCCATGCGGGTGACCCCGGATCCCTTCCCACGTGGAAAGGGGCAGAGAGAGGCGAGGGGGCGGGGGGGGGCATGCCTGCTCCTCTCCCTCAGCAAATCCCCCAGCCCAGGCCAGACACACACACAGACACCCGCCCCCACCCCCATACCTGTCCATCCACCGGCTCGATCTGCTGCAGCGTGGCCAGCACGAAGACGGCCGTCTTGCCCATGCCTGACTTGGCCTGGCACAGCACGTCCATGCCCAGGATGGCCTGTGGGATGCACTCGTGCTGCACTGTGGGAGCAAGGGCGGATGCACGGCAGTTACACGGGGCACAGCAGATGGAGGCAGAGCTGGGGATAGAACCCAGGAGTCCTGACTCCCAGCCCCCTGCTCTAACCCACTAACCGCCCCCACCCCACCCCAGGCATTAGGGTCAGCACCACCTGCTGAGCCCCACCCCACTCCCTGCAGCACAGCGCCCCGTAGTGCCGCACTGGAGCCAGCACTGACTGCCAGGGAGAGCGCCCCCTGCTGAGCCCCTGCTTCCCCACTTGGCAGGGCAGATCTCGAGGATCTCACTCCCTTGCCAACACCCCCGTCCCCCCGCAGCTCTCACCAGGCAGCGCCGCTCTCTACGGCCCCCGCCCGCAGCTCCTCCCAGGCGGGCTGGCAAGGGGGTTGCGCTCCTGGGGGCCGGGGGCCTCGGCTCCGCTCCTACCTTCAGACGGGTGCTCAAAGCCACAGTCCACGATGGCTCGCAGCAGCTCAGGTTTGAGCAGGAAATCCCGGAAGCCCGAGCTGTGGATGGACACGTAGGAGCCTTTCACGTCCTTCTTTGCTGGAGGGGGCACCGCATCCGCCACCACCTGGGGCTCCTCGTCTTCCTCATAATCCAGCAGCTCATTCTCCACGTCCTGCTCAGCCATTCTGTGAGGAAGAGATGCGCTCAGTGGCTGCAGGTCCGCACTGAGGGGAATGAGAAGAGCAGGGGCTGGGGTAACAGGGGGCTGCAGGTCAGGACTATGGGGCACGCGCATAGGGCTGGGAAAGCAGGAGGCTGCGGGTCACGATTGAGGGGCATTAGCAGAACTAGGGGGGGGCACGCACCACAAGACTGGGATAGCGGGGGACTGGTCAGGATTGAGGGGCACCCACAGAGCCAGTGGGGAGCCAAGGCTGGGATAGCAGGGGGCCGCAGGTGAGGATTGAGGGGCACTGGCAGAGCTGGGGGGAGCCCAGGGCTGGGGTTGCAGGGGGCTGCAGGTCGGGAGGGGCACCCACAGAGCCAGTGGGGAGCCGAGGCTGGGCTAGCGGGGCTGCAGGTGAGGATTGAGGGGCACTGGGGGGTGTGTGTAACTCTTACACGGAACTTGCCCCCCCCCCCCATGGCTGCTCCTGTCGGGGATCGAGCCCAGCCACCACCCTGGGAACAAACCACTGAAGGGACCAGACACCCCGAGCCCGGGGCAGAGAGGGGTGGGGGAGGCGCAGATGCCTTGGAGACACCAGAGCATCGCCCGCAACAGGCCCCCGATCCCCTCCCCCCATCTCCGGGACCGGCCTCTTCCCTCCCTCCGACCCGGCCCCCCCGCTTCCGCGGCCTGGCCCCGGAGTCTGAGCCCATCGCCCGCCCCAGCCCCACGGAGCAGCCCCGCAGGGCCGGGCGGGAGAGACGGGGCCCGGGGCCCGGGGCCCCCGCCCGATCCCGGGTTCGGACCAGGCCGCAGGCCAAGCCCCGGGCTCGCGTGACCACCCTGCCCGGCCGCCCTCACCTCGCGCTCCCGGAGGCCGCTCACGTGGTGCCGCGATCCGGCTCCGACTCCCGCGCGGTTCGTCCTCCTCCCGGCGACGACAGAGCGTTCCTTCCGCTTCCGCCCCCATTGGCGCGCCGCCCCGTCACTCCGGCCGCTCCCTCCACTCTCATTGGTCTTCACGAGGCCTGAGGGTCGCCAGACGCCAGAAGAAGGCGGTGCAGTTATGCGCATTGCTATTTGATTGGCTGGTGGAGCTGTCGATCTTTGCAAGCGTCCTGTTGATTGCATTGACTCGCCTGTCAGTCACCGCGCTCTTTCACTGGTTTCCTGGGAGGGTAGAGCTGCCATTTTGAGTGCGGGCGGGGCGAAGGGCGCGCGAAGCCGGGGTGAGACGCCATCTTGATTGGTGGCAAAGAAAGACACCATTGGGCTGGGAGGCAACGGGACGCCATCTTGAGTGCTGGCAGGAGCAGGGGCTCCCAGGCGGGATCAGAGCAACAGAAGGGCCAGGCTGGGCCATGGCGATGGCCCTGGGTAGGCACCTTGGGATGGGCAGGGCTGCTGGCATCCAGGGGCCCCAACCCGGCCACCTTGGCTAGCAGCCATTGATGGACCCGGCCAGGGGCTGAGCTGGGTCTGCTCTGAGCCCAGTCCCTTGGCAGTGAGTTCCGCAGGCTGCGCGAGCGTCGGGCGGAGAAGCACGTCCTTCCGTTTGCTTGTTAATTTCATCCGGTGACCCCTGGTTCTTGTGTTACGTGACGAGGCAAATATTCAGTCCCTCCACCCCATTCCTGATTTTATAGCCCTCTATATCGATACCCCCCCTCGGTCGGCTCTATTCTACACTGAACGGTCCCAGTCTTTTTAATCTCTCCTCATACAGAAGCTGTTCCATCCCCCTGATCATATCTGTTGCCCTTCTCTGCACCTTTTCCAATTCTAATAAATCTTCTTTGAGACAGGGTGACCAGAGCTGCACGCAGAATTCAAGGTGTGGGGGTACCATGGATTTATAGAGTGGCATTGTGATATTTCCTCTCTTATTATCTATCCCTTTCCTAAGGGTTCCTAACATTCTGTTCACTTTTTTGACAGCCACTGCGCACTGAGTGGCTGTTTTCAGAGAACTCTCCACGATGGCTCCAAGATCTCATTCTTGCGGGGTAACAGCTAATTTAGACCCCCTCATTTTGTATGTACAGTGGAAACTCTCCAATGTGCGTTACTTTGCACTGATCAACACTGAATTTCATCTGCCATTTTGTTGCCCAGTCACCCAGTTTTGTGAGATCCTTTTGTAGCTCTTCACAGTCAGCTTTGGACTTAACTGTTTTGAGTAATTTTATATCATCTCCCAGCTGCCTTCTCACTGTTCACCCCTTTTTCCAGATCATTAATGAAAATGTTAAACAGCGCTGGTCCCAGCACAGACCCTTGGGGGACCCTGCTATTTACCCTTCTCCACTGTGAAAACTGACCATTTATTCCTACCCTTTGTGTCCTGTCTTTTAACCAGTTACCAATCCATGAGAGGATCTCTTGTTTATCACATGACAGCCTACTTTGCTTAAGCACCTTTGCTGAGGGACCTTGTCAAAGGCTTTCTGAAAGTCCAAGTGTAACCCACACACCTCCTGGGTGTGGTGTTCTGTCCCATCTAGTGGCACCGAGACCACTTAGAGCAGGAGTGGGCAAACTACGGCCCGCAGGATTGCCCCCCGTGGTGCCGTGGGCCCTGTGCCGCTCTTGGAAGTGGCCGGCACCACGTCCCTGCGGCTCCCAGGCAGGGGGGCAGAGGGCTCCGTGCGTTGCCCTTGCCTTCAGGCACCGCCCCCCGCAGCTCCCATTGGCCAGGAACGGGGAACCGCAGCCAATGGGAGCTTTGGGAGAGGTACCTGGAGGCATGGCAAGGGCAGCGCATGCGGAGCCCTTCACCCCACCCCCCACCGGCCACAGCGCTTCCTGGAGCGGGCCGGGCCGGGGACAGGGCAGGCAGGCAGGGAGACTGCCCTGGCCCTGGTGCGCACCGCTGCTTTAGGTAAGTGGCGCCAGGCCAGAGCCCGAACCCTGCCTGCACCCCGCCCCCCAACTCCCTGCCTGCACCTTGCACCCCTCCTGCACCCCAACTCCCTGCCCTGAGCCCCCTCATACATCCCACACCCCTCCTGCACTGCAACCCCCTGCTCTGAGCTCCCTGCTGCACCCTGCACCCCTCCTGCACCCCAACCCCCTGCCGAGCCCCTTCCTGCACACCGCACCCCCTCCCACACCCCGGACTCCCTCCCGCACCCCAACCCCCTGCCCCCGCCCTGCATACAATTTCCCCACCCAGATGTGGCCCTTGGCCCAAAAAGTTTGCCCACCCCTGACTTAGAGAGAGTTTAATGAGTCTGCTCTTCAGCCTTAGCTTAGGGCCACGTGGCTTTTAGCTCATGCAGTGGAGGCTCATGCATTTAGCTCTAGAGGTCCCAAGTTCGATCCCGCCCGCTGACGACCAGGGTCTGTCAGTGTTACACAAGCACACTATACCCACTGGATCACCCTTGTCCACATGTGTATTGACCCCTCAAAGAATTCTAGCAGAGTGATGTGAGGCATGATGCCGTACTCATCTCAAACGGGTCCCAGACTGCACAGCTGTGGTATTGGGCTGTTCTCCAAGATATCGCAGGACAGAGCATTTCCACCACAGAATTCATCATTTTCCTCCTGCTGCTCACCTATCTTTTGTCTGTTTGTTTGTTTTTCTCTCCCTGCCCTGCCGGGACTGATCTGCAGCTGCTCCACTTGCTCTGCAGCGCTCCCCACAGTGGGGTGCTAACTGGTTTACGGGGTACGCTCCCTGCACTGACCGGGAGCCCCGTTTGCAGCCAGGGAGAAGGGGGAGCCGGGACAGTCACGGACATGAGACAGTGAAGCTAGCTACAAGATGCCCCCTTCCCTGGACGCACCAACGGGTGGCAGTGGGCAGTGGTGGAGTGAAGCCAATGACAGAGCAAGGCAGTGAGGGTCTGTGCAGGGACAGGGTGTGGGAGTGACAGGTGTCCCATGGCACCGGGGTCAATGAATGCTGCTGTAGGATCTGTGGGTTTGCTGCAGCAGAATTGGGTCCCGAGAGGCAGAGAAGCCCCTGCAGCGTCGCTATTTGCTGGGGATTGTTACGACGTCTGCACCCATCCAGTCAAAGACCAAGAACCTCCACGCACGCCTCATCCGGCCAGTCCCAGCCAGCTTACGGGATAATCACCCAGGACAGTGGGGTCAGTGCTGAGTGCCAAGGGAGAGCACCGTCTCCCCACTCCCTGCAACACCCCCTACTGACACCCTGAGGCTTTGGGGTCAGCACCCACTGCAGGGCAGAGTGCCCCCTACTGAGCCTCCACCCTGCTCCCTGCAGCACAGCGCCCCCTAGCACTGCACTATGGCACTGGACTCCCAAATAGGAACATGCATGAAAATGTTTTAGGATCTCAGTGAAAAGCTCCTCCCCTGCCCCCACGCAGTCCCCCGAGCAGCCACCTGGGTGGAGCCGACAGAGGAGCCCCCGATTCTCTCCGCCCCCTCGTTACGTGAGCAATGTAGATCCCAAGTGGCCTGTGTTAGTGTGATGGTGTCCTTGCTGCAGCCTCGTGGGTGGGAGCCCAGCTGGCGACTCTCCGGGCCAGAAGCCCATACGCTCCCCCCCACGCAGGAATGTTGGGCATATGGCAGAGTGATGGGCAATGTGTAAACAGGGGGGATTCGTTATCAAACAAAGCAGACAATGATACCACTCTACCAAGCCCCAGGCTGGCCTCGTTCTGGATGTGGGGTGCGGGGAGCTAGGCTCTGTCATCAGGCGTTAAATACGTCTGCAGAGAAGGGATGTTGTCATAGGGGGCGCTGTGCTGCAGGGAGCAAGGTGGGGGGCTCAGCAGGGGGCGCTCTCCCCTGGCTGTCAGTGCTGGCCCCAGTGCCCCACAGTGGTGCAGTGGGTGGCTGGGCGCTGTGACCTCACCCACCTTGGCTCTAATATCTTGGGACCAACGTGGCTACGACCACCCTGCACCCAACACGTCCACCCTGCACCCAACACGTCCACGTACCCAAACAGCACAGGTCTCGCCCCGATGGGCGTTCCACCTTCGCCCAGAGCCATTTCCACGCCTATCCAGCACCGCTGCAGGGGGGCAGGGCCTTAGCCCCCAGCACCTCACTCATTGCCCTGAAATTAAACAAAATAAACCAGGAAACCCGGTGGGTTAGAAAAATAGGCGTAAATGGTGGGCCCCGCAGTAGGGGGGATTGGCCAGGAGAGGGCGCTGCGGCGCTAGGAAAGGTTACAACTCGGGTATCGACGGGGATGCTTTGCACAAGGAGACCTGTGTTCTGATGCTAGTGCCTAGATACCAAGGAGATGGGCTAGATAGATAGATGGGGCAGATGGAGATAGATAGATAGATAGATAGATAGATAGATAGATAGATAGATAGATAGATAGATAGATAGATAGATAGATGAGGGGGTGCATGGGGATGGATAGATAGATACTCTGGGGAGAGAAGAGAGCGTGCCTGAGGATGGATAGGTGGGTGATCACTGGATGCTGTAAGTCCATACATGGCTACAATCACACAAACAAATGACATTTGAAAAAAGGCCCAAACCTGAAGATGGAACAAATGAGAGCGGGAGCCAGAGCGAGGGGACACGTCAGAGCTGGGCAGACACACGCTGCGGCGGGCGGCTACACACCCGTGAGCACTGTCTGTTGCCGTAACGCCGTTGTGTGGAGGCACTCCCCCCTCCCCTTGGCACAGCGCCCCATGGCTTGAGCAGCTCTGACGTCTTGGTGCTGGGAGCTAGCGGGACCCTTTGAAGAGAAAGCCGTGCAGGTGGGTTACACCACTGCCCTCCCCTGTGTTGCTTATAGCACCTGAGCAGAGGAAGCGTGGGAAATGCTAGGGTGAGTGTAGTAATCCTGATTGTGCTGCCCTGCAGTGGCACTCACTGGGCCCGTCGTGCCAGAGGCTGTACGGACATGACATAAAACCAGTCCCTGCTTCGGACAGTTTACAGAGTGTCATTGGAATTGCAGTTTCCCCACGTCAGATCAGGACCCCACTGCGTTGGGTGCTGCACAGACCCTGGCTGTGCCCAGTGGTTATGGGGCTGACCTTGGACGTGGGGGCCATGGGTTTAATTCCCTGCTTTGCTACAGACTCCCTGCGTGTCTGTCTGCAAGTCCCTTAGCCTCTCTGTGTCCTCCAGAACTCTGGGCCAAAGCCGGGCTTTCTGGCTCCTTCACGCTGCATGTGCGCCTCTTTCCTTTGATCTCACACATGGGAGTGATTTCAGAGTAGCAGCCGTGTTAGTCTGTATCAGCAAAAAGAACAGGAGTACTTGTGGCACCTTAGAGACTAAAAAATTTATTTGAGCATAAGCTTTCGTGGGCTAAAGCCCACTTCATCAGATGCATGCAGTGGAAAATATAGTAGGAAGATATATATATATACAGAGAACATGAAAAAACGGGGGTTGCCATACCAACTCTAACAGACTAATCGATTAAGGTGGGTTATTATCAGCAGGAGAAAAAAAACTTTTGTAGTGATAATCAGGGAGGCCCATTTCAAACAGTTGACAAGAAGGTGTGAGTAACAGTAGGGGGGAAATTAGCATGGAGAAATAGTTTTTAGTTTGTGTAATGACTCATCCACTCCCAGTCTTTATTCAAGCCTAATTTAATGGTGTCCAGATTGCAGATTAATTCCAGTTCTGCTGTTTCTCGTTGGAGTCTGGTTTTGAAGATTTTTTGTTGAATAATTGTGACTTTTAGGTCTGTAATTGAGTGTCCAGGGAGGTTGAAGTGTTCTCCGACTGGTTTTTGAATGTTATAATTCTTGACGTCTGATTTGTGTCCATTTATTCTTTTGCGTAGAGACTGTCCAGTTTGGCAAATGTACATGGCAGAGGGGCATTGCTGGCACATGATGGCATATATCACATTGGTAGATGTACAGGTGAACGAGCCTCTGATAGTGTGGCTGATGTGATTAGGTGATTATGATGGTGTCCCTTGAATAGATATGTGGACAGAGTTGGCAACGGGCTTTGTTGCAAGGATAAGTTCCTGGGTTAGTGTTTTTGTTGTGTGGTGTGTGGTTGCTGGTGAGTATTTGCTTCAGGTTGGGGGGCTGTCTGTAAGCGAGGACTGGCCTGTCTCCCAAGATCTGTGAGAGTGAGGGATCGTCCTTCAGGATAGGTTGTAGATCCTTGATGATGTGCTAGAGAGGTTTTAGTTGGGGGCTGAAGGTGACGGCTAGTGGCGTTCTGTTACTTTCTTTGTTGGGCCTGTCCTGTAGTAGGTGACTTCTGGGTACCCTTCTGGCTCTGTCAATCTGTTTCTTCACTTCAGCAGGTGGGTAGTGTAGTTGTAAGAACGCTTGTTAGAGATCTTGTAGGTGTTTGTCTCTGTCTGAGGGGTTGGAGCAAATGTGGTTGTATCTTAGAGCTTGGCTGTAGACAATGGATCGTGTGGTGTGGTCTGGATAAAAGCTGGAGGCATGTAGGTAAGTTTAGCGGTCAGTAGGTTTCCAGTATAGGGTGGTGTTTATGTGGCCATCATTTATTAGCACTGTAGTGTCCAGGAAGTGGATCTCTTGTTTGGACTGGTCCAGGCTGAGGTTGATGGTGGGATGAAATTGTTGAAATCATGATGTAATTCCTCAAGGGCTTCTTTTCCATGGGTCCAGATGATGAAGATGTCATCAATGTAGCACAAGTAGAGTAGGGGCGTTAGGGGACGAGAGCTGAGGAAGCGTTGTTATAAGTCAGCCATAAGTCAGCCCCACACATGGGAGTGGGGCTCATACACCCCCCAGCTCTCCTCATATCACAATCACAGCTCTGCCAAGCGGCTCCAGCTAATCCCTCCACCCTTCAGTGCAGCTTCACCCAGCTCAGTGAATGCAGTTGGAGAGCAGGCAGGGAATTCTGGCCCGCTCCAGGGCACAGAGTTAAGGTTGTACGGGCGTGGGGGACCGTCCGTCACCGGCAATTCGACGATCAAGATGACTTTTGTTTAAAGTTCTCTCATTCCAAAGGAATTGCTTTGGGGAGGTTTTCTGGCCTGTGTTGTACAGGGGTCAGTTGATCACAACGGTTCCCTCTGGCCTGGGAATCTAGGAATGGATAAACTCTCAATTCCTGGGTTTTCAGAGGGTGGAGTTTGGCTGAACTCTGCATTAACAAAGTTCTTTGCCAGGGAGTATGTTAAAAATTGTGAGGCGCTTACACACGACAGGCACAGGAGCTGTATAATTAACTACAATAGCCCCATTATGCCAGGAGCTGCACAGACACATAGCGTGAGACAGCACGGGCCTCAGAGAGCTTCCAGTCTAAATAGACAAGGGCTGGGAGGGAAAATCGAGGCAGAGGGCAGTGAAGTGGCTAGCGCCAGGCTCCCAGTGGGTTATTAGCAGAGCTAAGAAGAGAATTCTGATCTTCTAATTCCTAAGTGCTCTACCCACTAGACAATGTTGCTTCCTAGAGCTCATTGAAGTCTTTTCAGGCCCAATCCTGCAAATATTTATAATTAGGCACCTGGGGCCAAGGGTGACAGATTCTTCCTAAAAGTGTGTGTGTGTGTGTGGGGGGGGGGGGGGGGGGGGGGGGNGCCCCCTCCATGGCCCGGTCCCTGCCTCTCTTCTTCCCACCAAGGCCCTGCCCCCTGGCCAAGCTGGAGCTGGGCCGGGAGCCAAGCCCCTCCACCTGCCCCAGGTGTGGGGGGCCCCGAGAACAGCCCCCAGCCCATGTCCTCGCCTCCTGGGGCCCCTGCCCAGGGCAGGTGGAGGGCCCATGGCTCCTCACAGCTGCCCAGGCCACTGTTACCTGGGCCGGGCTCCAGTTTCTGGCCTGGCCAGAGGGCGGGGCCTTGGGGGGAAGGGCGGAGGGCCGGGCCCATGGCGAAAAGTGGATGGGCCAGGCTTGTTCACTTTCAAATGTAGGAGGGCCATGGCCCCTTGCCTCCCCCCCCCCGCCCCCCGTTCCGGTGCGCCTGCCTGGGGCATCCCATTGGCCTAGCAGATGGAGCACTGGATTGGGACTCCGGAGACCTGGGTGCTGTTCCTGGCTCTCCTGCTGGGTGACCATGGGCAAGTCCACTCCTCTGTGCCTCAGTTTCCCCATGTGTAACACAGGGATAATGATACTGACCTGCTTGGGAAAGCGCCTCGTGATATACGGATTGGAAGAGCTGGGTAAGGACACTCACTCTGCCAGGATCAGGCCCATGACCCACTTATGCTGTTCTCTCTCATCCATTTCATTCACTGAATCATAGAAATGTCAGTCTCGAAAGCACCTTGAGGGGTCACTAGTTCATCCCCCTGTTAAGACAGGACTGTGACGTTGTGCAGTCTATATGGTTTTATAAAAACATGATAATAAGTGAATATAATGTAACTGGAATTGTTTTATAAAAACATGATAATAAGTGAATACAATGTAACTGGAATATGCTTCATGCAAAAGGTACCTAAATGTACCACTCTTGTATCTGAAACTAGAAATATGAAATATAACTCTGAGGGCCTATTGTAATTATGTAAAATGTGGGCCATTAATGGTGGTTTGGAATCTTGATGACTCCCATTAACCAGGACCATTGTCTGCAGATGGCTGTATTTACCTGTGAGTCTTCCTGTAAATGTGTGTGCTAGCAAGTGGGTAATGAAGTCTTACAGTGACATGTGATCACGTCACCTGAACTGGAATCCATCTTTAACCTGGTGCTTTTCCAGTGAGGGGGGGTGGAAACCTAGAGGGACAAAGGATTCCCGCCTTATGCAAAAGATATATAAAGGGGTGGAAGAGAACAGAAGGGAGGGAGGAGCCATCATGAAGAATCCCCTAGCTACCACCTGAGCTGGAACAAGAGCTGTACCAGGGGAAAGAATTGTGCCCAGGCCTGGAAGGTATCCAGTCTGAGGAAAAAACTTACTGAAGCATCTCTAAGGGTGAGATTATCTGTATTCAGTTTGATTAGACATAGATTTGCGCATTTTATTTTATTTTGCTGGGTAACTTACTTTGTTCTGTCTGTTACTACTTGGAACCACTTAAATTCTACTTTCTGTATTTAATAAAATCACTTTCTACTTATTAATTAACTCAGAGTATGTATTAATACCTGGGGGAGCAAACAACTGTGCATATCTCTCTATCAGTGTTATAGAGGGCGAACAATTTATGAGTTTACCCTGTATAAGCTTTATACAGGGTAAAACGGATTTATTTGGGTTTAGACCCCATTGGGAGTTGGGCATCTGAGTGCTAGAGACAAGCACACTTCTGTGAGCTGTTTTCAGGTAAACCTGCAGCTTTGGGGCAGGTAATTCAGACCCTGGGTCTGTGTTGGAGCAGACGGGAGTGTCTGGCTTCAGCAAGACAGGGTGCTGAAGCCACTGAGCTGGCAGGGAAAACAGGAACAGAGGTAGCCTTTACACATCAGGTGGCAGCTCCCAAGGGGGTTTCTGTGATCCAACCCGTCACAAGGACCATGTAACCCTAGCCCATCCCTGACGGGTTTGTCCAAACTGTTCTTCAAAACCTCCAGTGACGGGGATGCCACGACCTCTGGAAGTTGCCTGGTCCTGTGCTGAACTGTCCTTACAGCCAGGAAGTTTTTCTTAATATCTAACCTAAATCTCCCTTGCTGAAGATTAAACCCATTATTTCTTGTCCTAATTCAGTACACATGGAGAACAGCTGGTCACCGCCCTCTTTATAACAACTTGGGACATATTTGTAGACTGTTATCAGTCCCTCCCCTCCTTTCTTCTAGCCCCAACTGAGGCCTCCCCAGTGCCCAGAAGAGCAGGACACTATATAAATTCATGGTGCCCGCACACCTTGAATACTGCCCGCAATTCTAGGAACCCCTCTCCAAAAAGATATATTGGAATTGGCAAAGGTACAGAGAAGAGGAACAAAAATGATCAGGGGTCTGGAACAGCTTCCATACGAGGAGAGATTAAAAAGACTTGGGCTGTTCAGCTTGGTAAAGCGATGACTGAGGGGGGATATGGTAGAGGTCTGTAAAATCATGGATGGTGCAGAGAAAGTGACTAGGAAGTGTTATTTACCCCTTCAGGTAACACAAGAGCCAGGGTCACCAATGAAACGAATAAACATCTGGTTTAAAACAAACCCAAGGAAAGTTCTTCTTCACACAACACACAGTGGGTCTGTGGAACACATTTCCAGGGGACGTCGCCAAAAGCATAAGCAGGTTCAGAAAAGAATAAGCCAAGTTCCTGGAGGATAGGTCCAGCAATGGCTACTAGCCCAGATGGTCAGGGACACAGCCCCATGCTCTGGGTGCCCTAATCCTCCAGCTGCCAGAAGCTGGGACTGGAGGACAGGGGATGGATCACTAGAGATTACCCTGTTCTGTTCCTTCCCTCTCTGAAGCATCTGGCAGTGTCCGCTGCAATAAAAGACCCAGGCCAGGGGTCTCCATGCCTCAGCCGGAACATCCACACTGCAATCTTTACCCCCTCCCCAGTTGACTAACAGAGACAAGCTCCTGGCTAGATAGACCCGTGGTCTGCCCCAGTGTGGCTGTTCTTCTGAAACAGCCCCCCCCCCCCTTGTTTGACATGTTCATCCACCTCCTCTGTGGGCTGTGAAGCGCAGTGGGTCAGTTTCACTTTCTCTTTCTCCTCAATTTCCTTTTTCCTTTCCCCTGCCTCTGCCCAGCCCGATGGGGAGCGCAAACAAAGCTCTTTTCATTCAAACGCCGCACCGAATCCCCTCGCTCTTTCCATTGGGTTAATCTTCCTCCCTGTTTTTTTGACCTAAATTTCAAGGACTTACGTTAACTTGGCAGCGGCAGCGCTTGCTCTGGAACAGAACCAGCCGCTGTATTTGTGCGCGAACACTTGCTGAGTTGTTCGCCTGGCTTCTCTGGTGGGAATTGCAAACTTTTGTCCTTGATTTCAAGTGAAACTAGCCAGCCCGGGGGTTCTCAACTTTCAAGGTCTTGGATTGCTGTGTGTGTTCGGGGGCGAGAGTCAAGAGCATCAGAAAGGGGAAAGGGGGGGGGGGGGGGCCCCTGGTTTAGTTCCGGGGGGGGGGGGGGGGGGGCGGGGCCCCGGGCGGCAGCTGCAACAGTTCGGGTATGGAAAAAAACGTGGAGAATCACTGACTGAACTCTACTAGGACATAGGTCGCCGGTGCCCTCTATGGGGTGGAATCAGAGCTGCACAACTGTGTGTCATAGGCAGGGCTCTGGGGAGGGGGCTGGGCCGATCTGGGGTCAGTGCAGCATCACACTCTGGAAAGAGCAGCTGTGGGGCACGGGGCAATGGAAGCAGCTGCGGTGGGGGAGGGGCGGGCCGGGCCAATGCAATACACCGTCCCCTCCTCACCCCAAGAACCCCCCCCTTCATAAGGACATGCAACGTCCCTCGGTGCAACCCCTTGGCGCGGGGCGGACAGACTCCTCCTGCAGGCAGCCCGGGCGATGCCGCTACGGCTGGGGGTGGCTCGGGCTCTCCCGGGCCTGAGCCGCTAATCCCTTAATCTGCAGAGGAAGGGAAGGGACCCCGGGCGGCAGCTGCAACCCCCGCAGTCTCCGGCCTCGGGATCCCGCCCCCATTAGCCGCCTGCTGCAGCCGGCGGCCTCCTCCTAGCTCCCCGCCCCTACCCTGGTCATGTGACCAGCCCGGCAAGTTAGGGACCCAGAGAGGGAGGGACAGAGCAGGGCGCAGGGGGGCGGCGGCTGCAGCGCGAGCCGCCCGGATAGAACGTTCCCCGGGAGCGGGAGCGGCGCGAGCCGCCCGGATAGAACGTTCCCCGGGAACTCCTCGCTCTTCCTTGGTCCCCGCCTGTCCCGCCGCGAGAGGCTGGGGCTTTGCAGCGAGGGTTCCACGCACGGTGCACGCCCCGCAGCCTGGAGTGGGGGAGGAGGATGGAGGGGCGGCTGTGAGGGGGCCCCCTTGGAGAACAGCCGCAGCAGCCTTCCCAAGACGAGGGGAGAGGAGGAGGAGGAAGCAGCCGCGGTGGCTTGTGCGGAGGCGAGGGGCAGAGATGGCCAACGACTCCGTTCAGGTAAGTGCGGCGGCCGGCGGGCAGTTCGTCCCCAGCCGCTAGGGGGCAGCCCCCCCTGCCAGGGGAGGGGTGGGGTGGGATTTGAGCCATTGCATATTTGGGATCTGCAAGGGGGGAGGTGGAACATGCATAGGGAGACGGGGTGCTGGAGCTAGGGGTACCGCAGCAGCGCCCCATGGCTTGAAGTGGTTTCCATTATATACAAGGTTTACAGTTTTGTTCAAGGGCTCTCAGCCCCCCCCTCCCCCCAACTATACAAATTGTTCCAGTGTCACTGTAGGGGGCTCTGGAGCCACTGCACATCTGGATCCTGCAAAAGAGGGTGTTGAACCTCCTATCTCCCCTGCACATCTGGGACGTGCAAGGGGATGGGGCCTATTCCTGTGGGGAGGCCCCGAACATCTGGGATATGCAACCCCCCTGCACCCATTGATGAAACAAGTAGCTCCATGCACAGCTGCCTCCCCCCATGGTGGGAGGGGAGTGTGGGGCAACCCCCATGATACAGGTGGGACATGCAGGCCCCCGGCTGGGCCAGGTTCTGCTCTCGCCATCTGTGTAAAGCCAGAGGAAAGCTGCTGGCATCTGGCCCGGGGGAGGGAGATGGGGGTGGGGGAGGGAGCTACAGGCCTTTCCTGGCCAGCTGGGCCATGTCTCTCGCACACATATTTCTACTTACAAGTTCAGCTCCATCTGCCTTGGCACTTCTCTCTGCAGTCCCTGTGCCCCCCTCCCAGGCCTTGCCCATCCACACACGGGAACTTCTGCCTCTCTTCCCATCCCTCCCCCCCCATTCTGGTACGGGTCGGTTCGGAAGATCCAGACCCAGAACCTGACTGTGTGACACCCCCCTCCCCCGGCTCTTGCAGCCTCCCCACCCCAGGCATGACCACAAAGCAGACAGGTGCAAAACCCGATGCAGCTGAAGAGTGGGTGCTGCAAGATCTGGCCCTAGAGAGCATTGGGTGCATGACCGTCCCCTGAATTAGATGGGGGTTCCTTTTATTCCCCCCCCAGGTATTTCCAGGTTCCCAGTGCAGCTGCTCCCTCTCCCTATCACTGAACCCCTGTTTGCAATGGCCGAACAGCTCACTTTCCCTAAGGGCACTGACCCCGCAGGTGTAAATCTAGACGCGTCGGCCCTGGCTCAGCTCCTGCTCCGTTACCCCCGGCCAGCCCTGCTGTAAGTGAGAACAGAATCCAGTGCTCTGTGCTGCTCGGATGTGTGTTTACCTGAGTGACAGAGACCGAGGTGAAATCTCCTCTGGCAGCCCTGATCCTGCACTAGCTGGGGAGGGTGCGGAGGTCAGATGCACCATCCCTTATAGGGTCACAATTCCCTATAGGGGACTGGGTCCTGCACTAGCTGGGAGGAGGAAGGGTTAGATGCTCCGTCCCCTATAGGATCACTCTTCCCTATGGGGTGCCTGCTCATGCACTAGCTGGGGGAATGGGTTAGTTCCTCCATCCCCTATAGGGTCACCCTCCCCTATAGGGTGCCCCTATCCCACACTAGGCGACAAATGGGGCATGTGCTCTCTTCCCTGTTGGGAGCCCCTGGTTCTGTGCTAGCTGGGTCGGAGATGGGTCAGATGCTGCATCGCCCCATAGGGCACCCTCCTCTATAGGGGCCCTGATCCTGCACTGGTGGGGGGATGGGGCAGACGCTCTTACAGTCACTTCCCCAGCGGTTGCTCCGTGGCGTGGCAAGCGCTGGCTGCGTCCCCTGGGAACATCCCCGGTTGTTGTGGTTTCGCTCTCTTCGCGTTTGTGCCCGCGGGGCCCAGCTGAGTGAGAACTCTGCCGTGCTGGGGGATTTGCCGTTTGTGGCTCTAGCTCAGGAACCGGCCATGGGGAGAAGGGCCCAGGCTGTAGCTGTGTGTGCAAACCCCACCCACAGGGTGTGCTACAGGGGAGCCCTGGTGCTCTAGCTCAAGCTGCAGCAGCTGCTGCTTTTAGCTCCGGAGGTCCCTGGTTCAACCCCAGGTGTGTTGGCCAAGATGGCTCCTGAGCCTGCGTCCGGCCCCGGCCTGGCCATGGTCATCCCTGGCTGCTTGTTTAAAGGATCGCTGTCAGGCTAAAAATCAATAGGCTAAAAAAACCTTCCTTCCCTGCCCTGTTAGCAGCCTGTCAATTATTCAAGCCGTTGTATTGATCCAGAACTGGCAGCCCCTTCCCTTGCCCGGCCAACGGGACTGGAAGAGATGCTCTGGCCCGGTTTTGCTCTCGTTTGCATTTTACTAAAGGTCTGAATAATAAATCTGTTACCCAGCTCTTCTGTGGCTCTCCTTATTCCCCAATGTACAGGTGGGGAAACTGAGGCACAGAGGCTCTTCCCAAAGTTATACAGCAGAGCTGGAAAGAGAACCTGGGAGTCCTGCTTCCTAGTCGGGTCTCCCGTCCACTGCCCCACACTAGTTAGTTTCACTTTTGATTCCATACCTGGCTCTCACGCTGTTGTGTTTGGGAAGCAAAAACCTGGATCCCGACAAAGGGACCTTGAGCCGAAAACATAATCCAAATAGCAAGCGTTTCTCTGAGCAGCTTCTGTAAAACGTAAAGACAAACAAAGTCCTTTGCAGTGTTGACCCTAAACTTCTCTCTAAAGGGAAACTGGTTGTTCCTGCCTGGCCCCAAACCACGGACAATCTCCTGGGCCTTCCCAGAGCCCCGAGGGGGTCAGTCTCCGCATGGGGCCAGTTCCAGGGTCACCGTTCTGCAACAAGCAGGGTGTCGGGTTTTGTAACAAAACCCAGAGGCAGTAGAGAGATCTCCCTCCGCATTTAAAGACCAGATTAGCTGCTTGCACCCAAGGAGAACCCGAAAATGAAATTGACCATGAGCAAAACTGAAAAGGGACCTCATTGTATTTTTTGTTTTGTTTTGTTTTTAATAGTCCAGGCAGAGAGAGGCAGGAAGCAAACAGTCAGCCTCTATAGCAGAGAGAGCGAAAGAGCTTTGTAAAATATTCCTGGGCTTCTAATGAGCCAGAGTTTTGTTAATGGCACCGTTCCCTGTGCTGCGTGAGTAACTTGACCCAGGAGGCTATCGCTGTCTCATTGTTTCCCTGTGCTCACCCCCGTCTGCCCACATCTCCTGGCTCCTGTCTGTGTAGATTGTCAGAGCAGGGCTTTGACCTGAAGAGCTGTGTCCTGGGTCTGGCAAGGACCCCTTGTGCTAGGCGCTGTACGTTATTATTAAGTGTATTATGATAGCACCTCGGAGCCCCATTCATTGACAAGGACCCCATTGTGCTCGGCACTGTACAATGACTGGGGATCCTGGGTGCTACTGTAATACACCTAATAAATAATGCACAGCGCCCAGCACAATGGGGTTCTGGGCCCTGACAGGGGTGCCTAGGTAATACCGTAATACCCCTAATAATGTGGCTAATTCTGTTAACTTCAAAGAGCCTGTGCCCACTGTGCTGAAGGGGGGAGGGTTTGCAGCAGCAGAGAGCCAGGGGCTGGGAGCAGCGGCAGCCCAAAGCCCAGGGCTTCTGCAAGTCCCCAGCGAAGCATTGGCAAGATCCGGGGCCTTCTAACAGCTGCAGATCGACCAGGGGCCGTCGTCCGGGGGCTGATGTGCAGGGAAATTCAGACTGGGATGCAACGTCTCCGCAGGGCGGGCAGTGACTGGCCTGGTGTCCAAGGCCAGCGGGGATCACCAGGCCGACCTGCTGGGGAGCCCAGGCCGTTACAGTCCCCCAGGACTGAGCCCAGTGACTTTTCAACCAGTGCGTTTCAGGCCTCAAATTGCCCCTAGCCCCATATCCACCCTCCCCCCACTCCCAAGGGCCCAGCCAGACTGAGCTGGGGGAGCTGAGAGCCAGGCTGGGCCGGGTTGGATTCTCTGTCACTCGGCATCAATAAGGTGAGGCAGGACGTTGTCCTGAGAGACCCAGGTGGCTCTAGCGGCCCCATGAGCAATGAGGAAGGGGGGGAATAGCGCCCCTGCTGCAGAAAGGGCTGGGGGAAATTCTGTGGCCTGTCTTTGTTTTGTATTCTGGAAACAGCTGTACGGGCCCCGGATCGGGGCGGTGCTGGCTGTGCCCGGTGTTGTATGGCCCCCAGCCGGGATCGGGGCGGAGCTGGCTGTGCCTGGTGTTGTATGGCCCCCAGCCCGGATCGGGGCGGTGCTGGCTGTGCCCAGTGCTGTACGGGCCCCCGGTCCAGATCAGGGAAGTGCTGGCTGTGCCCGGTGCTGTACGCGCCCCCGGCCCGGATCAGGGCGGTGCTGGCTGTGCCCGGTGCTGTACGGGCCCCCGGTCCAGATCAGGGAGGTGCTGGCTGTGCCCGGTGCTGTACGGGCCCCCTGCCGGGATCGGGGCGGTGCTGGCTGTGCCCGGTGCTGTACGGGCCCCCGGCCGGGATCGGGGCGGTGCTGGCTGTGCCCGGTGCTGTACGGCCCCCGGCCCGGATCGGGGCGGTGCTGGCTGTGCCCAGTGCTGTACGGGCCCCGGTCCAGATCAGGGAGGTGCTGGCTGTGCCCGGTGCTGTACGGGCCCCCGACTCAGATCGGGGCGGTGCTGGCTGTGCCCAGTGCTGTAGGGCCCCTCTGCCCGGATCGGGTGAGGGGGGGCATTGTGCAGGCCTTGCACAGGCAGTCCCTGCCCCCAGAGAGCTCCCGGTCTAAACAGATAAAGGAAGGATTCATCTCATCCCCATTTTACGGCATGAGGGAAACTGAGTCACGCGGCGATTGAGTGAGGTCCCATGGGGAGTCTGTGTCAGCGCTGGGAATTGAATGCAGATGTTCTGGGTCCACCCTCCCCACCTCTGTGCGCGCTGTGTGTGTGTGTGTGAGGAGGTCAGACTCGATGATCATTCTCATCTGGCCTTGAAATCTACAAATCCTCCCTTGCTTGGGGTCTGGTGATTTATTTATTTTTTAAGCTGCCCCCTTCCCCTCCGGCTCGTGCTGTGTCTGCTCCCTGCTGTGCCGGGCATGGTGCGAGGCCCTGACTAGAGCAGCGGGCGTCTCTGTCGACAGTGGTCCTGGCTGGCTGGCGCAGCCTCCCCCTGTTTGGGGAGCCGCTAGGTGATGGGTTTCCCTGCGCCGCACGGAAGCCGGGGGCGGCGATCACGGGGCGCTGGCGCTGCGAGACAGGGGCTTCCTCTCGGCGAGGCAGGCAGTGCTGGGGGACGGCCGGAGAGAGGGGAGGCCGTGTCTGGTTAATACAAGGGGGCGGGAAGGAATCGTGGTGTCTTTGTCTGCACATGAATAATTGACAGGCCGAGTTAATGCAGCTGATCCAACGCTCCCATCTGCGGCGGGGGGGTGGCTCGGCTCTCTGCTCCCCACGGCGGGGGGGCGGCTGGCGGTTACATTCCCACCGACTTCCCTCGGCACAGTCCCTGAACCCCACCCCAGGGTGCCGAGGCTGTATCCACCTCTCCCCCCCCCCCCTCGAGTCCAACCTCGCTCCCTGTCCCTCCCTCTATGGCAGCATGGCCCGCGGGGGGGGAGGCTGTGAAGCACTAGCCGTGAGGGAGGGGAGATGTGCGGGTGGGGGGTCGTTAGATCAGATCCGTTCCCCCACCACCACCACCTGGCGCTTCTCTTCCAGCTCCTGAGAACAGCTGCCAGCTTCCCCCAGCCAGCGCGGAGCTCTGTGCCTGGCAAAGCGGGGTTGGTGGGGGACCACTAGCTCCTGCTGGAACCCAGAACCTGTCCAGAGTCAGCAGAGGAAACAGCACTGAGCTCTGCTAGCCCGGCGGGGGTGGGGGGAGTATCCAGGGGGGACAGGGCAGCTGACTGGGGCTTGGGATGCTGCGGTTTGATTTGATCTGCCTCCCTGTGTGGCGTGTTGCTTAATTTGCCCCTCTCTGCCTCAGTTTCCCCCTCTATACCTCTTGGGTGGGAGGGGATAATCCATTGATGGCTATGGGGTGCCTGGCTAGAGGATTGGGGCGTGCCTAACTCCCTTGGGCTGTGGGGAAACCCCAGCCCTAATCCATTGGTGGCTGCGTCTCAGTGGCGCTTGGTGCCCGTGTGGAGCGAGTGGGGCTTTGCTCTGGGGAAGGGCACTGCAGGGCGGAGACTGGCGTGGTGCTTTCAACACCAGCTGGGGCACCGGGGAAGCGTCCGGAGCAGGCCCTGGGCGGGCAGCAGCAGTGGCAGCTCCTGGCGTGTGTTGGGCATAGGGCAGGAGAGTCTGTATATGTCGCCTGGGGTCAGCAGACCCCACAGGTACCAGATACCAGGTCTACCACTCGTGGGCTCCTCCCGGAACCTGCAGAGGGTGGAAGCCAGTTCTAACCCCCAGTGTGCCAAGAAGCAGCAAATTGCTTATTCCAGTGGCACCAGGCTAGGACTCCTGGGTTCTATTCCGCGCCGGCCCTGGCACCGCCAGGCGTGTTTTCCGCTGGCCCTGGCCCCAGCACAGTTGCTAGCAGTGGCGCTTCTGAGCGCTGCTGTTTGTTCCCTCTCTGCCCACGTGCCACCAACTCAGCCTCTCTGCGGACTCCCTCGTCCCCCGCTCCTGCCAGGGAGGAGCACGGCATGCCAGCAGCCTGACTCTGCTCTCGTCTGTGCTGGTGTCAAATGGTGCTTCCCCGCTGGCTGCAGCAGGGCTGCACCTATAGTAACGGAGGGCTGAATCGGGTGCTTTGTTTTTTGGTAGGTCCTATGTAAATATGACAACCCTTCCACCACCCCTTTTTTTTTTAAACTGAATTCTGGGAAACCCAAACTCCTGTCTGGAGTTGGAATGTGGTCGGCCCAGCCTGGCCGAGGACACTACACTGCCCATCTTTCTCCCGCACAAGGGGGCCTCCCCTGCCTAACTTCTTTGTGGGTGCCGCTGTCCCTTTAACCCACCCCCCCCATCTTCTAGCCCCAGCCAGGCTGAGCTGCAGCAGCTGCAAAGCCACACTGGCCAGGGTGTTGGCACCAGCCACCTGGGGGCACCTGGAGCCCCGGATGGCTCTGGCAGCAAGGATGCCCGCTGGCCACGAGGCCACGCCCCGGCCCTTGGCCCCAGAGCTGGGCACAGTGACCCGGGGAGGCTTTGGTTGTTATCGCGCTCCATGCTGGCTCTAGGCCAGGTCCAGGCCGCAGATCTGATATTCAGAACCCCCCATCCCATGGGACTGGCCCCAGCCTGCGGTGGAACTACCGTAGGAGCCTATGGAACTGCCTGCCACTAGGAGATTGGGGGAGGTGGTCCCAGACGATGGAACCCCTCGCCGCTAGGAGACTGGGGCTTTGGGCCCACAGTGATTGGGGCTGCAGATAAACCCTCGGCTCTGCGATGAAACTTCCCTTCTTCCTGGAGACCAGCAAAATCAAAACACCGTCGTTAACAACTCCAGCTCGTTCTCTGACAGGCTGCGAAATGGGGCCGGGGGGGGGGAGGAATTTCTATTTATAAATACATTGGAGGTCATCCCAGAATCCCTCAGTGATTGGGGAGCGGGGGGGGTAATAACTGGAGAGACGTTGCTAATTGGTGGGGTTATGGCAGCACTTAGACCCAGAGAAGCTCGTCCTGCCTCAAAGAGCTTCTGTTCTCAATAGACCCAGGGTGGGAGGGGAAACTGAGGCATGCAGGGCGAAGTGACTTGCCCAGAGTCACCCAGCAGGGCAGTGGCAGAGCCAGGAATGGAACCCAGGTGTCCTGCCTCTCAGCCCACTGGAGTGTGAGAAAATCCAATCTGTCCTGTTCTGGCTCAGGGGTGTGTACGTGGGGGTGGGGGTTAACATGCCAACCAAGGATCATGCTAAAGGGGGCGCTAGCTTGGAAGGGACAGGGTGAGGCCAGGCTAGATCGGGGTGGCTCTTGCAGTCGGGATGCAATGCAGGGGGCACTAAAGATGGGGCTGCTTCCCCAAAGGAGGGTCGGTGCCTCTGCCAGTCCCTCCGCTGGCCCCCTGCTGACCCTCAGCTTTGCCTGCCTTGTGGAGGGGCATCCGGGCCTTCTCCCCTGCCCCTCGGTGCCGCCAGGGCAGAGGTTGGACCTGGCGTGGTTGCGTTTCACACCAGAAGTGTAACCGGCCCCCTGAGCCACCAGGGAATTGAGCCCAGGGGCTCCCCACTACCAAGATCGGGTCCTTACAGCCTCTGCTTCTCTCCCCTCCGGACACTTGGTCTGCTCATAGGGGAAACTGAGGCAGGGCTGGGGCAGCAGAGCACCGGGGATATGGAGAATTGACCTGGAGACCCCTAGCAGTCCCAGGGCATGTGCAAAGCGAGGCCAGGCCAAGACCCTGGCGCTGGGGTGGCCGAGGAGCATGGGGGTGGGGAATCTCTGTAAGATCCCCTCGGTTTGGCGTCTCTCTCTTTTCCTGGCACTGATTTGATTCTCACCAGAGTTTTTGGCCTGCTCAGCACTTCCTGGGTCCCCCAAAGGAGCGGGTGCTTGGCACTTCCTGCTTTCCTAGCTTGGGGCTCCCTGGTTAGTCCTGGGAAAGCAGCCCCAGCCCGGGGCAGCCCTGTTCCTCTCACTCCTTGGCCTGGCTCCGCCTCCCCGATTGTTCAGCCGCTTCTGCAGCTGTGGGCCCTTCCTACCTGGTGGGGGCGACGTGCTGTCAAAGCGGGGGGCAGGTTGGCCTCCTTCCAATGTGCCCCCCCCCCGGGCCAGGGTTCCCCAGCCTCTTGCATAGCAGGGCAGAGGGGGGCTGCATCCTAATGGGGGTGTCTCCTGGGGGGCCCAACTACCCTGGTTGTGTAAGATCCTTGTGGAATCTGAGTGTTGGAAGGAAGTGTTCAAACCTCCCCACCCGGCCAGGACTCCTGGGTTCTGCAGAGCATTCTCCCTCCTCCCCTCCCCCCAGGACTCCTGGGTTCTGCAGAGCATTCACCCTCCTCCCCTCCCCCCACCAGGACTCCTGGGTTCTGCAGAGCATTCTCTACTCCTGGGCTCTGACGTGCGGAGCAGGGGTGCTGGAGGCGGAAGCCATGAATTTGGGTTGTAATCACCACTTCAAGCCAGGGGGTGCGGCAGCCCCCGAGCCCCCCTAGTTCCAGCACCTCTTTTGAGTCTGGCCTCTTGCTTCCAGGCTGTGATCTGCTGAGTCACGGCCCGGCTTAGCCCCCACCCGCCCCCAGTGCAGCCAATGGGGGGGGAGGGGGGAGGGGCAGGATCCTTCCTCCTGCGCTGATCCATCTGGTGCCCCGCAGCCCTGGTTACCCCCCATCACTTTCCCACCCCCTCGCTCCCAAGGCTTTGTCCTTTAACTAACACGTTTTGCTCCAGCCCCCCCTAAATAAAACTGCCCAGGGGCCCCCTCCCCCAGCCCGGGCCCCCAGCTCTCAGACCCCCAAGATACCAGCACTGGGCCATGGCCAGGGGAGCGGGGCGGGCTGCTGGCGGGAGGCCTGGGTGCTCCCATCCCTCCTTGCTGCAGCCCCTGCTCTTGGCGCTAGCCCAGCCCTGGATGCCCCTCCAGCTCTGCCGCTGCCCCTCAATCCCGACCCGCAGCCCCCTGCTAGCCCAGCCCTGGGCTCCCCTCAGTCCTGACCTGCGTGACATGGCCAGTGCCCTCCGCGCCTCCCCCCTCACGCCAGGCGTGCCAGTTCGCGCCACCGCGGGGCCTGCACCGTGGGTCTGGCACCAAGGCCAAAGGCCCAGCGTAGGCGCAGTCAGGGGCAGTTTGCTCTGCTGGGGGTGGGCCCGGGCCCCATCCAGCCCATTCCCCCTGACAGCAGCCTCCCGCCGGCTGGGCTGTGGAGCCGTGCAGTCCGGGAAGAGCCAATCTCAGCCCTGTACGGACTGGGGGGGTGTTTCTGCCCTCGGGGGCCCCATAAGCACCCCTAAAAGGTGCCAGCTCTGCCCAATGATCCTGCTGGTCTGGGCGCGCTGGGGGGCACCCACAGGTGCCATGGGCAGGGTGATTGGCTGCCCAGAGCCGCTGGCAGCGTCCTGCCTGATCAGAGCTGTGACCCCCGGCAGGTCCTGCTGCCGCCCCTTCCCATGACTCCGGGTGCAGAGGCGCGGGGGGGGGCACAACCTGCCCTGCGGGGTGCGATCTGTCCCTCGTGACTCAGGGGGAGCAGGTCCTGGAGCCAGAAACCAACATGGAGGGGGGTCAGTGGGGGGAGGAGTGACTCAAACAGCCCCCTCCCATCACACACACACTTCGGGCTGGAGGAGCCACTGGGGGCCCCCCTCAGCACCCACAATCTGGCCTACTCCTGAAGGGCCCAGCTGGATGCTAACCGGGGGGTCTCCCCAGCCTGCCCCCCAACCCACAGGGCATCAGCCCAATGAGTGGCTGGCCAGGGGCATGCGGCTGCACATGTAACCCAGCCTGTGGACAGCTGGACCTGCGCCCCCCCTCCCCCCCCGCTATGGGGCACTAAGCCCTGGGCTCAGTGTCCTGCAGAGAACCCCCTCCCCCTGAAGAGACCGGCGGTCTCCTCCTTTGCCAGGCTGCCCAGTGCCTTCTGCAGTAGCCTCTTTGGGTCTGGCTGCCCCCCCACCATAATGGGTCCTGGGAGCCTGGTGAGCTGCTCCCCCACTGCCCCCCGTGGGGTGAGGGTTCTTCTCTAGACTTCTCCCTGCGCTGGGATCAAGCTTGGGGTCCCCCACCTTCCGTCGTGCTCGACTAGCTGGGGGGGAACCCCACTGGGATGCCTCCCCCCATCTAGCCCTGGGGGATTATGGGATTAGCTCCTCGGCTCCAGATTTGTCTGTTTTCCAACTGTTTTTTCCACTCTGGATTTACCCTGAGCAAATCCCCCAACCCCCTGCCTGCAGCTTTAACCCCTCATCCCCCCCAAATCCCCCTCCCCCGCCTGCAGCNAGGGCGGTGCTGGCTGTGCCCGGTGCTGTACGGGCCCCCGGTCCAGATCAGGGAGGTGCTGGCTGTGCCCGGTGCTGTACGGGCCCCCTGCCGGGATCGGGGCGGTGCTGGCTGTGCCCGGTGCTGTACGGGCCCCCGGCCGGGATCGGGGCGGTGCTGGCTGTGCCCGGTGCTGTACGGCCCCCGGCCCGGATCGGGGCGGTGCTGGCTGTGCCCAGTGCTGTACGGGCCCCGGTCCAGATCAGGGAGGTGCTGGCTGTGCCCGGTGCTGTACGGGCCCCCGACTCAGATCGGGGCGGTGCTGGCTGTGCCCAGTGCTGTAGGGCCCCTCTGCCCGGATCGGGTGAGGGGGGGCATTGTGCAGGCCTTGCACAGGCAGTCCCTGCCCCCAGAGAGCTCCCGGTCTAAACAGATAAAGGAAGGATTCATCTCATCCCCATTTTACGGCATGAGGGAAACTGAGTCACGCGGCGATTGAGTGAGGTCCCATGGGGAGTCTGTGTCAGCGCTGGGAATTGAATGCAGATGTTCTGGGTCCACCCTCCCCACCTCTGTGCGCGCTGTGTGTGTGTGTGTGAGGAGGTCAGACTCGATGATCATTCTCATCTGGCCTTGAAATCTACAAATCCTCCCTTGCTTGGGGTCTGGTGATTTATTTATTTTTTAAGCTGCCCCCTTCCCCTCCGGCTCGTGCTGTGTCTGCTCCCTGCTGTGCCGGGCATGGTGCGAGGCCCTGACTAGAGCAGCGGGCGTCTCTGTCGACAGTGGTCCTGGCTGGCTGGCGCAGCCTCCCCCTGTTTGGGGAGCCGCTAGGTGATGGGTTTCCCTGCGCCGCACGGAAGCCGGGGGCGGCGATCACGGGGCGCTGGCGCTGCGAGACAGGGGCTTCCTCTCGGCGAGGCAGGCAGTGCTGGGGGACGGCCGGAGAGAGGGGAGGCCGTGTCTGGTTAATACAAGGGGGCGGGAAGGAATCGTGGTGTCTTTGTCTGCACATGAATAATTGACAGGCCGAGTTAATGCAGCTGATCCAACGCTCCCATCTGCGGCGGGGGGGTGGCTCGGCTCTCTGCTCCCCACGGCGGGGGGGCGGCTGGCGGTTACATTCCCACCGACTTCCCTCGGCACAGTCCCTGAACCCCACCCCAGGGTGCCGAGGCTGTATCCACCTCTCCCCCCCCCCCCTCGAGTCCAACCTCGCTCCCTGTCCCTCCCTCTATGGCAGCATGGCCCGCGGGGGGGGAGGCTGTGAAGCACTAGCCGTGAGGGAGGGGAGATGTGCGGGTGGGGGGTCGTTAGATCAGATCCGTTCCCCCACCACCACCACCTGGCGCTTCTCTTCCAGCTCCTGAGAACAGCTGCCAGCTTCCCCCAGCCAGCGCGGAGCTCTGTGCCTGGCAAAGCGGGGTTGGTGGGGGACCACTAGCTCCTGCTGGAACCCAGAACCTGTCCAGAGTCAGCAGAGGAAACAGCACTGAGCTCTGCTAGCCCGGCGGGGGTGGGGGGAGTATCCAGGGGGGACAGGGCAGCTGACTGGGGCTTGGGATGCTGCGGTTTGATTTGATCTGCCTCCCTGTGTGGCGTGTTGCTTAATTTGCCCCTCTCTGCCTCAGTTTCCCCCTCTATACCTCTTGGGTGGGAGGGGATAATCCATTGATGGCTATGGGGTGCCTGGCTAGAGGATTGGGGCGTGCCTAACTCCCTTGGGCTGTGGGGAAACCCCAGCCCTAATCCATTGGTGGCTGCGTCTCAGTGGCGCTTGGTGCCCGTGTGGAGCGAGTGGGGCTTTGCTCTGGGGAAGGGCACTGCAGGGCGGAGACTGGCGTGGTGCTTTCAACACCAGCTGGGGCACCGGGGAAGCGTCCGGAGCAGGCCCTGGGCGGGCAGCAGCAGTGGCAGCTCCTGGCGTGTGTTGGGCATAGGGCAGGAGAGTCTGTATATGTCGCCTGGGGTCAGCAGACCCCACAGGTACCAGATACCAGGTCTACCACTCGTGGGCTCCTCCCGGAACCTGCAGAGGGTGGAAGCCAGTTCTAACCCCCAGTGTGCCAAGAAGCAGCAAATTGCTTATTCCAGTGGCACCAGGCTAGGACTCCTGGGTTCTATTCCGCGCCGGCCCTGGCACCGCCAGGCGTGTTTTCCGCTGGCCCTGGCCCCAGCACAGTTGCTAGCAGTGGCGCTTCTGAGCGCTGCTGTTTGTTCCCTCTCTGCCCACGTGCCACCAACTCAGCCTCTCTGCGGACTCCCTCGTCCCCCGCTCCTGCCAGGGAGGAGCACGGCATGCCAGCAGCCTGACTCTGCTCTCGTCTGTGCTGGTGTCAAATGGTGCTTCCCCGCTGGCTGCAGCAGGGCTGCACCTATAGTAACGGAGGGCTGAATCGGGTGCTTTGTTTTTTGGTAGGTCCTATGTAAATATGACAACCCTTCCACCACCCCTTTTTTTTTTAAACTGAATTCTGGGAAACCCAAACTCCTGTCTGGAGTTGGAATGTGGTCGGCCCAGCCTGGCCGAGGACACTACACTGCCCATCTTTCTCCCGCACAAGGGGGCCTCCCCTGCCTAACTTCTTTGTGGGTGCCGCTGTCCCTTTAACCCACCCCCCCCATCTTCTAGCCCCAGCCAGGCTGAGCTGCAGCAGCTGCAAAGCCACACTGGCCAGGGTGTTGGCACCAGCCACCTGGGGGCACCTGGAGCCCCGGATGGCTCTGGCAGCAAGGATGCCCGCTGGCCACGAGGCCACGCCCCGGCCCTTGGCCCCAGAGCTGGGCACAGTGACCCGGGGAGGCTTTGGTTGTTATCGCGCTCCATGCTGGCTCTAGGCCAGGTCCAGGCCGCAGATCTGATATTCAGAACCCCCCATCCCATGGGACTGGCCCCAGCCTGCGGTGGAACTACCGTAGGAGCCTATGGAACTGCCTGCCACTAGGAGATTGGGGGAGGTGGTCCCAGACGATGGAACCCCTCGCCGCTAGGAGACTGGGGCTTTGGGCCCACAGTGATTGGGGCTGCAGATAAACCCTCGGCTCTGCGATGAAACTTCCCTTCTTCCTGGAGACCAGCAAAATCAAAACACCGTCGTTAACAACTCCAGCTCGTTCTCTGACAGGCTGCGAAATGGGGCCGGGGGGGGGGAGGAATTTCTATTTATAAATACATTGGAGGTCATCCCAGAATCCCTCAGTGATTGGGGAGCGGGGGGGGTAATAACTGGAGAGACGTTGCTAATTGGTGGGGTTATGGCAGCACTTAGACCCAGAGAAGCTCGTCCTGCCTCAAAGAGCTTCTGTTCTCAATAGACCCAGGGTGGGAGGGGAAACTGAGGCATGCAGGGCGAAGTGACTTGCCCAGAGTCACCCAGCAGGGCAGTGGCAGAGCCAGGAATGGAACCCAGGTGTCCTGCCTCTCAGCCCACTGGAGTGTGAGAAAATCCAATCTGTCCTGTTCTGGCTCAGGGGTGTGTACGTGGGGGTGGGGGTTAACATGCCAACCAAGGATCATGCTAAAGGGGGCGCTAGCTTGGAAGGGACAGGGTGAGGCCAGGCTAGATCGGGGTGGCTCTTGCAGTCGGGATGCAATGCAGGGGGCACTAAAGATGGGGCTGCTTCCCCAAAGGAGGGTCGGTGCCTCTGCCAGTCCCTCCGCTGGCCCCCTGCTGACCCTCAGCTTTGCCTGCCTTGTGGAGGGGCATCCGGGCCTTCTCCCCTGCCCCTCGGTGCCGCCAGGGCAGAGGTTGGACCTGGCGTGGTTGCGTTTCACACCAGAAGTGTAACCGGCCCCCTGAGCCACCAGGGAATTGAGCCCAGGGGCTCCCCACTACCAAGATCGGGTCCTTACAGCCTCTGCTTCTCTCCCCTCCGGACACTTGGTCTGCTCATAGGGGAAACTGAGGCAGGGCTGGGGCAGCAGAGCACCGGGGATATGGAGAATTGACCTGGAGACCCCTAGCAGTCCCAGGGCATGTGCAAAGCGAGGCCAGGCCAAGACCCTGGCGCTGGGGTGGCCGAGGAGCATGGGGGTGGGGAATCTCTGTAAGATCCCCTCGGTTTGGCGTCTCTCTCTTTTCCTGGCACTGATTTGATTCTCACCAGAGTTTTTGGCCTGCTCAGCACTTCCTGGGTCCCCCAAAGGAGCGGGTGCTTGGCACTTCCTGCTTTCCTAGCTTGGGGCTCCCTGGTTAGTCCTGGGAAAGCAGCCCCAGCCCGGGGCAGCCCTGTTCCTCTCACTCCTTGGCCTGGCTCCGCCTCCCCGATTGTTCAGCCGCTTCTGCAGCTGTGGGCCCTTCCTACCTGGTGGGGGCGACGTGCTGTCAAAGCGGGGGGCAGGTTGGCCTCCTTCCAATGTGCCCCCCCCCCGGGCCAGGGTTCCCCAGCCTCTTGCATAGCAGGGCAGAGGGGGGCTGCATCCTAATGGGGGTGTCTCCTGGGGGGCCCAACTACCCTGGTTGTGTAAGATCCTTGTGGAATCTGAGTGTTGGAAGGAAGTGTTCAAACCTCCCCACCCGGCCAGGACTCCTGGGTTCTGCAGAGCATTCTCCCTCCTCCCCTCCCCCCAGGACTCCTGGGTTCTGCAGAGCATTCACCCTCCTCCCCTCCCCCCACCAGGACTCCTGGGTTCTGCAGAGCATTCTCTACTCCTGGGCTCTGACGTGCGGAGCAGGGGTGCTGGAGGCGGAAGCCATGAATTTGGGTTGTAATCACCACTTCAAGCCAGGGGGTGCGGCAGCCCCCGAGCCCCCCTAGTTCCAGCACCTCTTTTGAGTCTGGCCTCTTGCTTCCAGGCTGTGATCTGCTGAGTCACGGCCCGGCTTAGCCCCCACCCGCCCCCAGTGCAGCCAATGGGGGGGGAGGGGGGAGGGGCAGGATCCTTCCTCCTGCGCTGATCCATCTGGTGCCCCGCAGCCCTGGTTACCCCCCATCACTTTCCCACCCCCTCGCTCCCAAGGCTTTGTCCTTTAACTAACACGTTTTGCTCCAGCCCCCCCTAAATAAAACTGCCCAGGGGCCCCCTCCCCCAGCCCGGGCCCCCAGCTCTCAGACCCCCAAGATACCAGCACTGGGCCATGGCCAGGGGAGCGGGGCGGGCTGCTGGCGGGAGGCCTGGGTGCTCCCATCCCTCCTTGCTGCAGCCCCTGCTCTTGGCGCTAGCCCAGCCCTGGATGCCCCTCCAGCTCTGCCGCTGCCCCTCAATCCCGACCCGCAGCCCCCTGCTAGCCCAGCCCTGGGCTCCCCTCAGTCCTGACCTGCGTGACATGGCCAGTGCCCTCCGCGCCTCCCCCCTCACGCCAGGCGTGCCAGTTCGCGCCACCGCGGGGCCTGCACCGTGGGTCTGGCACCAAGGCCAAAGGCCCAGCGTAGGCGCAGTCAGGGGCAGTTTGCTCTGCTGGGGGTGGGCCCGGGCCCCATCCAGCCCATTCCCCCTGACAGCAGCCTCCCGCCGGCTGGGCTGTGGAGCCGTGCAGTCCGGGAAGAGCCAATCTCAGCCCTGTACGGACTGGGGGGGTGTTTCTGCCCTCGGGGGCCCCATAAGCACCCCTAAAAGGTGCCAGCTCTGCCCAATGATCCTGCTGGTCTGGGCGCGCTGGGGGGCACCCACAGGTGCCATGGGCAGGGTGATTGGCTGCCCAGAGCCGCTGGCAGCGTCCTGCCTGATCAGAGCTGTGACCCCCGGCAGGTCCTGCTGCCGCCCCTTCCCATGACTCCGGGTGCAGAGGCGCGGGGGGGGGCACAACCTGCCCTGCGGGGTGCGATCTGTCCCTCGTGACTCAGGGGGAGCAGGTCCTGGAGCCAGAAACCAACATGGAGGGGGGTCAGTGGGGGGAGGAGTGACTCAAACAGCCCCCTCCCATCACACACACACTTCGGGCTGGAGGAGCCACTGGGGGCCCCCCTCAGCACCCACAATCTGGCCTACTCCTGAAGGGCCCAGCTGGATGCTAACCGGGGGGTCTCCCCAGCCTGCCCCCCAACCCACAGGGCATCAGCCCAATGAGTGGCTGGCCAGGGGCATGCGGCTGCACATGTAACCCAGCCTGTGGACAGCTGGACCTGCGCCCCCCCTCCCCCCCCGCTATGGGGCACTAAGCCCTGGGCTCAGTGTCCTGCAGAGAACCCCCTCCCCCTGAAGAGACCGGCGGTCTCCTCCTTTGCCAGGCTGCCCAGTGCCTTCTGCAGTAGCCTCTTTGGGTCTGGCTGCCCCCCCACCATAATGGGTCCTGGGAGCCTGGTGAGCTGCTCCCCCACTGCCCCCCGTGGGGTGAGGGTTCTTCTCTAGACTTCTCCCTGCGCTGGGATCAAGCTTGGGGTCCCCCACCTTCCGTCGTGCTCGACTAGCTGGGGGGGAACCCCACTGGGATGCCTCCCCCCATCTAGCCCTGGGGGATTATGGGATTAGCTCCTCGGCTCCAGATTTGTCTGTTTTCCAACTGTTTTTTCCACTCTGGATTTACCCTGAGCAAATCCCCCAACCCCCTGCCTGCAGCTTTAACCCCTCATCCCCCCCAAATCCCCCTCCCCCGCCTGCAGCTTTAACCCCTCCCCCCATCCCCCTTCCCCGAACCCCCTGCCTGCAGCTTTAACCCCTCATCCCCCCCAAATCCCCCTCCCCCGCCTGCAGCTTTACCCCCCCCCCAACCCCCTGCCTGTAGCTTTAACCCCTCATCCCCCCCAATCCCCCTCCCCGACCTGCAGCTTTAACCCCTCAGCCCCCAGGGCAGCGCCGGCCAGTGGCAGAGAGTGACACCCAGGATCAGCCAGGCAACTTCCACCCCTGCCTCTATGGGGCAGAACGGAGCCCCGTCCGCCGTTGGGGCAAGGGTCCGCTTGGCGCCTGCCATGGGCTGGGCACTCAAGAAACTGTGGCATGGAAAGGGGAAGTGGCAGAGCTGGGAAGTCTCCCCACCCAGAGCTGCGGATAGAACCCAGGAGTCCTGGCTCCCAGCGCCCCCTGCTCTAGCCCCTCTCGGCCTAGCCTGGCCTGGATACAAAGCGCTGTCCCCTTCCAAGCTGCCCGCTCCTAGAGCTGCTGCCTCATTTCCTGCTAGGAGCTTTCTGTTGCTGGCGCTTCATCCAGGCAGCGAAGGGTTAAGGCAGCCGAGCCTGGGATTTCCCATTCAACTGGAGCTAGCTGTGGGGGCAGGGGAAGCTAGGTGCTGGGGGGCTGCTTGGCTGGAGCGGGGTGCAGGGGGATGCGGCCTCGTGCACCCAGCATCGAAATGAGAGGCGCAGGCCCCAGCCCCGAGCGGTGCCCGGGTGCCACCCGTCCCTGGGAGCTGTGTGGGTGCGGCCCGCAGCCAGCCCTGGAGCGTGGGGACAGGAGTGCTGGCAGGTAGGGCCGGTTCTTCCACTCCGGCTGGCTGCCTCCCACCCGGCTCCATTCCTTTTCCTGCTCCTGGCCCCCGGCTGCCCCACCCCAGAAGTGGCTGCCTTCCAGGGGCAGGTGCATCCCCAGGGGCAGGGAGCCGCACGGCCCCAGTGCCTGGGGTCAGCCTCCTCCTTCCTGAGCACCTGGGTTGGGGGCGGGGGGGCCCTCAGCCAGTGCAGAGCTCTGCTCCCCTGGGCTGGTTGGGTTGGGTGGGGCGGGCATCCCCCCTGTGGCCCCCCCAGGAGCGAGCCCTTTCCTGGCTGGGGCAGGCAGTGGGGGTGAGCGGTTAGCCAGGGCACTAAGGGGGCAGCCCAGGGCACAGACTTGGGTGGGGGGAGAACACACTCACATTCTGAGTTTGGAGGTGCAGCCTCATCTCCCAGCCTGCGTTGCCAGAGGTGCTGAGACGCTCTGGGAGAGGCAGGGGCCGTGTATGTATGTGTGGGGGTCCCTCTACCTACAGGCTGGAATGGATCCATGGGAATCCAGACTCCAACAGGGGGAGGCCCAGGGCTCCAGGGCTGGAGTAACGGACCCCAGGGTCCTGGCTGGGTGTGCCCCCCCCCCCAAGTTTCTGGGGACCTGTCTGGGTCTCCCTGTCTCAGGAAAGGGTGAACTGGAGCATGTGGGTCTGTCTGAGGCATCGCCCCTGGCCCCCAACCCCGGAGCATCTGGGTGCCTCACAACCTGTGATGTTTATCCTCAAACGCCCCCCCCCAAGGCAGGGCTTTTATCCCTCTTGTACAGATGGGGGAAACTGAGGCACAGAGCAGCTGGCTCACCCAAGGAGTCTGTGGCAGAGGGACTTGAACCCAGATCTCCTGTATCTCAGGCTAGTGCCTGAATCATTGGGCCAATGTCTCCATAGGAGGGGATTGCCCCATATCCATTGTAAATCAAATTGGTCCCCCCACCCCATGGCGATGCGCTGACCCTGGTTACCTCTCTCTCTTGCAGGCTCATCTGGGCCAGCGGTGTCTCAGTGGGGGGGAGGGGAGGGGTCTGTGCAGTGCCCAGAGTGACAGGCCCCAGTCTGGGGGGGGGTGTGTGTCTCTGTGCGCTACCATAATACACCTAATAGCACTAGGATACTAGGAGCAACTTCTTTAAGCCAGAGCACTGGTTCAGTGGCACCTTCTTAACAAAACCATGGAGCAAAGGATTCTGGGATGGCACTGAGGAGGTCTGGTGGAGAGCATTGGCCTGGGGCCAGGGCAACCCGGGTTTGAGTCCCTGCCTCCCTGTGCAGCTTTGGCCAAGTCACTTCCTTGCTCTGTGCCTCAGTTTCCCCATCTGTACCGGGGGTGCCACTCCCCTAGGCTGTGCGGCTCAGTCTGCTGCGGCGTGAGGCACTCAGATGCTCTGGCAAGAGCTAAACCCTAGTGTTGGTCTCCTTTGTAGAGCCAGCATGCGGGGAGCAAAGGATTGTGGGATGGAAGAGGTCAGGGTGAGGAGTCTTGGTGCGGGGGGGTGCCGATGGAGGCAACTCTCCACTTGGGCGCTTGGTCAGCAACGTCCCCCCCCCTCCCCTCGATGCTGACAGCCCCTGGCTCCTGGGGCGGCTGGCCCTGACCCTGGGAGAAGCACAGCCTAGTGGGGGTTTTCATACCGGGGTTTGGCATCCTCGGGGGCTGCTGTAGGACCGAGGTGAGCACCGTCCCCCCCACTCTGGCTTAGATTCCTCCCCTTTTCCAGCCCCTGTATCAGCCAGGCACCATCCCACCTGCCTGTGTGGCTTTGGGCAGCGAGTCCCTCCCCTGGGCTGGAGCATTGGGACAGGGACTCTGGTGCCCCCCCAGCACCTCTGATGGGATGGGCGCAGTTAACTCCTGCAATCCCAGTGGGAGGTGGCAGCTGCTAAATCTATCCTATGGATGGGAAGGAAACTGAGGCACTGAGGTGAAGTGGCTTACTACTGGACATCACTGCTCACCCAGAGCTGGTGTAGAACCCAGGAGTCCTAGCCCCCAGCTTTTCCCACTCTAACCACTAGTCCCCACTCCCCTCCCAGAAGTGGGGATAGGACCCAGGAGTCCTGGCTCCCAGCACCCTCCCCCCCCACTCTAACCACTAGACCCCACTCCCCTCCCAGAAGTGGGGATAGGACCCAGGAGTCCTGGCTCCGAACCCCCCTCCTCCCCGCTCTAACCAATAGACTCCACTGCATGCCCGCTGTGCAGCCTGTGCCTGAGCAGAGGCTGTGAACACGCCTCCACTCTGCCTGTGCTCTAACCCTGCAGGGCCCATACAACTCTCTATGGCCCAGGAACCCCCCCTCTCCCCGGGCGTTGCAGAGCCAGAACTCGGAGCGGGTAGAGCAGCTGGGAGGGAGGAGCAGGGGCGTGTGACTCCGAGGCCAGCGGCATGGGGGAAGCAGGCAGGGAGTTCCCAGCACCCAGCGGGGAGGCTGCCCAGTCCCTCTGAATGACCAACGTGGGAACCAGCCTTGGGGCCTGGCCAGCATCTGCTGGGGCCTGGCACTTGGGCGGAGCCGCTGAGCCAGCAGCTGGAGCCACTTAACCCCTTCCCCTCCACCTTGTCTGGTGTGAGTGGTGCCAGGCCTGGCTCGCTGGGCTGGGAGGTGGGGGGCTGAGTTTCCTCCTGTGTTAGATGGAGAAACTGAGGCACAGAGCAGCGGGGACGGGACCTGCCTGGGATGGGATAAGAACTGGGAGCCTTGTGCCCTTCTCCGGGCTGCTGCCCATGCGCTGTGGGGCCGCTGCCCATGCTGCCCATGCGCTGGGGTCAGGGTCATGGCAGCAGCTGCCCCTCACACCCGGTCGCATGGGGGGGCACAGGTGGTTGGGCCAGACTGGGCCCGCTCCTCTTCTCTCTCTCTCTCTCTCTCTCACTCACCCTTGCACTCTGCTCCGGGGCCCCTCCCCACCCCCTGCAAGATGAGTTTGTTGGGTCTCAGCCCAGTTCCCAGAGGGACGGGTCCATCACCATGGCAATGGGTGCTAACCGGGCCCCTCTGGGCTGAATGGCTCACGGGGAGCGAGCCTCCCTTTCTCCATCTGGACAGGGTCCCTGCGGGGCTGGGCCTTGCTGCCAGCATCGGGGAGCTCTCTCTGCCTGGGCTGCCGCTGCTCAGTGGGCTACAGCAGGGTGGGGCTGGGAGCCAGGACTCCTGGGTTCTATTCCTGGCTCTGTCACTGTTAGCGGGTGACTCCTGTCTCTCTGCCTCAGTCTCCCCGTCTGTGCAATGGGGGTTGTGAAGCCTGGCCTGTGGGCGTGCTCTTCGCAGTGCACTTTGCCCCCCCTTGTGCTGGGCATAGTGCCCAGGGCTGATATAACTGTACTGGCGCTCAGATGCCCGGTAGACGGGAGTGCAGTGGGTACCTAGGTGGCACCACTCATTGCGTTATGGTATTAGCGATTGGCGAGGCCGCTTGGGTCCCTGCAATGTGACTGGGCTCCCATTGAAAACAAAGGGAGAGCGCCCCCTGCTGAGCCCTGAGCCCCGCTCCCTGTAGCACAGCGCCCCCTAGTGCCACCCTGGGGCATTGGGGCCAGCACTGATGAGGGGGCGCCCCCAACTGAGCCCTGCTCCCTGTAGCACAGCGCCCCCTAGGGCTGCACTGAGGCACCCTGGGTGTTGTCCCAGGCAGTGTCCCAGTCCCTGTCTCTCCGGCGCGATCCCGGCACTGAGCTCCGGCCATTGGCCCTCGCACTGACTTGATTCCTATCTTGGCAGCAGCCCCGTAATGAAAAGGGCCTTGAGAAATGATCAGATTAGCCTAGGCCGGTGCTGGTGATTGATGAAGGGCAGCGGGCAGGGTATGTGTATGTGTGTCTGCCAGGGCCTGTGGCTCCCGGGACTGGCTCATGCTAGGGGGTGATGGGTGTCTGGGTCGGGGAGAGGGCGCTGGAGCCGAGCGAGCGTTACCGGAGCAGCAGGAAGAGGGGACGTGATGGATCCTGGGTTAGGGAGAGGGTCTCTCAGCCCTGCAGGCTCCAGTGCCTTGTGGATCTCCGGGGAGGGGGGGTACAACCCCTCTTAGCACCCCCCTCACTCCCTTGTAGGAGAAGAAAGGAAGTCGGTCTCCCTTCACACTTCGGCCAGGCAGTGCTTTTATTTATATTATGCTGCCACTGAAATGCTACTGAGATCACCCACACACACACACACTCCTGCCAGGCCGGGAGCTGCAGGGACCCTGCATGAGAGACAGTCTCTACCTCATATTGCTTCCAGTCCTCGTAGACAAAGGCAGGCTCCTTGGCCCCGGTTCCTGCGTCACATGGCCACAGTCACAGTGAGGTTGGTAGAGCCGGGAATCGAACCCAGATCCCCTGGCCTTGACCCGCCAGCCCCTCCTTTCTCGAGCGGCGCCAGCCTGCTCCCAGTCGCGTCACGCCTGGAACAGCTGTTACCTTGTCACATGGTGGCTCCGGCCCCCCTGCTCCCGCAAAGCCTTTGGCAGAGGGGAGCTGGGATTGCTGCAGCTGTCGCCCATGCCGGTGCTGCCCCCCACTTGCTCCCAGTGCTCCCGATCCCCCCAAACTCCCGACCAGCCCCGGGCACATGCCACGGGGGTTCCCAGCCGAGATCCCGTCTCTCCCATCTGGCCTGGACTCTGTGAGAGCTGGTACTAAGCCCCCTCCCAAGACCTCTCTGCCTCTCCCACTTGCATCGGGGCGGGGATGTCACAGGAACAGGCTAGGGGTCACACTAGCAGGTCCGTGGGGGTGGTTCACTTGCACCGGTGCACGGTGACAATAGTAACACAAGAATGATACTCTCTAGCTCGTCTCATCCGTAGACTTCAGAGCGCTTTCCAAAGCATCATTTCCCCCAGTTTACAGATGGGGAAATTGAGGCACGGGGGGTGACTTGCCCAAGATCACCCACTGGCTGGGCCAGAAACTGAGTTCTGGGGCAGCGATCTGACCACTCGGCCACACTGGGACTTGTGAATTCCCTTTGCACTGGTGAAAACTGCCTCCATTCTGTCAAAGGGCCCTCCGCACACGCCTTGCGCTGGCTGCTGGGGGTGGCTCTGCCACAACGCCATGAGACTCTGCACCGAGCAAGGGGCACTGGCCCTTTAAATCACGTCCTGTCTCCCGCAGGTGCCAGTGCTGGGGCAGGACCCTGGGAAGGAAGCTGCTGCCCACCCAGGGGACTCCTGTTAAAGGCGACCTGCAGCTGGGGGGGCGGTCGGCTGCAGAGAAGGGCTGCGGGGAGCGGATCTGAGCGGAGGAGAGGACAGAGTGGGCTGGCACGCTGGCTGAGCGGGGATCTGCTCGTGCCCTAGAAATACGCCTGGGGCAGTGATGTCTCCCAAGGCTGGGCTAGGTGCCCTAAAGGGTTAAATCCCAGTGCGCTGGCCTGGCTGCAGTGAATCCATGGGGGCTGCTGGACACAGACAGACCCTGTGGCTCCCTCAGGCTCCTGCACGGCCTCGCTGAGGGGGATCCTGGACTGACCCCGGCCCAGCCCTCATGGGGCTCTGCAGAGCCACGTTCGGGCCGATCTAACCCCTGCTCCGGTTCGGTTCGGTGGCGGGCAGCGCGGGGGATGGGGAGGCGCGACCCAAGTGAACGGGGCTGCGGCTGGAGCCGCTATTTCTAGAACTCGTTTTCTGCATCTCCGAGGCTTTGGGGTGGGGATGCTGGAGTGCCACCACATAGATCCCCCAAGCCATACCCACAGCAGGGACTTAAGAGCAGGCGTGCTGTAGACCCCCTCGGTCAGGCCGGGACACCGCCGAGCTGGGGCAGGTTGCCCGGGTCGTGGAGCTGGGAGGCATTCAGGTCTTGGCACCCCCCAGCTGAGTCGGCAGCTCTCTGGAGCCCAGAGCCTGAATCTGTTACCGGGGGTGGTGGGAGGGACGGTCGCTCCTGTCGGCCTGAACCAGAGCCAGCCAGGTCTGCTGGGTGCTACGCACACCCCGACTGGGATCAGGGCCTCTGCAGTGTCCAGTGCGACGGGAGCCCCCTTCTCGGTCAGGGGAGGGGAGGGGTCTGTGCAGCGCCCGGCACAACGGGGGCCCCGATCTCAGTCTGGGGGGACGCGACGGGATCTTGCTCAGGTTCTATATACCCAGTATCACTAATTCAGATGAATTTCCCCTCCTAGCTTGCCAAGTACCGGCTCTCTCAGCTCGGGAAGTTGCCTTCCCGCTCTCCTCCCCCTATCCCACCTCTCCGCTCTGCCAGGGCAGCGCCCCCACCCACCCCCGCGCCATCGGGGCTCTGGCACTGAGCCCCGTGGTGCCGACAGCCAGGGAGGGTGAATGGTTGCTTTGTGCTGCTCGAGGCTCAGCTGTCCGGAGACACTGACGGGGGAACTGGACGCGGTCCGACGGGAGTGGGTGTCCAGGGGATTGGCCCAGCAGTGGCCAGGGGCCAGTAACCCCCTGGCAGCGAGACCGAATGCGCCGGGACTATGGACCTGGGAGGGGGTGAATTACAGGCACAGCCCCATGCGCTCTGGCTGGAAACGGGCACCCGCTGACTTCAGTGCCATGCAGGTCTCATGGGCGCAATGCACCCCGGGCCCTCTCTGCCTGGCATGGCCCGACCAACAGGCACTGGGGTCAGTGATAGCACCGGGCAGCCCACACCCCATCGCTGTGTGCCACCACTCACTGGGTGCTGCCAGAGCCAGGGGCAATGGGGTGACTGAATGAGAGGAAGGGTGGGTCAGTGGTTAGAGCACAAGAGACCCGGGAGATCTGGGCTCAAGTCCTGGCTCTGCCACAGACTCCCAGAGTGACCTCCGACAAGTCACTCAGCCAGTCTGTGCTTCAGTTTCCCCATCTGTACAATGGGGGTAAGAGCCCTGCCCTGGCCCACAGGGGGTGTGAGGAGCCCGGATGCTATGGTGATCGGGGCTCTATAATGATCTTAGATCCCGCTCTGCTCTCTCAGGGCACCAACCCCCATTACAGGTTTTACTGGGGTTTAATTGTTTTAGTGGTGGCGTGAGGAGGGAGCCAGAACACCTGGGTTCCATCCATCCCCAGCCCTGGGAGGGGAGTGGGGTCTAGTGGTTAGAGTGAGGAGGGGCCTGGGGATCAGGACTCCTGGGTTCCAATCCCTGCTGTGTCCCTGGTTCCCAGTACAACTTCAGGCCAATTTCTCTGTGCCTCAGTTTCCTCCCCCCGTGAGTGCAGGGATCATAGGCCCAGTCCCCGGGGATGCTTGTGGGATTCAGTCGAGGTCTGTAAAGGGCTGTGGGAGCCTGTGCCCAGGACAGAGTGATTTGGGAGCCGTTGCCCTGCGTGTGAGCCGAAGGCAGGGGGGTAGAAGTAGCTGGTGTGGGCACCTCCAGCACAGGCTGTGGGGCTGCCGGGGTAGCGTTGGAGGGAGACACTAGGCTCTGGAGCAGGAGCCAAACCCGCTTGGGATCCCAGGGTGGGAAATGCTGGGCTTGGCATAAGGCCAGTTGGCTGCTCTCTGCTCAGCTCAGCCTGGTTAACCAAGGCCATGTTATTAGGTGTATTATGCCCCTAGATGCCCCAACTGAAACCAGGGCCCCATTGTGCCAGGCGCTGCCCAGACCCAGCGAGAGGCAGTACTGCTCTGGAGAACTCAGAGTGAATAGACCGAAGGTGGGAGAGGAAACTGAGGCACAGAGCAGAGAGGGCATTTGCCTGTGGTCACCCAGCAGTGGATAGAACCCAGGAGTCCTGGCTCCTAACCCCCCCCCCAACCCACTAGACCCCACTCCCCTCCCTGAGCCAGGGATAGAACCCAGGAGTCCTGCAACCTCACTCCAGCACCTCAGCCCTGGCCTTACAGCACGTTTTCTCCATTCTCCCTGCCTCAGCCAGGGGTCCATCCAGCTCGGTCTCCTGGCAGCAGCTGCTGCAAAGGAGGGGGCAGGCACCATGCAGACAGGGGACAGCTGCCCCCCGGGAGATCGGGGTGAGGACGGGGGTTCAAACCCAGATCCCGGCCCTGACAATCCCCCTGGAGCTGCAGCTGCTGAGGGAACGTTGACCAGCGGGGCCAGTGGGGTTTGCATCTCTGGGGAGCGCGGAGGCTGACAGCAGAGCCTGTGTCTCCGAAAGGCTGGTGGAGGGAACGGGGTGTCTTGTGCCCATGCTGCCGCGCCAGCCGACTCCTGGTTTGCTCTCGGGGTTCCATGAAATCCCTGCTCCCCCAGGCCATGGCTCCCCAGTGCGAGCTGCTCCGGGGGCCAGTGGCACCAGCGGGGCATCCCTGCAGGGGTCTGGGCTTGGTGCTCGGCGCGTCCGGCTGGGGCCTTCCACGTGCAGTTTCCAGGCTGGATCTTCGGCAGCGAGAGGCCCAGTGACGTGGGCAACAGCGCAGCCAGGGCGGGTCGGCACCGGCCGGGGGTCTGGCCCCACTGACCCCAGCGCAGCCAGGGCGGGTTGGCACTAGCTGGGGATCTCCCCATTGACTGTAGTGGGGCAGTGCCCACAGGGAATCTGGCCCCCAGACCTCAGCGCTGGGTCTGGGCGGCTCATCCTGCTGCAAAGGCGCTTGTGCGTGACGCTGGTTTGCATACAGCTGTCCAGCCTGCCCCTCCTCCCGGGAGCCTGCCTGGGATGCTGGTTATTATTCAAATTTAATTTCTCTAAGGCCAGGAACACAGAGAGCCCCTGCCCCAGCCCTGGCCGGTGCCTCTGATGTTATTTAAAGAACCAGTGCAGCTAATGCAGCCTGGATCCCAGCATCCTCCCTCTGTCCCACACAAGGAACCAACTGGCCAGCCAAACTCCTGCCCTTCCCCCTCCTCGGGGCTGAGTGCCCCTCTCAGTCCTGTCAGCGCCCCCTGNCCCCCTGCCTGTAGCTTTAACCCCTCATCCCCCCCAATCCCCCTCCCCGACCTGCAGCTTTAACCCCTCAGCCCCCAGGGCAGCGCCGGCCAGTGGCAGAGAGTGACACCCAGGATCAGCCAGGCAACTTCCACCCCTGCCTCTATGGGGCAGAACGGAGCCCCGTCCGCCGTTGGGGCAAGGGTCCGCTTGGCGCCTGCCATGGGCTGGGCACTCAAGAAACTGTGGCATGGAAAGGGGAAGTGGCAGAGCTGGGAAGTCTCCCCACCCAGAGCTGCGGATAGAACCCAGGAGTCCTGGCTCCCAGCGCCCCCTGCTCTAGCCCCTCTCGGCCTAGCCTGGCCTGGATACAAAGCGCTGTCCCCTTCCAAGCTGCCCGCTCCTAGAGCTGCTGCCTCATTTCCTGCTAGGAGCTTTCTGTTGCTGGCGCTTCATCCAGGCAGCGAAGGGTTAAGGCAGCCGAGCCTGGGATTTCCCATTCAACTGGAGCTAGCTGTGGGGGCAGGGGAAGCTAGGTGCTGGGGGGCTGCTTGGCTGGAGCGGGGTGCAGGGGGATGCGGCCTCGTGCACCCAGCATCGAAATGAGAGGCGCAGGCCCCAGCCCCGAGCGGTGCCCGGGTGCCACCCGTCCCTGGGAGCTGTGTGGGTGCGGCCCGCAGCCAGCCCTGGAGCGTGGGGACAGGAGTGCTGGCAGGTAGGGCCGGTTCTTCCACTCCGGCTGGCTGCCTCCCACCCGGCTCCATTCCTTTTCCTGCTCCTGGCCCCCGGCTGCCCCACCCCAGAAGTGGCTGCCTTCCAGGGGCAGGTGCATCCCCAGGGGCAGGGAGCCGCACGGCCCCAGTGCCTGGGGTCAGCCTCCTCCTTCCTGAGCACCTGGGTTGGGGGCGGGGGGGCCCTCAGCCAGTGCAGAGCTCTGCTCCCCTGGGCTGGTTGGGTTGGGTGGGGCGGGCATCCCCCCTGTGGCCCCCCCAGGAGCGAGCCCTTTCCTGGCTGGGGCAGGCAGTGGGGGTGAGCGGTTAGCCAGGGCACTAAGGGGGCAGCCCAGGGCACAGACTTGGGTGGGGGGAGAACACACTCACATTCTGAGTTTGGAGGTGCAGCCTCATCTCCCAGCCTGCGTTGCCAGAGGTGCTGAGACGCTCTGGGAGAGGCAGGGGCCGTGTATGTATGTGTGGGGGTCCCTCTACCTACAGGCTGGAATGGATCCATGGGAATCCAGACTCCAACAGGGGGAGGCCCAGGGCTCCAGGGCTGGAGTAACGGACCCCAGGGTCCTGGCTGGGTGTGCCCCCCCCCCCAAGTTTCTGGGGACCTGTCTGGGTCTCCCTGTCTCAGGAAAGGGTGAACTGGAGCATGTGGGTCTGTCTGAGGCATCGCCCCTGGCCCCCAACCCCGGAGCATCTGGGTGCCTCACAACCTGTGATGTTTATCCTCAAACGCCCCCCCCCAAGGCAGGGCTTTTATCCCTCTTGTACAGATGGGGGAAACCGAGGCACAGAGCAGCTGGCTCACCCAAGGAGTCTGTGGCAGAGGGACTTGAACCCAGATCTCCTGTATCTCAGGCTAGTGCCTGAATCATTGGGCCAATGTCTCCATAGGAGGGGATTGCCCCATATCCATTGTAAATCAAATTGGTCCCCCCACCCCATGGCGATGCGCTGACCCTGGTTACCTCTCTCTCTTGCAGGCTCATCTGGGCCAGCGGTGTCTCAGTGGGGGGGAGGGGAGGGGTCTGTGCAGTGCCCAGAGTGACAGGCCCCAGTCTGGGGGGGGGTGTGTGTCTCTGTGCGCTACCATAATACACCTAATAGCACTAGGATACTAGGAGCAACTTCTTTAAGCCAGAGCACTGGTTCAGTGGCACCTTCTTAACAAAACCATGGAGCAAAGGATTCTGGGATGGCACTGAGGAGGTCTGGTGGAGAGCATTGGCCTGGGGCCAGGGCAACCCGGGTTTGAGTCCCTGCCTCCCTGTGCAGCTTTGGCCAAGTCACTTCCTTGCTCTGTGCCTCAGTTTCCCCATCTGTACCGGGGGTGCCACTCCCCTAGGCTGTGCGGCTCAGTCTGCTGCGGCGTGAGGCACTCAGATGCTCTGGCAAGAGCTAAACCCTAGTGTTGGTCTCCTTTGTAGAGCCAGCATGCGGGGAGCAAAGGATTGTGGGATGGAAGAGGTCAGGGTGAGGAGTCTTGGTGCGGGGGGGTGCCGATGGAGGCAACTCTCCACTTGGGCGCTTGGTCAGCAACGTCCCCCCCCCTCCCCTCGATGCTGACAGCCCCTGGCTCCTGGGGCGGCTGGCCCTGACCCTGGGAGAAGCACAGCCTAGTGGGGGTTTTCATACCGGGGTTTGGCATCCTCGGGGGCTGCTGTAGGACCGAGGTGAGCACCGTCCCCCCCACTCTGGCTTAGATTCCTCCCCTTTTCCAGCCCCTGTATCAGCCAGGCACCATCCCACCTGCCTGTGTGGCTTTGGGCAGCGAGTCCCTCCCCTGGGCTGGAGCATTGGGACAGGGACTCTGGTGCCCCCCCAGCACCTCTGATGGGATGGGCGCAGTTAACTCCTGCAATCCCAGTGGGAGGTGGCAGCTGCTAAATCTATCCTATGGATGGGAAGGAAACTGAGGCACTGAGGTGAAGTGGCTTACTACTGGACATCACTGCTCACCCAGAGCTGGTGTAGAACCCAGGAGTCCTAGCCCCCAGCTTTTCCCACTCTAACCACTAGTCCCCACTCCCCTCCCAGAAGTGGGGATAGGACCCAGGAGTCCTGGCTCCCAGCACCCTCCCCCCCCACTCTAACCACTAGACCCCACTCCCCTCCCAGAAGTGGGGATAGGACCCAGGAGTCCTGGCTCCGAACCCCCCTCCTCCCCGCTCTAACCAATAGACTCCACTGCATGCCCGCTGTGCAGCCTGTGCCTGAGCAGAGGCTGTGAACACGCCTCCACTCTGCCTGTGCTCTAACCCTGCAGGGCCCATACAACTCTCTATGGCCCAGGAACCCCCCCTCTCCCCGGGCGTTGCAGAGCCAGAACTCGGAGCGGGTAGAGCAGCTGGGAGGGAGGAGCAGGGGCGTGTGACTCCGAGGCCAGCGGCATGGGGGAAGCAGGCAGGGAGTTCCCAGCACCCAGCGGGGAGGCTGCCCAGTCCCTCTGAATGACCAACGTGGGAACCAGCCTTGGGGCCTGGCCAGCATCTGCTGGGGCCTGGCACTTGGGCGGAGCCGCTGAGCCAGCAGCTGGAGCCACTTAACCCCTTCCCCTCCACCTTGTCTGGTGTGAGTGGTGCCAGGCCTGGCTCGCTGGGCTGGGAGGTGGGGGGCTGAGTTTCCTCCTGTGTTAGATGGAGAAACTGAGGCACAGAGCAGCGGGGACGGGACCTGCCTGGGATGGGATAAGAACTGGGAGCCTTGTGCCCTTCTCCGGGCTGCTGCCCATGCGCTGTGGGGCCGCTGCCCATGCTGCCCATGCGCTGGGGTCAGGGTCATGGCAGCAGCTGCCCCTCACACCCGGTCGCATGGGGGGGCACAGGTGGTTGGGCCAGACTGGGCCCGCTCCTCTTCTCTCTCTCTCTCTCTCTCTCACCCTTGCCCTCTGCTCCGGGGCCCCACCCCACCCCCTGCAAGATGAGAGAGAGAGAGAGAAGAGGGGCGCGCGCACACTGGCGCAACCACCTGTGCCCCCCCATGCGACCGGGTGTGAGGGGCAGCTGCTGCCATGACCCTGACCCCAGCGCATGGGCAGCATGGGCAGCGGCCCCACAGCGCATGGGCAGCAGCCCGGAGAAGGGCACAAGGCTCCCAGTTCTTATCCCATCCCAGGCAGGTCCCGTCCCCGCTGCTCTGTGCCTCAGTTTCTCCATCTAACACAGGAGGAAACTCAGCCGCCCACCTCCCAGCCCAGCGAGCCAGGCCTGGCACCACTCACACCAGACAAGGTGGAGGGGAAGGGGTTGAGTGGCTCCAGCTGCTGGCTCAGCGGCTCCGCCCAAGTGCCAGGCCGCAGCAGATGCTGGCCAGGCCCCAAGGCCGGTTCCCACGTTGGTCATTCAGAGGGACTGGGCAGCCTCCCCGCTGGGTGCTGGGAACTCCCTGCCTGCTTCCCCCATGCCGCTGGCCTCGGAGTCACACGCCCCTGCTCCTCCCTCCCAGCTGCTCTACCCGCTCCGAGTTCTGGCTCTGCAACGCCCGGGGAGAGGGGGGGTTCCTGGGCCATAGAGAGGTGTATGGGCCCTGCAGGGTTAGAGCACAGGCAGAGGGGAGGCGTGTTCACAGCCTCTGCTCAGGCACAGGCTGCACAGCGGGCATGCAGTGGAGTCTATTGGTTAGAGCGGGGAGGAGGGGGGTTCGGAGCCAGGACTCCTGGGGCCTCTCCCCACTTCTGGGAGGGGAGCGGGGTCTAGTGGTTAGAGTGGGAAAAGCTGGGGGCTAGGACTCCTGGGTTCTATTCCTGGCTCTGTCACTGTTAGCGGGTGACGCCTGTCTCTCTGCCTCAGTCTCCCCGTCTGTGCAATGGCGGTTGTGAAGCCTGGCCTGTGGGCGTGCTCTTCGCAGTGCACTTTGCCCCCCCTTGTGCTGGGCATCGTGCCCAGGGCTGATATAACTGCACTGGCGCTCAGATGCCCGGTAGACGGGAGTGCAGTGGGTACTTAGGTGGCACAACTCATTGCGCTATGACATAAGCGATTGGCGAGGCCGCTTGGGTCCCTGCAATGTGACTGGGCTCCCATTGAAAACAAAGGGAGAGCGCCCCCTGCTGAGCCCTGACCCCCGCTCCCTGCAGCACAGTGCCCCCTAGTGCCGCCCTGGGGCATTGGGGCCAGCACTGATGAGGGGGCGCCCCCAACTGAGCCCTGCTCCCTGTAGCACAGCGCCCCCTAGGGCTGCACTGAGGCACCCTGGGTGTTGTCCCAGGCAGTGTCCCAGTCCCTGTCTCTCCGGCGCGATCCCGGCACTGAGCTCCGGCCATTGGCCCTCGCACTGACTTGATTCCTATCTTGGCAGCAGCCCCGTAATGAAAAGGGCCTTGAGAAATGATCAGATTAGCCTAGGCCGGTGCTGGTGATTGATGAAGGGCAGCGGGCAGGGTATGTGTATGTGTGTCTGCCAGGGCCTGTGGCTCCCGGGACTGGCTCATGCTAGGGGGTGATGGGTGTCTGGGTCGGGGAGAGGGCGCTGGAGCCGAGCGAGCGTTACCGGAGCAGCAGGAAGAGGGGACGTGATGGATCCTGGGTTAGGGAGAGGGTCTCTCAGCCCTGCAGGCTCCAGTGCCTTGTGGATCTCCGGGGAGGGGGGGTACAACCCCTCTTAGCACCCCCCTCACTCCCTTGTAGGAGAAGAAAGGAAGTCGGTCTCCCTTCACACTTCGGCCAGGCAGTGCTTTTATTTATATTATGCTGCCACTGAAATGCTACTGAGATCACCCACACACACACACACTCCTGCCAGGCCGGGAGCTGCAGGGACCCTGCATGAGAGACAGTCTCTACCTCATATTGCTTCCAGTCCTCGTAGACAAAGGCAGGCTCCTTGGCCCCGGTTCCTGCGTCACATGGCCACAGTCACAGTGAGGTTGGTAGAGCCGGGAATCGAACCCAGATCCCCTGGCCTTGACCCGCCAGCCCCTCCTTTCTCGAGCGGCGCCAGCCTGCTCCCAGTCGCGTCACGCCTGGAACAGCTGTTACCTTGTCACATGGTGGCTCCGGCCCCCCTGCTCCCGCAAAGCCTTTGGCAGAGGGGAGCTGGGATTGCTGCAGCTGTCGCCCATGCCGGTGCTGCCCCCCACTTGCTCCCAGTGCTCCCGATCCCCCCAAACTCCCGACCAGCCCCGGGCACATGCCACGGGGGTTCCCAGCCGAGATCCCGTCTCTCCCATCTGGCCTGGACTCTGTGAGAGCTGGTACTAAGCCCCCTCCCAAGACCTCTCTGCCTCTCCCACTTGCATCGGGGCGGGGATGTCACAGGAACAGGCTAGGGGTCACACTAGCAGGTCCGTGGGGGTGGTTCACTTGCACCGGTGCACGGTGACAATAGTAACACAAGAATGATACTCTCTAGCTCGTCTCATCCGTAGACTTCAGAGCGCTTTCCAAAGCATCATTTCCCCCAGTTTACAGATGGGGAAATTGAGGCACGGGGGGTGACTTGCCCAAGATCACCCACTGGCTGGGCCAGAAACTGAGTTCTGGGGCAGCGATCTGACCACTCGGCCACACTGGGACTTGTGAATTCCCTTTGCACTGGTGAAAACTGCCTCCATTCTGTCAAAGGGCCCTCCGCACACGCCTTGCGCTGGCTGCTGGGGGTGGCTCTGCCACAACGCCATGAGACTCTGCACCGAGCAAGGGGCACTGGCCCTTTAAATCACGTCCTGTCTCCCGCAGGTGCCAGTGCTGGGGCAGGACCCTGGGAAGGAAGCTGCTGCCCACCCAGGGGACTCCTGTTAAAGGCGACCTGCAGCTGGGGGGGCGGTCGGCTGCAGAGAAGGGCTGCGGGGAGCGGATCTGGGCGGAGGAGAGGACAGAGTGGGCTGGCACGCTGGCTGAGCGGGGATCTGCTCGTGCCCTAGAAATACGCCTGGGGCAGTGATGTCTCCCAAGGCTGGGCTAGGTGCCCTAAAGGGTTAAATCCCAGTGCGCTGGCCTGGCTGCAGCGAATCCATGGGGGCTGCTGGACACAGACAGACCCTGTGGCTCCCTCAGGCTCCTGCACGGCCTCGCTGAGGGGGATCCTGGACTGACCCCGGCCCAGCCCTCATGGGGCTCTGCAGAGCCACGTTCGGGCCGATCTAACCCCTGCTCCGGTTCGGTTCGGTGGCGGGCAGCGCGGGGGATGGGGAGGCGCGACCCAAGTGAACGGGGCTGCGGCTGGAGCCGCTATTTCTAGAACTCGTTTTCTGCATCTCCGAGGCTTTGGGGTGGGGATGCTGGAGTGCCACCACATAGATCCCCCAAGCCATACCCACAGCAGGGACTTAAGAGCAGGCGTGCTGTAGACCCCCTCGGTCAGGCCGGGACACCGCCGAGCTGGGGCAGGTTGCCCGGGTCGTGGAGCTGGGAGGCATTCAGGTCTTGGCACCCCCCAGCTGAGTCGGCAGCTCTCTGGAGCCCAGAGCCTGAATCTGTTACCGGGGGTGGTGGGAGGGACGGTCGCTCCTGTCGGCCTGAACCAGAGCCAGCCAGGTCTGCTGGGTGCTACGCACACCCCGACTGGGATCAGGGCCTCTGCAGTGTCCAGTGCGACGGGAGCCCCCTTCTCGGTCAGGGGAGGGGAGGGGTCTGTGCAGCGCCCGGCACAACGGGGGCCCCGATCTCAGTCTGGGGGGACGCGACGGGATCTTGCTCAGGTTCTATATACCCAGTATCACTAATTCAGATGAATTTCCCCTCCTAGCTTGCCAAGTACCGGCTCTCTCAGCTCGGGAAGTTGCCTTCCCGCTCTCCTCCCCCTATCCCACCTCTCCGCTCTGCCAGGGCAGCGCCCCCACCCACCCCCGCGCCATCGGGGCTCTGGCACTGAGCCCCGTGGTGCCGACAGCCAGGGAGGGTGAATGGTTGCTTTGTGCTGCTCGAGGCTCAGCTGTCCGGAGACACTGACGGGGGAACTGGACGCGGTCCGACGGGAGTGGGTGTCCAGGGGATTGGCCCAGCAGTGGCCAGGGGCCAGTAACCCCCTGGCAGCGAGACCGAATGCGCCGGGACTATGGACCTGGGAGGGGGTGAATTACAGGCACAGCCCCATGCGCTCTGGCTGGAAACGGGCACCCGCTGACTTCAGTGCCATGCAGGTCTCATGGGCGCAATGCACCCCGGGCCCTCTCTGCCTGGCATGGCCCGACCAACAGGCACTGGGGTCAGTGATAGCACCGGGCAGCCCACACCCCATCGCTGTGTGCCACCACTCACTGGGTGCTGCCAGAGCCAGGGGCAATGGGGTGACTGAATGAGAGGAAGGGTGGGTCAGTGGTTAGAGCACAAGAGACCCGGGAGATCTGGGCTCAAGTCCTGGCTCTGCCACAGACTCCCAGAGTGACCTCCGACAAGTCACTCAGCCAGTCTGTGCTTCAGTTTCCCCATCTGTACAATGGGGGTAAGAGCCCTGCCCTGGCCCACAGGGGGTGTGAGGAGCCCGGATGCTATGGTGATCGGGGCTCTATAATGATCTTAGATCCCGCTCTGCTCTCTCAGGGCACCAACCCCCATTACAGGTTTTACTGGGGTTTAATTGTTTTAGTGGTGGCGTGAGGAGGGAGCCAGAACACCTGGGTTCCATCCATCCCCAGCCCTGGGAGGGGAGTGGGGTCTAGTGGTTAGAGTGAGGAGGGGCCTGGGGATCAGGACTCCTGGGTTCCAATCCCTGCTGTGTCCCTGGTTCCCAGTACAACTTCAGGCCAATTTCTCTGTGCCTCAGTTTCCTCCCCCCGTGAGTGCAGGGATCATAGGCCCAGTCCCCGGGGATGCTTGTGGGATTCAGTCGAGGTCTGTAAAGGGCTGTGGGAGCCTGTGCCCAGGACAGAGTGATTTGGGAGCCGTTGCCCTGCGTGTGAGCCGAAGGCAGGGGGGTAGAAGTAGCTGGTGTGGGCACCTCCAGCACAGGCTGTGGGGCTGCCGGGGTAGCGTTGGAGGGAGACACTAGGCTCTGGAGCAGGAGCCAAACCCGCTTGGGATCCCAGGGTGGGAAATGCTGGGCTTGGCATAAGGCCAGTTGGCTGCTCTCTGCTCAGCTCAGCCTGGTTAACCAAGGCCATGTTATTAGGTGTATTATGCCCCTAGATGCCCCAACTGAAACCAGGGCCCCATTGTGCCAGGCGCTGCCCAGACCCAGCGAGAGGCAGTACTGCTCTGGAGAACTCAGAGTGAATAGACCGAAGGTGGGAGAGGAAACTGAGGCACAGAGCAGAGAGGGCATTTGCCTGTGGTCACCCAGCAGTGGATAGAACCCAGGAGTCCTGGCTCCTAACCCCCCCCCAACCCACTAGACCCCACTCCCCTCCCTGAGCCAGGGATAGAACCCAGGAGTCCTGCAACCTCACTCCAGCACCTCAGCCCTGGCCTTACAGCACGTTTTCTCCATTCTCCCTGCCTCAGCCAGGGGTCCATCCAGCTCGGTCTCCTGGCAGCAGCTGCTGCAAAGGAGGGGGCAGGCACCATGCAGACAGGGGACAGCTGCCCCCCGGGAGATCGGGGTGAGGACGGGGGTTCAAACCCAGATCCCGGCCCTGACAATCCCCCTGGAGCTGCAGCTGCTGAGGGAACGTTGACCAGCGGGGCCAGTGGGGTTTGCATCTCTGGGGAGCGCGGAGGCTGACAGCAGAGCCTGTGTCTCCGAAAGGCTGGTGGAGGGAACGGGGTGTCTTGTGCCCATGCTGCCGCGCCAGCCGACTCCTGGTTTGCTCTCGGGGTTCCATGAAATCCCTGCTCCCCCAGGCCATGGCTCCCCAGTGCGAGCTGCTCCGGGGGCCAGTGGCACCAGCGGGGCGTCCCTGCAGGGGTCTGGGCTTGGTGCTCGGCGCGTCCGGCTGGGGCCTTCCACGTGCAGTTTCCAGGCTGGATCTTCGGCAGCGAGAGGCCCAGTGACGTGGGCAACAGCGCAGCCAGGGCGGGTCGGCACCGGCCGGGGGTCTGGCCCCACCGACCCCAGCGCAGCCAGGGCGGGTTGGCACTAGCTGGGGATCTCCCCATTGACTGTAGTGGGGCAGTGCCCACAGGGAATCTGGCCCCCAGACCTCAGCGCTGGGTCTGGGCGGCTCATCCTGCTGCAAAGGCGCTTGTGCGTGACGCTGGTTTGCATACAGCTGTCCAGCCTGCCCCTCCTCCCAGGAGCCTGCCTGGGATGCTGGTTATTATTCAAATTTAATTTCTCTAAGGCCAGGAACACAGAGAGCCCCTGCCCCAGCCCTGGCCGGTGCCTCTGATGTTATTTAAAGAACCAGTGCAGCTAATGCAGCCTGGATCCCAGCATCCTCCCTCTGTCCCACACAAGGAACCAACTGGCCAGCCAAACTCCTGCCCTTCCCCCTCCTCGGGGCTGAGTGCCCCTCTCAGTCCTGTCAGCGCCCCCTGCTGCTCAGTCGTTGCGGTGCGCTGCGGATCCAGGCTCATGTAACGTTTATATTGGGGTTGCGCCTGGAGGCTGCACCTGGAATCAGGCCTCGTCGTGCTAGGCGCTGTCCGGCCCGGATGGGCTCGGCTCCCACAGTTCCGCTCCCAGTCGAGCTCCAGGGTAAACAGGGCACTGGGAGCTTGTGGGCTTTGGAGAAGCCGGTTCTGGTGGGAGCTGGACAAGCCAGGATGCTGGGCATGAAGCCAGATTAGCTGCACTGTTTTTAAATAACATTAAAAGCGCCAGTGGGGGAGGGGAAAGGAGCCATGGGGTCAAGATGACACATTCGTGGGGTGGGCTCTAAAATCTGAAACAGCGAACGGGTCGCCCCGTTGATGGCTGCTGGGCATGAGCAGGGTCTTTGCACGTGAGTGAGGGTTTGCAATTGGAGCATGGTTCTGGGGGGCATCACCAGGGGGCGCTGTTACAAAGCCTGACATGCGAGTGACTGTTCAGCCTCTGTAGACTTGCTGCTGGTGGCGTTGACATGCCCATGGTTCGCAGGGGAGTTTGCTCCCAGCCTGGGTCTCTCCAGCAGAGTCTGTGCTTGGGGCAGAGTCACTCCCTGGGCACCGGGCGTTGGTGCAGGGCTGAGATCCAGGGTTGCCCTGCATGCTGTTGTGCCCACCTCTGTCCCAGGACTGGGGCAGTGACAATAAACTAGTTACACTGAGGGACTCCTCAGACACCGCACCATCGATTCCTCCCCCAAGAGGAAACCTCCCCGTGGGGCCTGGCCCCCTGCTGCCGCTCAGCGGAGGGGGTGACAACACTTAACCCTTCCACAGTGCGTTAGCACTGCCCTGATATGAGCCAGTTACCAACCCCTCCGGCAGGAAGCAGGGTCTGTATCGTTCTCACCATTGTGCTGATGGGGAAACTGAGGCACAGAGAGGCAGTGACTTGCCCCAGGTCACCCAGCGTGTCAGTGGCAGAGCTGGGACTGGAACCCAGGGCCCTCCAGGTGGCCACTCCTGTCGAGTTCCCTGCTTCTCAGGAACAATTGGCTCCTTTTGAATCCGAGCCAGGCGGTGCTGTCGGCCCCATGTTGGCTGCTATGGTAGAATACGTACCCCTGGATGTTCCCAGACCCTCGGCCTCGCAGCTCCCTTGGCAAACCCCCCAGCGCTGTGACTCGCAGACCAGGGGCCGATCGGGGGGAGTTAGGGTGGAAGGTGCATTGGGCAGCTGCCAGCTGGAGAAGATGCACTGGGTGGGCTCCTCGAAGGACGAGGTGTCTGCTGAAGGGAACCAGATCACCAGGCCGCCGGGTTTCCTGCCAGCCGCTCCGGGCACGGGGCTGGGGATACGGCCAGCCAAGGGCAGGGACGGTTCCTCCTAGCCGGTAGCTCGTGTTTTCACTCCTTTTAAAGGGCTTCATCACTCTGGTCATGGGCTGAGCCGGCCTCCGCCTGTCCCCGGAGATCAGGCGCCTCCATCGTAGCCTCAACTCCCAGAGCGAGCTCTCATCTTGGGAGCTTGGGGATTCCCTGCTGCAAGCCGAGGGATGTGGGTCCCCCCTAGCGTGGCATTGGGGTCAGCCCTGCCTGCCAGGGGAGAGCGCCCCCTGCTGAGCCCTGCTCCCTGCAGCACAGCGCTGCACCAGGCCGGCACCGCCTCCGGGGAGCTCTAGTGAGTCAGCCGCTCTCGTTTCCTGCAGCCGGAGATCTCCCGACCAGGCTTTGACCCTGTGATCTGGCCACATGCCAGCGCTGGGTGGAGCTGCCCAGCCAGCGCCCTTGGATGCTAGGCCACGGGTGCCATTCCCAGGGAGTCCCATCCCCTTCCCCTGGCGCAGTGATGGAGCAGCACAGAGGGGTCGTCGCCTCTTGCTCCCACTCCCCCCTGCCAGCCATGGGCTGGCCCTGGGCCTGCTGACCTTTCCAGGAACTGCCAGGATTTGGGAGAGACTCCGGCCTCTTCCTGTGACTCACTGCAGCCTGGTCTGTGCTGGGATTCGCCTCACGTGGAGACACCCCTGTGCAGGCCCCGGGTGCAGAGGGGAAGAGCTGCTGTTTGCACCGGTGCAGCTGGCCCCTTGCCCCGGCGCAGACCCCGGCTTTGTCAGCTAGTGTGTGCGGTGGCGGCACCAGGGGTTGCAACTGGGGCCAGTCCCCGGGGCAGAAGGGCCCCCACCCCCACTTTACTGGTGCTGAGTCTCTGCAGTAACAGGGCCTGCTGCAGCTGTTTGGGCCGTGTGCTGGGACCTGGCCTGGCCTTGGCTAAGCAGCTTTGGCCTGGGGCCGGCGCTGGGTGGGAGACCTCAAACCAATGGGTAGGGAGAGGGGTCAGAGGCGCTCTCCACTCGAGTCAGTGTTAGGCCCCGTGACACTGTGGCGCTGCAGGGTGGGGGCTCAGCTGGGGGTGCTTTCTCGCCTTCCAGTCTGTGCTGGCCCCGATGCCCCTGCCTGGCACTAGGGGGTGCTGTGGGGTGGGGTGCTCAATAGGGGGTGCCCCAGCGTGGCACTAAGGGGCGCTGTGCTGCAGGGAGTGGGGTGAGCAGCTCAATGGGGGTGGCACTAGGGGGTGCTGTGCTGCAGGGAATGAGGGGGGAGGGTCACCCAGCAGAGCCGGGGATGGAACCCAGGTGTCCTGTGTTCCAGCTCAGTGCCCAGCGCTGAGCCCGTCCCGTGTCACACGGGGGCCCGTCTGTCGCTCCGGGGTGGGGACAGGGCAGCAAGGTGCGGCCAGCTGGGGTGGGCACGAGGCCTAGCCTGGCTGCCCTGATGTGCTGAGTTACCCAATCTGCCCCCCCCCCCCCCCCCCCCCCCCCCCCCCCCCCCCCCCCCCCCCCCCCCC
>QXTE01000411.1:225079-236621 GCA_003942145.1 Platysternon megacephalum
CCCCCCCACCCCGCCCCCACCCCCACCCCCATGCTCTGGGTCTCGTCCCGGCTCCGAGTCGGTGGACAGGAGAAAGCTGGCTGCCCGGGGCCTGCGCAGGTCTGGTGGGTCTCTAGTACAGAGTTGATCAGGGTGAAGGGAGAGTGCACCCCCCAGGCGCCTCTGGGGTGGGACACGGGGGCTGTCTATACAGGGATCCCTCACCCAGCGCTGAGATGCAGCCACCTCTGGGGTGGGACAGGGGGGCTGTCTATACAGGGATCCCTCACCCGGCGCTGAGATGCAGCCACCTCTGGGGAGGGACACGGGAGCTGTCTATACAGGGATCCCTCACCCGGCGCTGGGATGCAGCCACCTCTGGGGTGGGACACGGGGGCTGTCTATCCCGGGATCCCTCACCCGGCGCTGAGATGCAGCCGCCTCTGGGGTGGGACACGGGGGCTGTCTGTACAGGGATCCCTCATCCGGCGCTGAGATGCAGCCACCTCGGGGGCGGGACACGGGGGCTGTCTATACGGGGATCCCTCACCCGGCGCTGCGCTGCAGCCACCTCTGGGGTGGGACACGGGGGCTGCCTATACAGGGGTCCCTCACCCGGCGCTGAGATGCAGCCACCCCTGGGGTGGGACACGGGGGCCGGCTATACAGGGATCCCTCACCCGGCGCGGAGATGCAGCCACCTCTGGGGTGGGACCCGGGGGCCGTCTATACAGGGATCCCTCACCCGGCGCGGAGATGCAGCCACCTCTGGGGCGGGACACGGGGGCGGTCTATACGGGGATCCCTCACCCGGCGCTGAGATGCAGCCACCCCTGGGGTGGGACACGGGGGCCGGCTATACAGGGATCCCTCACCCGGCGCCGAGATGCAGCCACCTCTGGGGTGGGACACGGGGGGTGTCTATACGGAGATGCCTGACCCGGCGCTGAGATGCAGCCACCTCTGGGGAGGGACACGGGAGCTGTCTATACAGGGAGCCCTCACCCGGCGCTGAGATGCAGCCACCTCTGGGGTGGGACAAGGGGGGCTGTTCAGCTGGGATCCCTGGTTGAACATCCCAGTTTTGGGGCCCAGAGGGCTCTGCCCCGGGGTGTTTCTAGGGGGAACTTGGCCAGTGTCAAGGGGCCCTGTGTGCAGAGTTGGGGGCAGCATGTGGGGGGGAGCATTGCCTGGGAGGTGCAGTTTGCAGCCACTCAAGGCATGGTCCGGGGAGCTTCTGGAGCGGCGTGGGGTGGGGCCGTTTGGTCCCTGGGGACCGGAGCTCAGCAGGTTCTCCGTGGGGGCATTTGGGGGTCAGCCTCAAGCTCTGGGCCTGGCTCTGGGGGGCTGCACTTGTGGGAGTCTCCCCCTCCCCCGTTAGCCCTTTTGGCCCAGGCCTGGTGGGGGCGGATCCAGGCCCAGCCCGCGGTGCACGGTGCTCGGGTGGCTGGAGGCAGTGCTGCGAGGCGCGGGAAGGGGAAGTGGTTTTGTGACACGAGGGGGAGGGGGATAGACTCCGAGCGGCAGGAGGCCGGGTGTGGCCCAGCGCACGGACCCAAGGACGGACGGGGGGCCCGGCCTGGATCCCCCCGGGGCCAGGATGTCGCTCTCCGAGTCAGACTCTTGCTCTGAGCACGATCTGGAGGTACCCGGCCGGGTGGGAGCCCCAGAGGGGCACGAATTGTCCCCGTCCCGCTGCCTTGGCACAGTGGAGACGGAGAGGGTGGCCCAGCCTGGCAAAGGGGCTGTGGGAGGCCCCCTAGGAGGGGAATCAGCCAACCCCCATCCCATAAAATAAAATATGGCTCTGCAAGGCAGGGCACCGTGTGGCCTGGCGGGGGATGGGAACCAGGGTGGGGCTGGTACTTGGGTGGCACCTTGCAGGGGGCACGGTGCCTTTCTGCTACTGCGCCAGCTGCCTGCCAACGGCCGAGGGGGGAGGGGCAGAGAGGAAGGGACAGGGCGCCGCCCCCACCTAGGCCCCCACGCCGCCATCTTCTAGCCAGCCCCCCCGCTGCTCCCCCGAGAGGCCATGGCGGCTCCGGGGTGGCGCGTTGTTAACTAAGGAGCCTCCCCCCTGGCTGTGCCACATCCCGGGGGGTGGGGGCTGCAGCGCCAGGGCTGATTACTGAGTCCCCCGGGCGGGGAGGGGTGGAAATCCCACTGGCAACAGGAAAACCAGCTGCCAGGCCCTGGCAGTGGGACCGGGAGCCAGCTGGGCTGCCTGGGAGCATCCTGGACGCAGATTTCCAGAGGCCCCCCCCCCGCCTGACCCCTCCCCAGAGACTCTCGCCCAGCCGTCTCTGTGCCCAGAGATGAGCTGGTATTGTCCATATTGTAGTAGGGCCTACAGGTCCCAACTGGAATCACCCCCCCTCCCTGGTCACTGCCCAGACCCCAACCGAGATCAGGCCCCCCATAGTGCCGGGTGCTGCCCAGACCCCAACTGAGCTCGGGACAGGGGGCTGGGATGGGGCGGGGGAGGCCGTGAGCACAGGGGGAATTGAGGGGCCATTGGGCCAGCAGATGCAGGAGTCTAGAGGGGCAGGTGGGGGGCGGGTAGGGGGCTGTTAGAGGTGGAGGCTGTTGCAGGGCAGCCGTAGAGGTGGGCGGCAGGGAAGGGGCTGTCAGGCGGCAGCCGTGGAGGTGGGCGGCAGGAGGGGGGCTGTTGTGGGAGTAGCCGTGGAGGTGGGAGGCAGGGAAGGGACTGTCAGGGGGCAGCCGTGGAGGTGGGAGGCAGGGAAGGGACTGTCAGGGGGCAGCCGTGGAGGTGGGAGGCAGGGAGGGGGCTGTCAGGGGTGAGGGGCTGTTGGGGGACAGCCGTGCAGGTGGGCAGCCCAGAGGGGGCAGCTGGGGCAGTGAGCGGCAGGGAAGGGGCTATGGGGGGGCAGCCATGGAGGTGGGGTGGGGCCAGGCGCTGCAGGCCCCTCACCCGCGCTCTCCCCCGCAGGGCGAGCAGAGCTGGTCGGTCCTGGAGCAGCTGGCGCTCGATCCCAGCCCCGACCTGGCGGCCAGCAGCGTCCAGCAGCGCCTGGACGAGGAGAAGGACCGGATCCGGCGCGAGATCCGCAAGGAGCTGAAGATCAAGGAGGGGGCGGAGAACCTGCGCCGAGCCACCACCGACCGCCGCAACCTGGCCAGCGTGGAGAGCCTGCTGCGCGGCTCCGACCGCAAACTGCGCCAGCTGCACTGCCGGCTGCAGCACCTGGACGCCCACATCATGGTCAAGGAGCCTGAGGAGAGCGGAGGTCAGGGGGCAGGGGCATGGCGGGGCTGGGGGGACATGCAGGGGTCATTGCGGGGGCACTGGGGGGCAGGGAGCAGGGGTCATTGCTGGAGGACACAGGGGTCATACAGGGGGTCCATGCCAGGGGGCCCAATGAGATGTTTTAGGTGCATTGAGCCAAGTGAAGGAGAGAAACCTCCTGTCTCAGCTCCCAGCAACTCTCCCCCAAGAGCCAGATACTGGGGATCCCTCCCCCACGCCTGCAGGGTAAAGGCTCAGTGCTCCGGGTGCTAGGAGGGCTTGGGATGTTGCTAGCTCAGGGCTATCTGTCCTGGAGAGGAGGCAGGTGCCAGGCGGACCCCCACTAGTGGCTGGGGTTCATCAGGGGGCTGGGCACTACTCTTCCTCCTGAGATGCGATGCAAGGAGCAGAGAAGGGAACCACAAGGCAGCAAATGCTGAACAGAACCCAGGGGAGTCTCCATCACCCGGCAGCATTGGCCGGCAGAACTTCCCACCACTAGGTCTCAGTGAGGCCAAGGGTTAGGCAGGATTCAAACAGGCTGGGGGGGTTGTCTGGTGTCTGGGGCTGGAATGGAGGCCTCTGAACACCCGCAGGATTGGCAGGGAGCCCCCACCCCCGCCCCGTGGTGTGGTGTCATAGTGTTAGCACTTGTGCCAAGATGCAGCCACCTCTGGGGCGGGGCAGCTCTTTGTACAGCTCTCCAGCTGTCGGGGGCAGGAGGGCTCGGCCCTGGGAGTGGATTCCCCCATTCCTGTGGGGATTTGCCTGCCTCTGCGGTAGCTGGCAGCCTCCGCCATCAGAGACAGGATACCAGGGCAGATGGGCCCATTGAACTGCTCTGCCATGGGGATCCAGGCTGCATTGCTGAGATGGCCCCAAGGAGGGTTAAGGGGCAGTGCAGACCCTGTGGGTCACAGCCACAGCTCCGCCCCAGGAGCATTTTCACTAGCTCCCTCCTCCCCATCCAGCTGGGAATTGAGCCCCCTCGGTGTCTGACCTGAGCTCCCTGAGCGCCAGGCCCCTGTGCGGTGCCAGGGCTGTACCAACGACTGGGATTTCATAACAGGAAGCCGGCACATGCCACCTGCCCCAGCAGCGAATCGCGGCGCGAGCTGGGGGGTCCGAGGCAGGAAGCGACACGGCTGCTTCCTCTATTGAGCTAGAAAAACAAATTATCCGGCGCCTGCTACAGCCCCTCCCAGCCCAGTAGCCCCGAGTGCCCCCCCCACCCCGAGAAAGTCCATCTGCTTCATTATGACTTAATCGGCATCAGAGATGTGGTGGGATAAGTCTTGTGACTGGGACATGGGGATGGGGGTACAGCTTGTTCAGGAAGGCCAGGCGGGGGGGGAAAGGAAGCTGGTGCATTACACAAGAATACATAGGCTTGCTCTGAGGGCCAGCAGGAGGCGGCCGTCAGACCAGTTGTGAGTCTCTGGGTAAAGATAAAAGGGGGGGGGCATTGTCCTGGTGGGGGGTCTCCTCTAAACTACCCAACCAGCGGGAGGAGGCATTTCTAGAAGGAATAACAGAACTATCCAAACACACGCTCTGGTCGTAATGGGGACGTCACCTCCGGCACTCGGCAAAGCACAGAATTTCCAGTCAACTGTTGGGATGTGCTGGGGCCAGCTGTTTGTTCCACGAAGCAGAGGAAGTGACGGGGGAGTAGAGGGTGGGCAGCCCGGGATTCTGACCAAATTGGTTTTGCATCTGAAGGTCGCTTTGGGTGGAAGCGATCGGGAAATGACAGATTTCAGGACTCTGAGGAAAGAGAGCAATTGGGAGAAAATCTCTAGGATGAAGGAGTCGAGCAGTTTGTCAAAGAGCCAGTGTTAAAGGCACAATTGCAAACCATCCCGAGGCAAAGGCAAGAGAGGAAGAATAGGGAGAGGCCAAGATGGCTCCTTCAGGGACTCTCTAATGACTTGAGAATCAAAAAGGAAACCTACAAGAAATGGGAACAGGGACAGATTGCTCAGGAGGAGAACAAAAGCACAGCACAAGCTTGTAGGGACGACATCAGAGAGGCTAAGGCGCAAAATGAGTTACACCTAGCAAAGGACATAAACGGCAGTAAGAAGAGATCCTTTAAATCCATTAGGAGCAAGAGATGGACGAAGGAAAGCGCAGGTCCTCTGTTTAGCGGGGAAGGAGAGCTAACAACCAATGGCATCAAGAAAGCTGAGGCGTTTAATGCTTGTTTTGCTTCAGTCTTCACTAAAAAGGTTAATGGAGAGCAGATACTCAGCACAATTAATATTAACAACCAGGAGGAAGGAGCACAAGCCAATCTAGGGAATGATCAGTTTAAAGAATATTTCGATGTTAGGTGTATTCAAATCGGCAGGGCCCGGTGCAATTCGTCCTATTTCAGGAACTAGCAGCAGCAATCGCACCACCATTAGCAATTATCTCTGAGAACTCCTGGAGGGCGGGTGAGGTCCCAGAGGTGGGAGAAGGGCAAACATAGAACCTGTCTTTTAAAAGGGGAACAGAGAACCTGATCAGCCTGACTTCGATAGCTGGAAAGACACTGGAACAAATTATTAACCAATCCGTTTGTAAGCAGTTAGAGCACAGTAGGGTTAAGAGGAATAGGCAGCATGGATTTGTCAAGAATAAATCATGCCAAACCAACCTAATTTCCTTCTCTGTCAGGGTTACTGGCCAAGTGGATGGGGGGAAGCAGTAGATGTGATACGGTTTGATTTTAGTCAGACTTTTGACACAGTCCCACATGACATTCTCATACGCAAACTAGGGAAATGTGGTCTAGATACAAATACTATAAGGTGGGTGCACAACTGATTGAAATACCATACTCAAAGAAGCAACACAGAGTCCTGTGGCACCTTTAAGACTAACAGATGTATTGGAACATAAGCTTTCGTGGGTGAATACCCACTTCGTCAGACGCAAAGAGCAGCTCTCAATGGTTCGCAGTCAGACTGGGAGGGACTGGGAGGGCGTGTCTAGCAGGTCCCGCAGGGGTCAGTCCTGGGCCCAGTTCTAGTCAATATTCTCCTTAATGAATTGGGTAATGGAGTGCAGAATGTGCTGATAAAACTTGCATCTGACACCAGGCTGGGAGGGGCTGCTAGCATTGTGGAGGTCAGGATTGGAATTCAAAATGACCGTGACACATTGGAGAATTGGCCTGAAATCAACAAGATGAAATTCAGTAAAGACAAGTGCAAAGTACTTCACTCAGGAAGGAAAAATCGAATGCACAACCAGAAAACGGGGAATACCTGGCTAGGCGGTCGAAGTGCTGGAAAGGAGCTGGGGTTATAGCAGATCACAAATTGAATATGAGTCAACAGTGTGATGCGGCTGTGAAAAAGGCTGATCTCATTCTGGGGTGTATTAACAGGCGTGTCGTATGTAAGACACGGGAGGTGACTGTCCCACTCTGCTCGGCACTGGGGAGGCCTCAGCTGGAGTCCCATGTCCAGTTCTGGGTGCCGCGCTTTCGGGAAGATGTGGACACGTTGGAGAGAGGCCAGAGGGGAGCCACAAACATGATCAAAGGTTTAGCAAACCGGATCTGTGAGGAAAGGTTCAAACCTGGGCATGTTTAGCCTGAGAAAAGACGACTGAGGGGGACCTGAGAACAGTCTTCAAATATGCGAAGGGCTGGTACAAAGAGGACGGGGATCAGTTGTTCTCCATGTCCCCGGGGGGTAGGACGAGAGGCACGGGGGTTAATCTGCAGCAGGGAGATTTCGGTTGGATATTAGGCAAAACTTTCTAACTCCAAGGGGAGTTTGGCTCTGGAACAGGCGACCAAGGGTGGTTGTGGAATCCCCGTTACTGGAGGTTTGTAAGAACAGGTTGGACCAACCCCTGTCAGGGACGGGCTGGGGTTACTTGGCCCTGCCACAGAACAGGGGGCTGGACTAGGTGACCTCTTGAGGTCTCTTTGAGCCTGACATTTGTGTGATTCTATGACTCCTTGCCTGGTGCAAAAAATGCAGCTGCCTCTGGGGTGGGGCGTGGCAGGGGTCGGCCCATGCACAGGGGGATTTGACCCTCTCTGCTCAATGAGATGTTTTAGGTGCATTGAGCCAAGTGAAGGAGAGAAACCTCCTGTCTCAGCTCCCAGCAACTCTCCCCGAAGAGCCAAATACTGCGGCTTCCCTCCCCCATGCCTGCAGGGTAAAGGCACCTGGGGCCGGGATGGTTCTTTGTCTTTCGGGCCCTGAGTTCAAATATGGCCCTAAGTCAAACTCCCTCTGGACAGCAGGCCAGATCCCCCAGATAGCCTATGTGTGGGGAGCCCCGGGCTGGGCTAGCAGGGAGCTGCTGGTCAGGATTGAGGGGCACCGGCAGAGCTGGGGAGTCCAGAGGAAACCGTCACGTGATTACTTTGTCCTTCTCCCTGGGTGCGGACCCCGTTTGGGGGTGGGCCGGGACTGATGCTCTTGTTAACCCATGTGAGCCTGGGAATGGAGCCAGCGTGGCAGGGCCGGAACCAGCCCCAGTGAGGGACCTGTCAGCAGAGATGGGGGCAGGTTGGTGAGCGTGCCCCTCCCCCTCTTCATCCATCCCCCCCATCCAGGGGGCACGACCCCCCCCCCCAGCAGGGATTAGACACCTTGGCTCTGCCGATGCCCCTCAAGCCTGACCTGTAGCCCCCTGCTAGCCCTTCCCTGGGCTCCTGGGTGCTGGAGGAGCAGGGCCACCCCCTGCCAGGCACTGCTGACCCTCCCACTCCCCCCTTGCAGATGCCCCCCAGTCACCCAACAGCCTGAGCCGATCGGCCGCCAACAAGCACCGCCTGGCCGGGCTGGAGAAGCAGCTGAACATTGAGCTGAAGGTGAAGCAGGGAGCAGAGAACATGATCCAGATGTACGCCAATGGCTCCACCAAGGTGAGGGGTCCCGCCCCGTCCTCCACCTGCCTCCTATCCCACCCTCCCCTGCCTGGCCCCTACCCCCATCCCACCCTCCCCTGCCTGGCCTCTGCCCCAACCCCCACCCTGCCCCCAACCTCCATTCCCCCATCTCTCCACCACAACCCCCTCGCCCCGCTGTCCCCATCTCCCAACTTCTCCCCTCCCCCTTCCCTAGCCTGCCCCCTCCCCCTCCTCCTGCCTTTCTGCACCTGGCCCCCAACCCACCTCCTCCCCCTCTTTCTCCCTCCCCCCAGCCTCTCTACCCCCCAAGCTCCTCCCCCATCCCGGCCCCCCTTGGCCCTCTGCCTCCCAACTCCCCTGCTCCCTTTGCCTCTCCAACCTACCGTCTGTTCCCCTTCCTGCTCCCCTCCCCCCACACCCATTCTGCCTGCCCCCTTCACTCCCCCCCGCCCCCATCCTCCTTCCCCTGCCCTGGAGGCTCTGGGCCCGAATTCCCAAAGAGGCCTCCAGCCCGGAAAAACTGGCACGGAAGGAGGAGAGAAGACATGTAGCCCCCCCCCCCGCTAGGCAGTTCCCACCCCTCCGTCTGCTCTGGGGGGCTGGGGGGTCATACAGCCTGTAGGGGGAGCTGGTTTTAGCAGCAAGTTTATATTTAACCGGTAAAAGACCCGGTTCAAAGGGACCCCACCAATGGCCCTGCCCCTCAGCATACAACCCCCCCCCCCCCACCGTCCCAGGCCACAACCCCCAGCCAGCGTGTGATTCCTTGGGGACCTTTTAACTACAGTGAAAGCATGGCCCCCCCGCCCTCCTCAGCCCCCTCCTTTCTCCAGCCCCCCTCCTTCCCTTCTCAGCCCCCCCAGCCCCCCTTCTCCAGCCTCCTGCCAGCCCCTCCCCCACCCTCCTCAGCCCCTTCCTTTCTCCAGGCCCCCTCCTTCCCTTCTCAGCCCCCCTTCTCCAGCCTCCTGCCAGCCCCTCCCCCACCCTCCTCAGCCCCCTCCTTTCTCCAGCCCCCCCGCCCTCCTCAGCCCCCCTTCTCCAGCCTCCTGTCAGCCCCCTCCTTTCTCCATCCCCCCAGCCCCTCCCCCTGCCCTCCTCAGCCCCCTTCCTTTCCCAGCTCTCCGCCAGCCCCAGGCCTGCCCCCCCGCCCCTCCCCGCCTTCCTCAGCCCCCCTTCTCCAGCCTCCTGCCAGCCCCTCCCCCACCCTCCTCAGCCCCCTCCTTTCTCCAGCCTCCCAGCCCCTCCCCCTCCTCAGGCCTTCCCTCTGCCCTCCTCAGCCTGCTCCCTTCCCTGGCTCTCTGCCAGCCCCCAGCCCTTCTCTCTTTCTCTCCCTTGTGTGTATCTCCCACAATAATAATCAGCCACCCCCTGCCCAGCCCCAGCTGCTCCCCCATTGCTCAGGCCGGACCCAGCTCTCCCCACCCCGCTGTTCTGGCACAGAACTCAGTGAGCACCACTCAAGGGCTGACAGACTATTTAAAGGGACGTCGCGGAATTCCCAGACACGTCCCCGCGCCGTGACTCAGTTTCCCCGGGGGTAGTGACAGTGTTGTGGCTCTGGCAGGGAGATCTGGGGAAAGCAGCAGGGAGGGGTGAAGTGCTGGTGATGCCCCCAGCCCCAGAGCTCCCCCCCAGTGGGGAGAGGGGATCCTGCTCCCTGGTGGCCCATCCAGCCCTCAAGGGGCACGAGGGGTTTGCCCCACAAGGGCCGGACTGGAACATGGAGCTGCCCCTGATATGGGGGTTCGGACTCGGGGGGGGGGGGGAGGACGCTCCTCAGACAGCTCTGGGTTCAGCAGCCCCCCCAACCCCATCCCTGTCTGCCCCCCAGGATCGGAAGCTGTTGCAGACGGCCCAGCAGATGCTGCAAGACAGCAAGACCAAGATCAATATCATCCGCATGCAGATCCGCAGAGCCGCGCAGGCCGACGTGGTGCCACCTGATGGCGAGGACGGGCAAGGTGGGAGGGGCAGTGGGGGGAGGGGAAATAGGCTGGGGAGCCGTGGGGCATGGGGCAGTGGGGGGGTGGGGAGACAAGGAGGGGTGAGGGATGGGCAGCAGGGTGGGAGCCGGGGTGGTGTCCATAAGCTCCTGCTGTAGATACTCACCCTGCCCGAACTCCCACAATCCTCTGCTCCCCGTGGCCCTGCTCACTACACCGCTGTGGGGCTGCTCTCCCAAGGGTCAGGAGGCGGGGCCTGGCGATCAGATCCTGGAGCCCTGTCAACTTGGGAGGTGTTTATCCAGCGAACCCGCTCCCTGGCGTCCCATGGCCCAGCCATAGGGTAGGGGGCAGGGATCCCCCCTAACACTGGATCCCCCTGGTCAGGGCTCCCCCAGCACCCAGGTAGCCCAGCTGGGCTCCCCCCACCTCCCAACTCTGGCTCTATCCCTCTCCCCGCAACAAATCCCAGCTGGTTCTGCCAATGCCCCTCTCCCGGCAGCTCTGCGCCGGGGCGTTTTACTGATCCAAGCACCCGTCGCCCTGGCAGCCCCCCGCTGCTGCCTGTACCCAGAGCTGCACCCGTCCATATGCCAGCCGGACCATCGCTGCAGGGCCCCCCCTGCTCCCAGCCACAGCCACCCCGTTTCCTGCAGCCCATTTCCCAGCCCTCCAGGCCTGGCCTTTCCTGAGCTGCGCCCCCCACCCCACCCCCCAACGCTGCTCAGTGGGAGGGAACCCTGGCAGCTTTGGCTACAGCCAGGCTCATGGGACAGGCACAGCTGGGGGGGCGGGGGGGGGCACAGCTCTAGTGCTATGCAGGGTGGGCAGGGAAGGCAGCAACCCGGGGAGGCCCTCCCTTCTCTCCAGAGCCCCCCAAGGAGCAGTGAGCCTGGCTTTGATCGTTAATTCCTAGCCTGGTGCTCACCAGTCAGCCCCGTGGAGCTGAGACCCGTGGAGAGGAATTGGCTGGGGTTAATGGGACAGGACACTGGGATGCGCCCCAGCTCCTAGATGTGCAGCCACCTCTGGGGTGGGGCACAGAGACTGGTTATACAGGGACCTCTCTCCCGGTGCTGAGATGCAGCCACTTCTGGGGTGGGACATGGGGGCTGTTTGATTTCACAGCTGTGAAACTCAGCTCCCTCTCCACTTCCAGGGCTGGATGGTCGGAATAGAACCCAGGAGTCCTGCCCACTGTTCTATGGCTGCAGGGCAGGGCCTCTGGGTCTGCCCCCCCACCCCTAGCAGGGAGCTCCCCCGCCAGGGCAGGGGTCTGACCCAGCACTGTCCCCCCGCAGGGAATCTGGACCTGAGCTGCATGGAGCTGCGCATCGAGGAGCTGCGCCATCATTTCCGCGTGGAGCACGCTGTGTCCGAGGGGGCCAAGAACGTGCTGCGCCTGCTGGGCTCTGCCAGGACGCCGGACCGCAAGGCCATCGCTGAGGTACTGTCCGTCCCCCCCCCCCCCCGCCCCCCCCCCGGCCCGCCCCCCCCCCCCCCCCCCCG
>QXTE01000411.1:237025-321040 GCA_003942145.1 Platysternon megacephalum
CCCCCCCCCCCCCATGCTGCAGGGCCATGGCTGAGGTACTGCCCCACAGCTCTCCTCACCCCCCCTCAGGGCCATCGCTGAAGTACTGCCCCCCCTCCCAGACCCTCTTCTAACACCCCCCCCTCCCGCAGGGCCTCAGGGGTCCCAGGGCAGAGGTGGCTGTCGGGGGGAGCAGGGGGTATGGGGGGTGGTTTGGTTTATCTGTGGGCGCAGGGCCAGAGTACCTGGGGGGCCATGGGGGGCAGGGTGAGTGCATGTGGGGACATGGGGGGGGTCTCTGGAGCCATGCCCACGCTGTGCCCGTTGCAGGCCCAGGCGAAGCTGACCGAGTCGAGCCAGAAGCTGGACCTGCTGCGCCTGGCGCTGGAGCGGCGTGTGGGGGAGCTGCCCGAGGATCACCCCAAGGGCTGCATCATCAAGGAGGAGCTGATCATGGCCACCTCATCCGCCTTCAGCACCCGTAACAACGCCCCCTACCAGCACAACCAGTACAGCACGCTCTGCAAGCCCTCGCCCCTCACAGGTACCCGTCGCCTGGGTAGCACCCTGGGGCCCACTGGCAACAGTCCCACTGGGGCAAACATCAAGGTACCGGCCCCCTGGGGCAGCGCCCCCTAGCGCCCCACAGGTACCAGCCCCCAGGGAACAGCAAGTCCGTGAGAGAGCTAGAATAGAACCCAGGAGTCCTGGCTCCCAGCCTCTTTCTGCTCTAACCACTAGCCCCCCCTCCCCTCCCAGAGCTGGGGATAGAACCCAGGAGTCCTGGCTCCCAGCCCCTGCTCTAACACTCCTCCCGCTCCCCAGGGATGCTGGAGGTGCAGCTGCTGGGCTGCAGCGGGCTGCTGGAGTCAGTGCCTGGCCGGACCCGTGGTGGTACCGTCTCGCTGCCCTGCAACAACCCCGGCGAGGCGCGCCCCTCCTTCATGAACCGCAGCGGGCGGGGGCTCTACAGCCGCAGCGGCAGCCTGAGCGGCCGGACCATCCTCAAATCCGACGACTTCAGCAGTGAGTGTGCCAGGCGCCCGGCCCCTGGCTGGGAACACCCGGGGGTGGGGTGTTGTGCTGCAGGGGGGATTGGGTGAGGGGATTGGAGGGATGCAGGTGGGGATGGGGGAGGGGATCCTGTAGGATTGCTGCAGAGAGAGGGGACCGAAGGAGGGTGTTGTGCTGCAGGGGAGGGGGATCAGAGGGATGTGGGAGGGAATTGGGGGGGATGCTGTAGAGGGAATGGGGGAGGGGATCGGGGGTGCTGTGTGGGGTAAGGGAGGGGGAGATGGATTAGATTCTTGGAGGCGGAGGTTGGTTGTTGATGGGGGCAGGGGGTGGTTGTAAGGAGTTGTCAGCTGGCAGGCATTCGGGGGGCGTTGGCACCATCACCCGGGCACACTCCCCGCAGCGCAAGGCAGGGCGGTTTCCCCTTGGGGGAGAAATCATGACACAGAGCCTGGGGAGTCCCTCAAAGGAACTAATGTATTGTCGCTGCCCCAGTCCTGGGGCAGAGGTGGTCACAGTAGCATGCAGGGCAATCCAGGACCTCAGCCCTGCACGGATTCTTGATGCCCAGGAAGCGACTCTGCCCCAAGCACTGACTCTTGCTGGAGAGACCCAGGCTGGGACCAGACTCCCCTGCCACTTGCAGCAGCTCCCCTGCGAAGCATGGGCACGACAGCGCCACCAGCAACACACAGAGTGTCTCCCGAGGCTGAACACTCACTCGCACGCAAAGAGCATCAGGCTGTGTAACAGCACCCCCTGGTGGCTACTGGTATAATAGCATTTACCGTGGTACCCACTATGTGCTGGGAGCTTCCCAAATGCTCAGCTGGCAGGGCCTGGCTCCTAGGAGGCAGCGATAGGACGGATAGGGGGTGGCCTATGGTGACGTGCGCCTCTCCCCGCAGATGAGGTGAGCGCCGTGCTGAAGCTGGATAACACTGTGATGGGGCAGACGGCCTGGAAGCCTGTGGGCCAGCAGGCCTGGAACCAGACCTTTGCCCTGGAGCTGGAGAGGGTGAGTGTTGGGGGGGGGGGAGGCGCAACCATCAGGCCCTGCTGCTCCAGGACGCTGGGTCTGGTCAAAGGGCAGCCATGCACCTGAATCAGATGAGCCTCTCTGAGGGAGGTGGAGCCAGGAATAGAACCCAGGAGTCCTGGCCCTCAGCTCCCCTCCCTCCCCCCGTGCTCTAACCACTAGACCCTACTTCCCTCCCAGAGCCAGGGATAGAACCCAGGAGTCCTGGCCCGCCGCCCCACTGCTCTAATCATTAGACCCCACTCCCTTCCCAGCACTGGGGATAGAACCCAGGAGTCCTGACCCCCAGCGGTTGCACTGCCAATCCAGCCCTGATAAGTGAACAGAACTGGGCTTCCAGTGCTCAGCTGCCCGGTCCCCCCCTGGACCCTGTTAACCTCTTAACCGCATTAGGACCTAGGGGTTACGGTGGACGAGAAGCTGGATATGAGTCGACAGTGTGCCCTTGTTGCCAAGAAGGCTAACGGCATTTTGGGCTGTATAAGTAGGGGCATTGCCAGCAGATCGAGGGATGTGATCGTTCCCCTCTATTCGACATTGGTGAGGCCTCACCTGGAGTACTGTGTCTAGCTTTGGGCCCCACAGTACAAGAAGGATGTGGAAAAATTGGAAAGAGTCCAGCGGAGGGCAACAAAAATGATTAGGGGGCTGGAGCACATGAGTTATGAGGAGAGGCTGAGGGAACTGGGATTGTTTAGTCTGCAGAAGAGAAGAATGAGGGGGGATTTGATAGCTGCTTTCAACTACCTGAAAGGGGGTTCCAAAGAGGATGGATCTAGACTGTTCACAGTGGTACCAGATGACAGAACAAGGAGTAATGGTCTCAAGTTGCAGTGGGGGAGGTTTAGATTGGATATTAGGAAAAACTTTTTCACTAGGAGGGTGGTGAAGCACTGGAATGGGTTACCTAGGGAGGTGGTGGAATCTCCTTCCTTAGAGGTTTTTAAGGTCAGGCTTGACAAAGCCCTGGCTGGGATGATTTAGTTGGGATTAGGTCCTGCTTTGAGCAGGGGGTTGGACTAGATGACCTCCTGAGGTCCCTTCCAACCCTGATATTCTATGATTCTATGATTAGGGCACCTGGTTCCAACATGGCCCAGCCCTGATTCTGCTTCCAACATTGTCACACTTGGTAGTGTGAACGGGCCCTCCCCCAGCCCAGAGTGTTTAGCAGGGCACAGCCAGCTCCCGTCTCCACTCCAGCTCTAACCGAGTTGTAGGCCCTCCCCCCCCCCCCCGCGCTCCCCCCCCCGCGCTCCCCCCTCCCCCGTCCCAAAACTCAGCTGAGCCACAACAGAAACAGCTACTGGAAGGGGTTAAAATGGCCCCATGTCAGTGGGAAACTGTTTACACTGGAACCTAATAATCGCTCCAGTGCTGGGAGCTGTTTTACTGCTGGACATTTTAGCCGAAATATCCAGCTTCTTTGTGGGGGTTGTGGGTGGAGCCGCCAGGTGGTGGTGGGGCTTCTGCACTGCCTTGCCCCCCACCCCCAGCTGCCCCATAGCCCTGGCTGGGGCCCTGGGGCCTCTCTCACCCCTGGCTCTGCCCCCCAGGCGCGGGAGCTGGAGATCTCAGTGTACTGGCGGGATTACCGCAGCCTCTGTGCCTTGAAGCACCTCAAGCTGGAGGATTTCCTGGACAACCAACGCCATGAGATCCACCTGGACCTGGAGCCCCAGGGCACCCTGCTGGCCGAGGTGATGCCTGCGGGAGCGGGAGCGGGATAACAGGGAGGGGGAGCAGGCTCTGGGGAGAAGGAGTGGGGAGCAGTCCTGGGAAGGGGAAGCGGGGAGCAGGGAACAGGACCCGGGGCGAGGGGAACTGGCCGTGTCCCCTTCCCAACACCCATCAAGGTAAATTCACCGGGGGGGGGGGAAGCCCCTTGGCCCCTGGACTCCTCCATACACGGCCAGTCACCCCATGGGCTCTCTGGAGCGGGGCCTGTGCTGGCCCCACCTCACTGGGGGGGTGGGAGCTTCCCCATAGCCCCCGGGAACAGAGCAGTGTTGGGGGCGGTGGGGGGTGCAGTGACCTCACCCTGTCCTGGGCGCCTGCCCCCCCCCGGCCCGGGCCCAGTCCCTCACCCTGGTCTCTTGCCGCCCCAGGTGACCTTCTTCGACCCCATCATCGAGCGCATCCCCAAGCTCCAGAGGCAGAAGAAGATTTTCTCCAAGCAGCAAGGTGCCATCTCGGGGGGGAGGCAGGACCCGAATGCAGGGCCCAGCGCCCCAGGGGGGCTCCTGCGTGAACTTCCCAGCCCAGAGATATGGGTGGGCACCGGGTGCCAGCCTGTGTCCCCCTCTCCCATTGGGAGCTGACGCTGCCCCATATCCCCATTCCTCCCTGTGGGGGCGGGCTCTGACCCCTATGCCCCTCCCCCTTCCTTGGGGGCTGATGCTGGGCTCTGCCCCATATCCCCCTAGGGGACGGGCACTGGAGCCTCCTGCTGCTGAGGCGCCGGGTTCGGCTGCATTCCCAGCCCTAAAGCAGATCTGGGGGGTGACTGGAGGTATGGGGGGACCAGTCCCACCGTAACCTTTGACCCCCCCCCCCCAGGCAAGGCCTTCCTGCGTGCCCGTCAGATGAACATCGACATCGCCACCTGGGTGCGGCTGCTGCGGCGCCTCCTGCCCACCACCAGCTCCACCGGTGCCTACAGCCCCTCGGCCCACATGCCCGCCGGGCCTGGCTCCGAGGGCCACCACAGCCTGGCCAGGTGAACCCCTGGGGGTCCCTGGAGCAGCGGGAGGAGTGGGGGGCTGGAGCTCACCGCACCCGGCATGGCCCCCTGGGGGGCTCATTCTGCCCTCGCTCTGGGGCCCGGGACTGTGGGGGTTGGGCAGGGCCCCCAGGGACAGCCCCCCGCTCTGGAGGGATAGCGGGGCAGGCCCCACACCCCTGGCAGGCCAGTCAAACTGCCCCCCAGAGGGGTGTGGGGTGATGCGGGGCCCAGATCTGTGGAGCAAGAGCCCAGATACTGCCAGGAGCCTGGGGGTGCCTCACCGCCCAGCTGTGGAAGGGGGCAGGATGTTTGCCCGGCCTGCCCCACAAATGCTTGCTGTGAGGGGATCACGAGGGGGCAGCTACCTCCTGTCGTCAGACCCACCAGCCTCCCCGGGGGGTCCCCCAGCTACAGCCGCTCCGGGGATCTGGGGGGAGGGGGCTATGGGGGGATCCCATGGATCTTCTCCTCTGACCCCCCCCTCCCCCCTCCCATCCCTGCCCCACAGAGACTTCTCCATCGAGAAGCTGAACCTGGACATTGATAAGCCGCAGCAGGAGCAGCCAGGCCAGCCGGCCGATGGCGGGGAGCGACCGGAGAGGGGCGCACTGGTAAGACTCCCCCTGCCACGTGGGGGGCTGGTCCTGTCCACTAGAGCAGCTCCAGGCAGCTGGGGGTTCAGGGCACCAGCCCAGTGCCTAGAGCAGCTCCCGGGGATGGCAGGGATGGGCCGGGTCCCCGGCGCCAGGCACAGGGAACCGCCGACCCAGCAGCCCACACCCAGCCCCACGGGGAACCAGTGCCAGACCCAGGGGGCTCCCTGCAGTCAGAGCCCAGGGGAGGGAACAGGCCCCTGCCGCCAGCGACTGGGACCCGACTCTCGCTCCCTCCTGTCTGACGGGACCATCAGCTGCGCCCAGAGTCCATGGGGATGGGCACCCTGGAGATGAAGCGGGGGGTTGTAGATGGAGATTCCCTGCCTCATGGCTGGGCCCCTCTGTACCCCAGTGAGGGAGGTTAGGCCCTGCTGCCCCCCGGGGCTCACCCCTCAAGCCTCTGGCACCACCCAGCGCTGCCATGGGACGGTGGCGCCATCTCAGCTGCCCCCCCACACCTGGCGCAGTGGGCAGTGAGGGGGCTGGGTGAGCTCCTGTCTGCCTGACCCCCCCACCCCTGTCTGCCCCCCAGAGCCCGCAAGCAGGAGATGAGGAGTCGGTGCCGGGAGGAGACACCCGAAGGCCTGGGAATAGCACCCTGCACAGGTGAGGGACCCCTGCCCCCATGCTGCCCCCAATCTCCCCAGCCGCCCCGTGTCTGCCCAGCCCCAGAGACCACAGGGTCCCTCCCAGCCCCATTTGCTCCTGACCCAGACCCCCGGGCCGCTGCCCCCCCCACACCTCGCTGAAGGTTGCCTCCGGGGCAAGGGGTGGGGGAACCCCCCAGCCCTGCTCCAGCCACTCCAGGAAGAAAGCTGGCAACAGGGCCCCACCCAGGTTGACACCTGCCACATGCCAAGCCCCTCCCCCACCTGCTGACCCCACCCCTCTATCACTGGCCCCTCCCCCACCTGCCAGCCCTGCCCCTCCATCACAAGCCCTTCTCCTGCCTGCTGACCCAATTCCTCCCCCATTTGCCCCTAGCCCCACCTGCTGACCCCACCCCTCCACACACCCCAGGCCCCTCCCCCACTTCCTGCCTCGCCCCCCCCCCACACACACACTTGTAAGTCCCATTCCTCCCCACAGACCTCTTCCCTTACCCCAGAGCCTGCCTCTTGGGATCCCCGCTGGGACTGTCACCCCATCCCCAGGGTCCTACCCTGCCCCCCACAACCCCCACCAGGGACTCTCGCTGCCCAGAGCCAGCTGACAGAGGGGGTCGTGTTGTGGGGGGGGCAGGGGTGAAGCGAGCAGCCCCTTCCCCTTCTGGGGCTCTTCTCTCCCCAGATGGGGTGGGGATTAGGGGGGCACCATTCGCAGCCCCCCCTGCTCAGGGTTGGGCCGGGGGAGGGGTAAGGGGACTCCCTGCCCCATGGTGCACAGGTTCCTCCCTGCCCCACGCTGGCTGCCAGCCGCAGCGGTGCCCGGTTCTCACTCTGCCTCTGCCCCCCAGGACGACGCCCGTGACGCTGGATGACTTCAGGTTCCTGGCCGTGCTGGGACGTGGGCACTTCGGCAAAGTGAGTCTTGGACCCAGCCCCTCCCCCCAGCAACCCCTCAAGGGCTCCCCCCCACTCATTCATCTGCAGCCCCCCCACCCCCACCCGCTGTGGCAGGAAGTCTAAAGTGCCCCCCATCCAGGCCCTTCCCAGTGGGGCAGAGAAATGACACAGACAAGTGATTTGCACCCAGTCGTGCCACGAGTCCTTGCCAGAGCTGGGGAGAAAACCCAGGAGTCCTGGCACCTAGCCCCCGCTCTCACCACTAGACCCCACTCCCCTCCCAGGAGCCCTGGCCCCCAGCCGCGGTGCGGCCCCTAACGCCGGCTGTGTGTGGCTGCAGGTGCTGCTCTCCGAATACAGCTGCACAGGGGAGCTCTACGCCATCAAAGCCTTGAAGAAGGGGGACATTGTGGCGCGGGACGAGGTGGAGAGGTGAGTGCCCAGCCCCCCCCCCCGCCATGGAGACCCAGCCAGTCCCCTCTGGAGACCCCTGCTGGGGGCCTGGGGAACCGACTCCCTCACCCCACCCCTCCCCATGTCCCCCCTCCCCCGCAGCCTGATGTGCGAGAAGCGGATCTTCGAGACGGTGAATAGCTCGCGGCACCCGTTCCTGGTGAACCTCTTCGCCTGCTTCCAGACGCCCGAGCACGTCTGCTTCGTCATGGAGTACACGGCCGGCGGCGATCTCATGATGCACATCCACACCGACGTCTTCACCGAGCCGCGGGCCACGTGAGTGCGGGGCAGCCACGCGCCAGCCCACAGGGCCTTGCTGGCAGTCCCAGCCAGGCCTGGAACCCAGGAGTCCGAGCTCCCAGCCCTCTGCTCTAACCACTAGACACTGCTCCCCTCCCAGGGCTAAGAATGGAACCCAGGAGTCCTGGCTCCCAGCCCGCTCTTGCTTCCCCCACTGAGCTGGGTTTGCTCTGTATGGCAGAGCCAGCAGGGAGGGGCTGCCCCCCACAGGCTGTAGCGTTGACACACACACACCCTCGTCTCCATCGTCCCCTGCAGGTTTTACGCCGCCTGCGTCGTCCTTGGATTGCAGTTTCTTCATGAGCGCAAAATAGTGTACAGGTAAGAGACTCTCAATGGGGGGTGGGAGGGGGAAGACATTCCCTTGCCCAGCATGGGGCTCCCTGCTCTGCACCCTGCTGTACAGGTAGGGAAACTGAGGCACACAGCTGGGAAGGGACTTTGTGCATAGCTGGGGATAGAACCCAGGAGTCCAGACTCCCAGCCCTCCCTGCTCTAACCACTAGACCTCAGTCCCCTCCCAGAGCTGGGGATAGATCCCAGCAATCCAGACTCCTAACCTGCCCGCACACACTGACCCTCGCACCCTCCTCCTTCAGGGACCTGAAGCTGGATAATTTATTACTGGACAAGGAGGGTTTTGTGAAGATCGCAGACTTTGGCCTGTGCAAGGAAGGTGGGTGCTGGGCACAGGGCAAGGGAAGGGGGCAGGGGTACCAGGGGCAGTTACGTGTGAGTGTCAAGATACTTTGCCCCTGGGGCCTGTTAGGCAGCTGGGGGTCTCGGTGCCCGTTCCACCTGCCGCTGCAATGCAGCTACCTCTGGGGTGGAACGTAGAAGCTGCTTATATGAGGGTGGCTCGCCCAGCGCTGGGGTGCAGCCACTTCCGTGGGGGGACGTGGCAGCTGTAGGACTCGGGGGGGGGGACGGACGGACGGACGGACGCAGCACTTTGGGACAGGAAGTGAAGGAGAGGCGCGTATCTGGCCGCAGGGGGATGGAAGCGCCCTGCTAGGGGCACCAGGACAAACGCAGCTCTGGGGGGAGCTCAGGGGTTATTAATAACCACCCTGGGGTATGGCAACCCCTGCAGCACAGTGCCCCCTGCTGAGCCCCCACCTCCACCCCCTGCAGCACAGCGCCCCCTAGTGCCGCACTGGGGTATTGGGGCCAGCCCTGCCTGAGGGGATAGTGCCCCCTGCTGAGCCCTGACCCTGCTTTCTGGGAGCTCTCTCCATGCACTGACCCTGCTTAACTTGGGGGCAGTTGAAGTGGGGCCAGTGGGGGCAGGAACCTTGGTGGGTCTGTGGCCTCGAGGAAGCCCCGGGCGTAGCCCCCACCCTGCGATGGGGAGGGGGTTGCTCAGTGCATGGGGGGACCCCGGGTTTTAACCCTTTCCCCTTCCCACTCAGGGATGGGCTACGGCGACCGCACCAGCACGTTCTGCGGAACCCCCGAGTTCCTGGCGCCCGAGGTGCTGACAGACACGTCCTACACCCGTGCCGTGGACTGGTGGGGGCTGGGCGTCTTGGTCTATGAGATGCTGGTGGGGGAGGTGAGTCGGGGGGCGGGGTCTTCTCCTGGGCCTTCACATGACCCCCCCAGGGCTGGTCGGGGTGGGGGAGGGCAGTTGGAGGGGCAGGTAGGTGGGGGAGGGGCTCAGAGTGAGGACTAGTTCAGAGGGGCGCTCCCAGCAGGATGGGGGGTGGTCTGAATGGAGGGAGGGGGTGTGGCTTGGGCTGGGGGGAGGGGCTGGGTCACAGGTGCGGGGGCATGGGGCAGGGCGGGCGCTTGGGACAGGGCGGGGGCTGGGGCAGGGATGAGGTGTGTGGCATCAACGTTCGGGGCAGGGTGGTGGCAGGTTTGCACTGGGGGTCGCTCTGAGCTGGGGGGATGTTGACCGGCACCCCCCCGGATCCCCCCCGCAGTCCCCATTCCCAGGCGACGACGAGGAGGAGGTGTTTGACAGCATCGTGAATGACGAGGTGCGGTACCCCCGCTTCCTGTCCACCGAGGCCATCGGCGTCATGCGCCGGGTGAGTGTGCCAGGCCTTACCCCCACCACACACACTGGGACTGGGCCGGGGGACAGGGCAGCTCCTGAAGGGCCTGTGGGAGCAGGGGGTGGGCTCCGGGGGGAGGGACCGGAGGCCGGGGGGGTGGGCACTGAAGGGAGGTGGGGGCCCTGCCCCCAGCGTGGAGCAGCTCCTGCTCTTCCAGCATATGGCTCATCCGGTCAAGCTATCCTCATGCTCCAGGGCTCTGCTCTGGGTGGGGATCAGGAAGGGTGGCTCAGTGCAGCGCCTGTGTTCCCGTGGGGATGGAGAGTGGGGGATGGGGTGTCTCCAGGGATAGAGAGCGGGGGCAGGGAGGGGTTCCTGGGGATGGAGAGTGGGGGTGGGCGGTCTCCAGGGATGGAGAGCAGGGGTGGGGGCAGGGCGCTGGAGGGTGACCCTGTCTCTGTCCAGCTCCTGCGCAGGAACCCGGAGCGGCGCCTGGGATCCAGCGAGCGGGACGCTGAGGACGTCAAGAAGCAGCCGTTCTTCAGGGTCAGTTTTCCCCCCCCCCATTTGTTAACCCCCCTCCTTCCCCAAACATCCGCCCTGTGGCCACCCCCCCAACCCCCACTCCAGACAACAACCCTCCACTGCAGCCCCTGTCCCTGGCTACAGCCTGGCTCCTGCTGGGATGCCCCCTGTGGATGCTGGCACTGCCACGCCTGGCTCAGCCAGCAGGAGGCGATGTCCCCCCCATCCCCCATCCAGGATGAAGTGCAGCCCCTTGGTCTAAGACAGGGGTCCCCAACGCGGTGCCCGCGGGCGCCATTGTGCCGGCTGGGGGGTCTAAGTGCGCCCGCGTAGCCCTTGGGGTTTTTTGTGTTTTTATTTTTTTTTGCTCCGCTGGCAGCGCTCGGGGTTGTTTGGCGCACGCCAGACAAATAAGGTTGGGGACCACTGGTCTAAGATCATGTTACATAACAGTGCCCCCTAGTGCTGCACGGGGGCATTGCGGCCAGCGCTGACTGCCGGGGAGAGCGCCCCCTGCTGTGCCTCCTGCCCAAGGCTTGGCCAGGGCCAGCCCGGTCTAGCCTGCTGGGGGGTTCCCAAGGGCAGGGCTAACTCCCAGTCTGGCTGCAGCTGCCCCCACTCGCTCACTGCTCTCCTCCCCCCGCAGGTCATTGACTGGGAGGCCCTGCTGGCCCGGCGGCTCCCTCCCTCCTTCGTCCCCGTCATCAAGGGGCGTGAGGACATCAGCAACTTCGACGAGGAGTTCACGGCCGAGGCGCCCGCGCTGACGCCGCCCCGCGAGCCGCGCCTGCTCACCGCCGCCGAGCAGGAGGCCTTCCGCCACTTCGACTACCTCGCGGACACCTGCTAGCCCAGGGGAGAGCTGGGCCGCGGGAACGGACGGAGGGTTTCCCACCGGCGCCCCCTGGACTCTGAAGGACTCAGTGGGGCGGGGAGCCGGCCCAGATCCGTGCTGGGGGGGCAGTTTGGCTCCAAGGCTGCAGAAGCAAGACAGGGGAGGTGGATCTCTTGGAGTCCGTGCCAGGGACTGCTGCCCCCCAACCCCACCCGCCCCATCTGAGCCCCCGGCTGCCCCCTCTGCCCGTGACTTTCTCTTGGACCACTGTAGTTTTGCTAACAAGTGGAGGGGGGGATCTCAGCACTGGCCCCACCCTGGGGTCTGGCCCTGGCGCTGCCGTGGGTGAAAGGCCGAGCCCCACCCCCTGCTCCCAGAGGCAGGGGTGCAGCGAGAGGAGGGGTCTGTGCCCTGCGTCCTGGGTGGGGGGAGGATGGGCACTGGGGAGGTGGGGGCCCTGCCAGGCCAGGGTGGAGTCAGCTCCTGGGGGTGGGGAGCTGCTGGACCCAAGGGGCAAGTAGGGGCCACCCTGAGGGCAGAGGAGTGGCACCCAATGTTGGGTCCTGGGGGAGGACTGGTGCCCAGGTCCCAGGAGGGTCCCCCTCCCACCCCTGCCATACAGTGACCTACCCCCCTGTCCCTCTCTGAGGCCCTGGAAACCTCCCCTGAGCTAGGAGGCTTTGTGCCCCGCAGCCCCTCATCCTACTGCAGCTCTACCCGGGGTTCAGCTGCCCTCTGCCCATGGCTGTAGGCCCATCTGCTCCCCCAGGGCCAGGCGAGGGTCAGCCTAGCCCTTTGCCTGAGGGCTCTGCCTCGTATCATGGACCATTTGAAGCCTCTAGAGCCAGGTGACGCAGGAGCTGGTGGGGGCAGCTGCCGCTGGGGCGGGGCATGGGCGCTGTTTATACAGGTATCCCTGGCCTGGCACTGAAATGCAGCCGCCTCTGGGGTGGGCTGTATCAGCTGCTTAACAGCCACCAGCAACAGCGCACAACAGTTTTAGGACTGGAGGGGAAGGGGAATCGTATCGGAACTGTAGGCAGGTGGCAGGGGGCTGCCCCAAGGGGACTTTGGCCAGGAAGCTGGCGCTCCCACCCTGTCACTGGCCATGGGCTGGGCCATGTTTTTAAGAACACGGTGGCCAAACACCTGTCGGGGACAGTCTAGGTACCCGTGGCCCTGCCTGGGTGCAGGGTGCTGGACTTGACCTCGGGTTCTGCGATGACTGATCAGGGCTTCAGCTTTAATTCTAAGCCCAAACCAGGGGGCCCTGTGCATTGCCTTGAAAGGGAGAGTGCCCCCTGCTCCCCGCAGCACAGCGCCCCCTAGTGCCTCGCTGGTGTTTTAGGGTCAGCACTCACTGTGAAGGGAGAGCGCCCCTGCTGTGCTCCCCCACATTCCCCGCAGCACAGCGCCCCCTACTGCCACGCTGGTGTTTTAGGGTCAGCACTCACTGTGAAGGGAGAGCGCCCCTGCTGTGCTCCCCCACCTTCCCCGCAGCACAGCGCCCCCTACTGCCACGCTGGTGTTTTAGGGTCAGCCCTCACTGTGAAGGGAGAGCGCCCCTGCTGTGCTCCCCCCTACTCCCCGCAGCACAGCGCCCCCTACTGCCACGCTGGTGTTTTAGGGTCAGCACTCACTGTGAAGGGAGAGCGCCCCTGCTGTGCTCCCCCACCCTGCTCCCAGTAGCACAGCACCCCCTAGTGCTGTATAGGGGCACTGAGCCCCTGTCCCACTCCCTGCATTTTCCTTGTCTCTCACCTGTCTGACTGCACTCAGCATGATGTCCTAGCCCCCCCGCGCATTGCATGAAGGTTAGAGGGGCTGGAGCCACATCACCCCTGATAAAGGGGAGCAGGGGCCTCCCTGGGTATGACTGGGGTGAGAGCTGGGGGCTGCTGGCCCCATGGAGAGGTCAGGCAGGCACAAGGGCTGAGGGCACAGCAGATCCACAGGGGCTGGGGGAAGGGATTCCCTGTGTACTTCCATCCCTGGGGGTGGGTGGGAAGCCACTGTCTCTAAGTTCCCACCCACAGGGTGCTGCCCTGTCCTGCAGCACCTCCCCATGGGGGCTTCATGCACCTGCCTGCTGCTCCAGCCCCCACTGAGCTGTGCCCCTCACCGCAGTGTCGGGATGCAGGCAAGCGTTGCCCCAACAGGGGCTGTTCTCATCCTGGTTGGCAGGAGTCGAGCCCATTGCTTATGAATGGGTGGGGGGGTCTAGTGATGGAGGTGGGGCTGGGAATCAGGACTCCTGGGTTCTGTTACTGATGGGGAAGAAAGAAGGGTCTAGTGGTTAAAGAGGGGCATATGGCCAGAAGTCAGGGTTCTGTCCTGGACCTAGGAGAGTGGGCTCTAGTGGTTAGAGCAGGAGGGGCTGGGAACCAGGATTTCTGAGTTCTGTTCCCGGCTCTGCCACTGACTTGCTGTGTGTGCCTGGTGTGTGCCTCACCTTTCTTGTGCCTCAGTTTCTCCTTTAACATTCCCGCCCCTGCCTGTCAGCCTTTGGGGTGTGGTCGCTCTGGCTCCAGGCAAAGGCTCAAGGTTACAGTCACCCCGCCACCCGCCTGCCTTTTAACTACCTCTGTCCCCGCAGGGAAACCCCCGGGCTGTGTTCTGTGGGGCGAGAGGGAGCCAATCAGCTGCCTTTGTGTTATGAGATGTGAGTTGTAAATTATAGACCAGTTAAGCAAATGTTGCAGCCCAGCTGTCGGAGGCGTCTCATTCCGGGAGGCTAGAAGAGCCCTCAACCAGAGCAGCGCTGTGGGAAACCCTTCGGGAGCAGCAGCTGGGACTCGGGGCTCCTGGGTTCCATGCCCAGCTCTGGGAGGAGAGTGGTGTCTAGTGGTTTGAGCAGGGGGGAGGGGGCTGGGAGCCAGAACTCCTGGACTAAGTTCCCTCCGCTGCCACTGACCTTGGGCAAGCTTCCCGTGCCTCAGTTTCCCCACTGGTAACTTTGTGAGACTGATGCTCCCCCCCCCCGGTTAAGAAGCACACTGAAGGCTCGGGAGGAAGCTCCCCACAATGGTGCTGAGAGGCTGCCAGACGGGACAAGCCGGAGGGATTGGGCAGTGTGTGGTGGCACCGTGGCTGGGCCCTCAACCTGCTGCAGAAGGCCCAGGAACCAACGGAGGCACCTGGCCTCAGTGCAGCAGGGGTTAATATAGACCTGGTGAGTTCAGTGGAGAGGAGAATCCCATGGCAGGGATGGTAGCTGCAGCGCCCCCTTCTGGGGAACAGGGCAGTGCCGCAGTGGCCTGGAGTTGATTTAGCTCGTCCAGGGCCCTGTGCATGGCAGTTTGGGACAGGAAGTGGGGGAAATGCCCAAGTCCCAATGCTCTTATATGGGGATTGAGGGAGGCAGGGGGGATTCTCATGGGGGGAGCTGGGATGGAGCCTGGACTCTGGGGCATCTTTTTTCAGCATGCCTGGTTAGGTTTGGGGTCTGTTCAGAGCAGTAGACCTACCAGCAGCACAGCGCCCCCTATCGCCCCACTGGAGCATTGGAGTCATCACTGACTGAGGGGAAATGCTCCCTACTGAGCACAGCGCCCCCTAGTCATGCTCTTGGGTATTGGACTTGGTGCTATCTGCAAGGGGACAGTGCCCTCTACTGAGACTCCCTGTCCCTGCAGCACAGCGCCCCCTGGTGCTGCAATGGGGTAGTGGGTTCATACAGAAGAGGAGAGCGCTCCCTGTACTGTCATCTGTCCAGTTCTCTGCTGACACGCTCCACATGCCAGCAAATGCTTCAGCAGCCTCCTACGTGTCCCACTCCTCCCTGGTCTTCCACCTAGCCCTTGGGGCATCACGGCACGAATGCTCGGGGCTAGTCGCCAGCTCTCCGTGGGTGCCCTAGGCTGACACCAGCTGGGGATCATTGACACCACTCGCGCAATGCTAAGTTGCCTCCGCTGGGGCTCTGCCCCTCAGATGTGCTCCTGGGCCAGCGCTGCCAGCAACGAGCCATGTGGCCGCATCCCTGGAGCAAGTGGCCAGACCCCATGGGGGCTGGGCAGAGGGGCCTTACCTTCCGCTAGCGTCTTGCCTCCAGACAACTGAGCCCTGGAAGAGCTGCCCAGGATGTGGGGTGCACCTGCCTCCCCACCCACCACTGGGGAAGCCCACGCAGGTCCTGAGCCCCCCTACTGCTGGGGGGGTAGCGGCTGAGCTGGTCAGCTATGGGCTGGTCCTGAAGGCTCATTCATAGCCATCGAGGAGAAGGGATCGTTGTGACCAGCTAGTCTGGCACCTGCATAGCCCAGCTCAGAGGTCTTGCAGCCCAGAGCTCTCCATACACCTGCTTTGGGCTGGTGTGGGGCACCTGGGGGCCCAGGCTGGGCAGGGGTTTGCCCTCTCATGCATGTAACAGGCCCAGTGCGCCTGTACTCAGCTATTAACTCCCAATGCCATGATCCCCGGAGGGGGCGTCTCATGGCACCTGTGCTGGCCCAGCGCTGCAGCCACCTGTCTCCATCACACGCTGCCTCCTTGTGTCTCCTTCTGGCCTTGTCCTTAGCTCTTCCCTCAGCAGCAAGTGATAAAAGGCCTGATGCCGAGGTGATGGGCAGCATGGTCTAAGCTAGCTCAGGGCTCAGAGGGAGGAGAAGAGAATCATGTTTCTTACAATGGTGCTGGGGGAAGGGACAATCAAGATCAGACCCCTGCTGGGGGTGCTGCGCAAACACAGAACAGCAGACAGTGGGATGGCTTCGTTCAGAGCTGCACAGACACCCGCTGAGACGGCCCTCGCCCCAAGGCACTTGCAATCTAAATTGACACAACAAAGGTTAGGGGACAGGTGCAACCTACAAGCCCTGCCCACAGTCCCCAGGCCAGATGTTTGGGCTAAAATGATCAACTGTTAACACACTGGCCATTTTGGCTGTCATTGTTAGGGACCAGAGTTAACACCAACCAAGATGGAGCACGGCTCAGTCATCATTGTGATGAATCCATAACGGCTGGAATCTGGAATTCTGCAGAAATCAATGGAGAAGCCAGAGAAGAGACGAGCTGGCAGCCTATAGCACCTCCTACTGGTTTATCCCTGAGCCACACACCAATGAGTAAGGGGACATCCAGCATTGCCAACCCCAGGCATTTTAAGATCCTGAGTCTCCCTCCCCACAAATTGCAAGATTGGCCTAAAATGTCATGAGATTATTTTAAACAATAACCGGGAGTGGGGTGTCAAATATATTTTCCATTCAAATGACTTTGTTCGACACAAATTGACTTTTTGATGAAAACCTGGAAAAACCCTACAACAAAATTTTGCCCCAAACTTTAAAAACATATTTTAAATTTGTCTCCAGGAAAACAATTCTTTCCTGGCTTGTTCTAACCCAGGGCTCAGTTTATTCTGGTCTCTGAGTTCAGAGCCTGTTGGGATCACATTGTATTAGTTAGTTAGTAGGTATATTACGGTAATGCCTAGGCACCCCAGTCAGACCAAGACCTGGTTCTCGGTGCTGTACGTTATTTATTAGGTGTATTACAGTAGTGCCTAGGCGCCCTAATCATGGGCCAGGAGCACATCGTGCCAGGTGCTGTACAAACACAGGCCAGGAAGACAGTCCCTGGCCCAAGGAGCAGCGTCTCCCTGACCCCAGGACCTCTGCCTCCCCCCCATCCATCAAAGGTCCCTGTGTCACCACACGGGGGCACTAGAGCTGCTGAACCAAATGGTAGGGGGGAAATTTCCACATGGGCTAAATGGCGTTTCCCCCCAGTTGTGTGGTTTTAAACTCCCCAAGTTCACCTGAAGCAGATACCCGGCGGGGGATGTTTTGTCCCAAACAATTACACTTTGGCAAAGTTCTAAGCAGCTGAAAATGGAAACCATGGGCAAAAACGTAGCTCCAGGCGGCGCTACTAGAGCTGTTCTATTAGTGGAATAACTGCGTCCACACGGGGTCTTTGCCCTGCTTTCGCTACAGGTCTGATCCAACTCCCAAGGAAATCAATAGCAAAACTCCCCCCACATCTAAACCGATGGAGCTAGAGCAGGAGACCAGCTGTGTCTGGCTCAGGCTGGTCTGGCCCTTTAAAGAAGGTGGGTTTAGCCCACCCCCACCTGTAGTTAATTAGCTGCCCCCCCACCCAGGTGATGGGTTCGAGAGTGTGGCAGCACAGAGCCTGAGATAAGAGGCCACCAAGCCAGGTGGTCAGAGAGACACAGCAGACCTGCAGGGAGCAGGTAGGGCCTACAGAAGCTGGATCCTGGGGCAAGGGAAAGGATCAGGTTGCTTTGATTTATCCTGCCCTGTTCTGGCACATGAACCCCTTGCTGAAGAATAGGGCTGAAATCCTGATACTGCTGGGGTGCGTTCATGTGTGCCCTGGTCCCACTGGCCTGCTGTAGGGCTGGGGTGCCCCTCTCAGCCCTGGGTCTGTATCAGTTTAGAGTTACCTAAGTCTCTGGCCTCAGCGTAGGGTATCTGGGGGGGATGTAATGGGCTGTGCTATACAGGAGACCAGCCCAGATGATTAAATAATCCCTTCTGGTGTCAACTTTATGAAACATCCCTTCATGTATGGGGGTAGAAGACTTTGCTGCAGAAACAAATCCCAGGACTCCAGCACCTGGGGCTTTATGGGGCAGAGCTGGCTCTTCTGGTAGAAAAATGTTCCTTGGATGAAATTGACGTTTTGGCAGGACTGGGTTGAGGCAGCTGAAATGTTGAAGGGCTGGGGGACAGAAGGAACCACTCAGATTCCTTGTTTGTAAATTAGTCTGGCTGAAATATTTTAAGTACCCCCCCCCCCCCAAAAAAAAATAAATAAATCAGCGTGGCCAGCTGTGATTTTTACCATAACAGCAGGTGCTGCTCGACCCAGAGCAATAGCTAGAACAGATTCTAATTGTGCTTCAGGGAAGAGTTTGATTCTTGTGGCTCCTTCCCACATTTTTGGTCCCATGTGGAATGAAAACAAATCTGGGTTTTTTCCCCGTGAAGTGGCAGTTCTGTCTCCTGCCCACGGCCCCTGTGGAGGAGTGTCAGGGACGCCCTGAGCACCCACAAGGAGGGTCTGGGTGGGCGGCCTTGGGGATGTCCCACTTTGTGCCCCCCTCTGTGGGAGCTGCTCCCTGCCCCCACACATGGTCCCTGGACAGGGGGTGATAATCCAGGCCCCTCAATTCAGCTTCTGCAGAGGGGGAGGAGTGGGGCGCAGGGGGCATGATGGGGGGGCTAAGGTGGGGGGATGCTGTAAGGGCTGGGGCCCCCGCAGGGGTGGGGGGCTGGCCCCCTTAGCAATGAGGTCCCTGCTGCAGACCCCCCTTGATTTGCTCTTCTCTTCCCCGCTCTCTGCCTGCCAAGGCCCCGCCCTCTTGTTTGGGATGCGCGGGGGGCCGCCTCCTCCTTTGGCCCCGCCCCTCACGGGAGCGGCAGTTGGAAGGGGCCAGCGCGCGAGGCGCAGTAGGAGGAGCAGGTGAAGGGGAGGGGAACCAACCGTCACATGGCCCCGCCCCTATCGCTTTGTCCCGCTCCAAAGCTACCTAGCCCTGCCCTGTGCCCCGCCCCCAAGGTCATAGCCCCGCCCACCCGCCCTGCCGTCTGACCCCCATGAACCCAGGCAGCTCCCCCACCCTGTTATACCGATGGGGAAACTGAGGCAGTGAGGTTAACAATTTCTCAAGCAGCCACTTACCCGGGGGGGGTCTGGTGGGAGATGCCCCCTCCCCCTGCCCAGCTCCTTGTCACTGGGGCGCCTAGCCTGGAGCTGGGGCTGCTCCCACAACCGGGCACAGCCCCACCCTGACCCCCTGCAGGAGGAGGCCTAGATGGGCCTTAACAGGGTTCCCTCATTGCAGGGGGGCCAGGGGGTTGGCAGCACCTTAGGGTGACGAGACAGCAAGTGTGAAAAATCAGGACGGGATGGGGGGTAATAGGAGCCTATATAAGAAAAAGACCCAAAAATCAGGACTGTCCCTATAAAATCGGAACATCTGGTCACTCTACAGCACCTCTGGGTGACCCTGAGACCGCCAAAGCAGGGGGCTTATCCCTCCTTCCCCACCTAGGGCAGGGCCTGATCCCTCTCCCTTGGGGATTCTCTACAGCCAGGGCGAATCTGGATTGAGGGCACCTCTATCTGGAATGGGAGTGTCCGGACGGGGGGCTAATCTGGTTTGAATTCGCCCTGTTAGCTAATTCAGATTATCTTCCCCATGTAGACAAGGCCTTCACCCTCCAGAGTTGGCGCACTCTCCACTGCCCTTGGGAGATGCACGGGGGACTGACGGCATCAGGCTGGGGGGCCAAGTAACCCGCTCTCCTGGCCAATCCCTTCAGGTAATGGCTGCTCCCCTGTGGGGGCAAAACCCATGGCCCCCTGCCCCGGCCTCAGCGGCTCCCTCTCTTGCAGACGCCGAGACGGAACCCCGGGATGGCAGGCAAGCAGGGGTACGGTGGCACCTTCTGCCCAGAGGGCTCTGCCAAGGCCCAGTGCTTCAGCCCTGGCAGCGTGGCGAGCCTGGCTCCCTGCAGCCCGGACCGCAGCCTCTTCTCTTCGCCCGCGGCCGAAGCCCGCTGGCTGAGCTGCCCAGCACCGCAGGCCGAGTCCCCGACCCACGAGAACCTCACGCTGGAAGAGCTGCTCACCCCCGTCACGGAGAAGCTCAAGTACCTGCTGAAGAAGGCAGAGGATTTCCAGACATACCTGCTCTACAGGTGTGCAGGGGTGAGAGGGGGGCACCTGGCACTGGAGGGGGCTGGCATGTGGGGATGTTGGGGGGGGTGACTGGCAGAGGGGAGAGCACCTAGCATGGGGGCAATGGGGAGAGGAGAGTGTATGGCAAAGAAGTGGGCCAACAGTGAACGGGAGGACAGTGGGATAAGGGGGTTGGTACCAAGGGGGCAGTAGTGGTGGGGCAGTGGGGAGAGAAGGGGCTGGCATGGGGGGTAGAGGTGGGGGAAGTGTGTGGGGGGGAAGCCTGGCACAGAGGGAGTAGTGGGGCTGGCAGGGGGAGGCAGAAGTGGGAGGAGCGGGGTGAGGGGGAAGCCTGGCACAGAGGGGGCAGTGGGGAGAGAAGGGCCTGGCATGGGGGGTATAGATGGGGAAAGTAGGGGGAGGGGGAAGCCTGGCACAGAGGGGGCAGTGGGGAGTGAGGGAGATGAGGTGGGGGGCAGGATTAAGGGGAAGCCTGGCACAGAGGGGCAGTGGTGGAGGGCAGTGGGGAGAGAAGGGACTGGCATGGGGGGTAGAGGTGGGGAAAGTAGGGGGAGGGGGAAGCCTGGCACAGAGGGGGCAATGGGGAGTGAGGGAGCTGGCATGGGGGGGCAGAGGTGGGGGCCAGGGTTAAGGGGAAGCCTGGCACAGAGGGGCAGTGTAGGGGGGCAGTGGGGAGAGACAGGGCTGGCATGAGGGCAGAGGTGGGGGGAGTGAGGTGACGGGGAAGCTTGGCACAGAGGGGGCAGTGGGAAGAGACAGGGCTGGCATGGGGGGAAGAGGTGGGGGGCGGTGTTAAGGGAAAGCCTGGCACAGAGGGGCAGTGGTGGAGGGCAGTGGAGAGAGGGGGCTGGCGCGGGGGGGGGGGGACGGATGTCAGGGCAGCCTGGCAGCAGGGTGGGGGCAGCGGGCCAGTTCACCTCCACCCGCTCCCGGGCAGCTCTTTGTGCTGAAGGAAGGGGTCCAGGTGGCGCTGAGCTGGGCAGAGCGGCCGATGCTGGCGAGGAGGCTGGGAACGCAGGGGAGGATGGACCCAGGATGGGTTGGAGCCTGCACTGGATCAGACAGTGCTGGGCAGGATTAATGCCCGACCAAGCGGGCACCCCCCTCACAGCATCTCTCAGCCAGTCTACCCTGCACTGCTCCCGCTCTGGGCACTGCCATGCTGGGATCCCAGCTGTCCTGCTGAGGGGCCAGGGGCTCATCTGGGCAGTACCCCACATGGTGGGGAGGCTGTGCCCCGCCAGGGGTCTGCCCTCCAGGGGAAAAGGGGAATTCGCCGGTCACCTCTGATCTGACCCAGCCGGGAGTGGAGGTTCCAGGTGCTACCTTTGCCTGCTGGAAGAGGCTGGTCTGTATCAAACAGGAGCTGTGGGTGCCCAGCTCCCTGCCAGGGGGCTCGTGGGCGCACGGAGCCCCAGGGCAGAATGGGGAGTGGTGTTTGTGCGGTACCCCCTGGAGATGACGAACTCACAGCTACCCAGGGCCTGGAGGGGGACGGTGAGGAGCCAGGGCCCTGCAGGGAGCAGTAGGGGGCGCTCTCATCTTGCGGTCACTGCTGACCCACATGCCCCAGCCTGGCACTGGTGGGGGCTGTCCGCTTGCCGTCGGTACCAATGAGCCTCCTCTGGCCCCTTGTGACCGGGTGCCCGCTGCCTTTCCAGCAGGGACAGGATGCAGAAAGAGCAGTTTGCCAAGGCCGTGCCCACCTTCCTGCAGATGTGCCAGCCCTACTTCGAATACCTGGAGTCCACCGCCCGCAGCTACAACTCCGGCCTGGGCGCCCTGCAGGCGTCCGTGCGCAAGAGGGTGAGTGGGCCGGGGGGGGGGGGGGTCACAGACTCCTGCATAGGGGTTGGGGGGGAGTGGGGTGCATCTGCCCTGCATCAGGGGCAAAAGGTCACCTGCCTTCTCTACTCTCCTGTTAAAGGTGTCGGATGGGGTGGAGGAGGCTGGGAGTCAGGACTCCTGGGTTTTACCCCCAGCTCTGGGAGGGGAGGGGAGTCTAGTGGTTAGAGCAGGGGCGCTGGGCGTCAGGACCCCCAGCTCAGAGCTAACTGACACGTACCTTGGATGTGACATTGTCATGTGCATTTGAGTACAGGCTCCAGGAGCAGAACCGAAGGCGGAGGGTGATGTACTGGGCCAGAGAGCGTGGGGTGGTGGTGGGGGCATTGTGCAGTGCGGGGGCTTGGGGTTCAAGGGGGGGCTAGGTAGCTGGGCATAGTTTGGGGCGTGGCTGGAGAGGGATGAGTCAGGGCTCATCTGGGGTGTCGTCTGGATCACTGTTGGGTCCAGCCCCTTTGAATGTCCTGACTAACGAAATGGGGGAGGGGCTCCAGCGAATAGTACCCGTCCTCCAGCCGGGCTCTGTTTGGGGGTAGAAGGAGCCAGGTTACCAGCCTGCCCTAGACACGCTGGGCAGGGGTGCCTGGAGGCTGGTGGCTGGCAGGACCCAGGAAGCTGCCATCGGGCTCAGTGACTAGACGAGGGGTGGCAGCCCTCCTGGGGGTAAGACCAGGAAGGGGACTGGGCTGCCCATCCCGGGAAGGCTTCCTTGTGACTCCTCCAGCCCCTCACCCCGGCATCAGGGCAGCCCCGACACCCAAGCTGTTGATTGTGACTGAATGCTGACTCTTGGGGTCCCTCCCTGCCTAGCACTGGGGGACACCCCCCCACACCGGGGTCCTGCCCTCGGCTCAGTGCCAGGCCCATGCCCAGAGGCTCCCGGTCTCTCTCCCCTGCAGCTGCTGGAGATCTCAGAGCAGCTGGCGTTGCAGCTGGAGCAGCTGGTGCTGATGTACGCCTCCTTCAGCTTCGTCTCCCTGGAGGACACCGACCCCTTCAAGTATGTGAGGGTGGGGGCTCAGCAGGGGGCGCTCTCCCTTCGCAGTCAGCACAGACCCCTGTACGTCATTAGGGGGCGCTGTGCTGCAGGGAGCAAGGGGGGGCTCAGTAGGAGGAGCTCTCCCCTGTCAGTCAGTGCTGACCCCAGTGTCCCTGTGTGGCGCTAGGGGGCGCTGTGCTGCAGGGAGCAGGGTAGGGGGCTCAGTAGGAGGAGCTGTTCCTTTTCAGTCAGCCCCAATGCCCCAATGCAGCACTAGGGGGCGCTATGCTGCAGGGTGGCAGAGGACGCCGGCCCCTCCACGGCTCCCCCCGGTGGAGAGGGGGCTTTTACCCCATCTGTTTGTTTTTTCTCCCCTCCCCCAGCGTCTCATGTTTCTTCTGCGGCCGCTTCTGGCTCAGCGAGTGGCGCCAGCTCTCTGTCTTCCGCTTCTGCATCTCCGCGCCCTACACGGCCGCCCGCCTGCCCCGCAACCTCTACAAGAAGATGCGCTGGAACCTGGACGTTCTGGAGGAGGGGGTGGGCGCCGGGGGGCGGCGCCGGGGGCACCGGACTGAGTAGTGAGCTGCTGGGCCCTGGGGGTGGGGCCTGGGCCCGAGGGAGATTTGATGTTGAGCTGCAGCGATTCAGCCAAGCCCCGGGTTAGGGGGAAACCCTACCCCCCATCCCTTCCTGCCTCGTTGGCAGGGACATAGGGGCATCTGTGGTGGGAGGGCAGCAGGGAGCTCAGGTGTAGATGGGGGAGATGGCCTCCCCCGGCACCTGGCCCCCCATTGGGCATTACGTGTCCCCCCCCCCCCGACTGGCACCCCTTCCCTCTGCTAGGCACCTCCCCCGATCCCCAATTTATCCCTGCTCCCTGCAGACTCCTCCCCAGCCCCGCTGCCCCAGATCATCTCCCGGGGGGGCTTTGCCCCAGGCTGACCCCTCGCCCCCGAATTTTGTTGCAGCTACTTCCTGTGCTTCCGGGACACGGGCAGGGAGAATGCCGTCAAGATGCAGAAGCTCTGGTCCATCGGGCGCTGGGTGCCCCTGGACCCCGATGCAGAGCACTCCTCCGACGTCCTGCAGTGGTGAGCGCCGGGGTGTGGGCCAAGGGGCTGTGGGGCAGGGAGGGGGTTCCCGGCTGCAGCAGGGAGAGGTGGGGAGCTGCCATGGGGGGTGGGGGGTTGGCATCAGTCCCAGTGACGTGGTCCGGCCCAGCTGACCCCATGTCCCCGTGACCCTGTCTCCACCCGAGACCCTCCCTGTGGAGGCAGCACCCAAACCCATCCTGCTGCAGGCACTGTGGGGTGAGCCTTGAGTGACCCTGGACCAGGGAACAGAGAGTAGCGCCCCCTCCTGCCAGGGCTGACACAGGGGGCCCAGAGTTGGGGCAGGGGTCTGGCAGCCAGGTGGGTGAGGGGCAGCCGGGAGGGCTCAGGAGACAGGGAGGGGCGGGGAGAGGTTTGGCTGGGTGGATCGGAGCAAGGACAAGCTGGGTGCTCTGACTGGGTTGGGCACCCCTGACGGTGGGTGGGTGTGGTCCTGGCAGGGTGTGGGGGCCCGGCTGGCTCTGGACGAGCCTGGGCAGAGGCTGGGCAGGGCGGGGTGTGCCTGGGCAGGGGTTGGCTGGGCGCTGGCTGGGCTGGGTGCCCTGGGCCTGGGCAGAGGCTGTAACGTGCCCCTTGCTCTCCTTGCAGGGTGCTGTGCCCGCAGCCCACGGGTGACTTCCAGCCACTGCTGACCATCGGTTTCGAGGAGCCCTCGCACACCCTGGCCACTGACCTGCTGGTGCAGATCCTGAGCGCCCCGACCTGCGCGCCCCTCCCCTGCCCTGGCGCCAGCAGGGAGCCCTTACACTGGGGCAGCCCAGGGGGGCAGGGACAGTAGCACAGCCCCTGGGTGGCTTCCTGGGGCGCAGGGGGCAAGTGCTGGCTACTTGCCTCCTGCTGGGCCCCTCACCCTGGTGTCAGGGCAGCCCTGACACCCAGACAGGCCCATTGTATTTTAACTGACCACTGGCTCTTTTAAAACTCCTCTGATTCTAGGCCCAGGAGGCTCGTTAGCCTTAGCGAGGGGAGGCGGCTCAGCCTTGACTTCCCCCTGCATCCCTTGGGGCTGGAGGGCAGGCCGGGGACCCGTCTCTGCAGAGTTCACCCCACTGCCTCTAGGAGGGCTGATGCCCTGGGAGGGGTGGGGCAGCTCGGCTCCAGTCGGGTAGCGGGGCTAAAAGAGAAGAGGGTTGGGGCTGCTGGGTCCATAAATGCTCCCCTGAAAAAGCCCCAGCCAGGGGCTGGATCCCTGCTGTTAATGGAGAACAGGGGGTCTCCGCAGGCTCCCCTGATCTGTGGGCAGCCCCATAATCCCACCCTAGGCCCCATCTGCCGGGGTTTCATCTCCCTCCCCCTCCTGTTCCTCAAACTTGCTAGGCACTGAGAATGCCCCGCCCCCGGCCAATGTGCACAGAGCACCATGGGGTCCCCTCCCCCACCCGAATTTGAGCTGGAGGCCCCCCTCCCCCAATCTCCACAGAGCCCTGTGCAGGGGCTCCCCCTCCCCCCAACCCAAGTGCAATTCTTATTTATAACCTTGTGTTTTTGCAATAAAAGTTTGGTTCTTGGCACCGGGAAGGCTGCTGGGCTGACTGACTCGGGGCGGGAGCGGGACTGGCTGGGTCTGGCGGCGTGGAGGGAGAAGGCTGAAGCGGCACAGCATAGTGGACAAAGCACTAGATGGGGACTCTGGAGACCTGGGCTCCATTCCCGCCACTGAACTGCTGAGTGATCTTGGGCAAGTCTCGTCCCCTCCCTGCGCCTTAGTTTCTCCATCTACAGCACAGGAATAATGAGACTGAGCCCCTGTGTGCCGGGCTTTGAGATCTACGGCTGGGAAGCGCTAGGTAAGAGATGGATGATGCTATTATTCTGGGGTAGGTGGGAGAGTGGGCCCAGCACCCCCCATTGGGAACACCCTAATGGCCTCCGAGTGGGGGTGCATGGTGGGGCCAGGATGTCTTGTATGGGCCCATCCAGCAGCTCCCTATGGGGGGAGCTTGCCCCGTCTGCCCCACAAATGACAACGAAGAGCCCCCACCCGGAGCTGAGGGGCCCAGCCCAGCCTGGCACTGGGGGTTGTCACATGCCAGGGCAGACAAGGCCGAAGCCAAAGGGCCTGGCTGGATCCTTATCCTGGTTACTCCAGATTCACGCCAAGGCAACTGCACCGAGATGCTGCTCTGTACACAGGGCCTTCAGCATGCCCATGACCGCAGCATGGTGAGGGAGTGCTGGGGAGGAGAGGAACTCGAGCTGTGACGTTTTTCATCCTTTGCATTTTTTGTGCTGGAAAAAACAAAAAGACTTGGTGATGCAGGGGAATCAGAAAAAATCAAAATGTTTCCTTGAGGTTTTTTAATTAAGGAAATTTTGAACCAAAAAAAAAAAAATCAAAATGGAAACGTTGCCTTTGACATGAAACCAGACTTTTTTTTTTTTTTTTACATTTTTAGCCAAAAATGTTGGTACATTAGAGCTGCCATCCTGGGTCAGCCCAATGGTCCGTCTGGCCCAGTGTCCTGTCTCTGGCAGTGGCCAGTACCAGAGGTTCATGGGGCATGTACAGGACAGGGCAATTGTGGGGTGATCCGTCCCTGTCTTCCCCTCCTAGCTTTTGGCAGTCAGAGTCTTAGGGTCACCATGAGCATGGGGTTACGTCCCTAACTATCTTGGCTAACAGCCATTGATGGATCTAATCTCCAGGAATTTATCTACTCCTGTTTTGAGCCCTGTTATACTTTTGGCCTTCACGACGTCCCCTGGCAATGAGTTCCCCAGGTTAACTGTGCGTTGTGTGGAAAAAGTGCTTCCTCTTGTTTGTATGAAGCTTGCTGCCTGTCTGTTTCATCAGGTAACCACTGGTTTTTGTACCATGTGAAGGGGTAAATAACACTTCTGCACACTATTCATGATTTTATATTTCCCCCGCCCCCATGTTTTCTAATTTCCAAGCTGAACTGCCCCAGTCTTTTTAGTTTCCCCTCCTATGGAAGCCATTCCATACCCTTGACCGTCTTTGTTGCCCTTCCCTGAATCTTTTCCAGTTCCACCATATCCTTTCTGAGATGGAGCAACCAGAACTGGATACCGTATTCCAGGTGTTGGCACACCATAGTGGCTCTGTGATATTTTGTCTTATTTTCTACCCTATCCCTAACATTGTTTGCTTTTTTGACTACTGTTGCACATTGAGTGGATGTTTTCAGAGAACTCTCCATGATGAGACCATGATCTTTCTTGGGTGGGACCAGCTAATGCAGATCCCATCACTGCATAGGCACAGTTGGGATTGTTTTTTCCCAGTGTGCATTACAGTACTTTGCACTTATCAACATTGGATTTCAGCTGCCATTTTGTTGCCCAGTCGCCTGGTTTTGTGTCATTCCCCCTGTAACTCTTTGCAGTCAGTTTTGGGCTGAATTCACTTGAATAAGTTTGTATCATCTGCCAACTTTGCCACCTCACTGTTCACCCCTTTTTCCAGATCATTTATGACTACGTTGAACAGCGCTGGTCCCAGCACAGATCCGTGGGGGATCCCGCTGCTCACCTCTCTCCATTGTGAAAACTGAGCATTTATTCCTCCCCTTCGTTTCCTATCTTTTAACTAGTTTCCAATCCATGGGAGGACCTTTCCTCTTATCCTATGACAGCTCACTTAGCTTAAGAGCTTTGGTGTGGGATCTTGTCAAAGGCTTTCTGAAAGTCCAAGCATATTATATCCACTGGATTCCCCTTGTCCACATGCTTGTTGATTCCCTCAAAGAATTCTAATAGAATGGTGCAGCATGATTTTCCTTTACAAAAGCTGTGTTGATTCTTCCCCAACATACCATGTCTGCTAATTCTGTTCTTTACTATAGTTTCAGCCGATTTGCCTGGTTTACTGACCAGGTTAGGTTTACCGGCCTGTAATTGCCAGGATTGTCTCTGGACTCCTTTTTAAAAATCAGTGTCCTCTGCCTAGCCACCAGCCATCTGGTCCAGAGGCTGATTTCAGCGCTAGGTTGCATAGCACAGTTAGTAGTTCTGCAATTTCATATTTGAGTTTCTTCAGCTCTCTTGGGTGAATGCCAGCTGGTCCCAGTGACTGATCAATCTGTTCTAAAACCTCCTCCATTGATGCATCCGTGGGAGACGGTGCTTCAGGTTTGTGGCCCAGAAAGGATAGCTCTGAAATGGGGATTTCCCACACACACACACCCCCGCCGCCCTCTACAGTGAAGATGGATGCAAAGAATTCATGTGACTTCTCTGCACTGGCCTGGCCCGAAATGACTTTTTCGGGGGGAGATGCTGGAGCACCAAACAACTGGTGATTCACCCACCTCCCCCAGCACCACCATCCTCCCTGGCAATCGCAGGGGCAGCTGGGTGGGGTGCTGTGGGCCTTGAGCTCCAGCAGCTGTGGTATGATGTGCTGGCTGGCGGCTGCTCTGGCCTGGGTTAGGCAGGAGGGCGGTGGGGACGGCTGCGGGGTCTTTGCAGCCTGGCTGTCTCGGTCATGGTTGGACTTCACTGTGTTCAGAGCAGAGCAGCTCCCTCGCCCAGGCCCTTTCCCTGTGGGCAAGGTGGCATGTGAGGGAGATGCTGGGACACGACTGCCCCTTCTCCAGCCTGGATAAGCAGAGAGGGGCTGGGCACAGGGGAGCCCTCGTCCCCCTGGGGTGCCAAGGCTCTGCCCTGCGAACCAGAGATTTCCTCCTCCCCCCCCCCATTGTCCAGGTTCGGGGGGGGAGGGGGGGCTGCTGGATGTTCTGAGCTGGGCCCATTGCCCCTTATTTCCCATCCCTGGTACCAGGCTCCCAGCAGCACACAGGAGGGGTATAGAAGGACCGGCGAGCAGTGTTTTCCCCAGGAATTGAAATGAGTGGGGGGAGGGGTGTTCAAAAATACAGGGTGGGTTAAGAGCGGTGAGGGGTGAGACCATTAGGGCGAAAGTGGGCTTTATGGCACCATAGTAAAATCTGAAAAATGTTTCACTACCATTTTATTAGATTTAACTCGTTTTAAAATCCTCACACAAATTAAAGTTGGCTACATGCGCCTACTATGAAGCACGATATCTACATCCTTCTTGGTTTCTTGTTGTAATTTTGCACAACTCTGTTAATGAACTTCTCGAATGCAGTGCATTCATTTTTGGTGATTTCTCATGTGTCCGGTATTTCCAGTCCTTCATGATATGCTCATGATCAGGCAGAAGGCAACTTCTTTCAGAACACAAAATTCTATTCAATGAGGAAAAAGAACGCTCAACTGTAGCTGTTGTGACTGGGAGTAGAAAGAGATGAATTCCTACTTCTTTCGTCCCAGGAAACAGAGCACAAAGATCGGGTCAAGCCACTAGTGATGATAAAGAAGAAGAAGTTGAAGTCAAATCTTCATTCATTTGTCGTATGATATTCCACTCTGTGTTCAGATTCTCTAGTCTGTCCTGATCACATGGCAGCCCCATTGCTGGTAGTGCCTCATTCTGTCAGGGTTTTATAAGACAGGCATCTGTAAAAGCTATATAGGAGTTGAGTAGAATCCAGAAGTTACGGTTGTAGAGATGCAAGAATCAATCTGTGTACTTAACTTTTTCAGCTGGCTTAACAAACACTTCTTGTCCTCTTCATTTAAGGAGTTAATATAAGTGTCCTAATTAGCCAGCTTCTGAATGGAAGTCTTTGCTTCTTCCAGTACGTTTTCATTGGATATCTCTCTGATTGATCCAAGTGTAGCTTCCATTGCTGGACAGAGATCTACTACTGTTGGAGCAGATGCCTGGATGACACTATTTAATGACCAAGTGGTTTCAACAGTAGACTTACAAGAGAGAATGGCGATTGTCTTCTCTGAACTTAGTAACAAAAGTAATCCACCAGCCTCACTATTTAGATCCGTCCCATCTCAGAAGATACTTTCCAAAGTCAGTAATAATGGTTGCAGTAATTTTAAGACAACCGCCAAGGATCGCTCATGAGAAAGCCAGCGGGTTTTCCCAGATTGGACTAATTTGAACTTCTGTCCCAATGTATCTTCTATATTTTCCAAGACGTTCAGACCTTTTGGACTCTTCCTGAAAAGAGTATAATGAAGACATTCAATTTATAGCTTTTAAAATGCCTTTTGAAGATTCTGCAGCTCGTACAAGAGCTAGTTGGAGTAGATGGCCTCTGCAGTGTGTATTGGAGAGATCAGAGTTACACTTTTCTCTGAGCAAAGTTGGTACTTCACTATGTCTTCCAAAGAAGTTTCCAGCTCCATCAAATGCACAAGCAGCCATCTGTTTGGGGTTCAATTGACAAGCATTTAACTCTTCTAAGATGTGGGTTGTCAGAGATGCAGCCCATGTGTCTTCTATAACCTGAACATCTAGAAACGCATCTCCTGGCCTACCACGGACATCAAGATAACATACGCAATAACTTAATATTTGACGCCCATTTGCATTGGTGCATTCATCGGCCATGTATGCACATTTTCTGAATACAGTGAGAGAATTCTTCACTTTTTCAATTGCTGAGTCTTTCACTGTTGCACCACATGCTTCTAGCCAGTCAGTTGAGTTTCTTGCAGAAAGATAGTGAGCATTTGCTGGTCTTGGTTGGAACTCGTGTCCAACTTCCGAATTAACAAATGACAATGCACTTAATATTGACCTCCAGTTTGTAGTGTGTGGTATCTCTTGCTTAAAGAGAGTGTATGATGTGACAGCCATGTTTATTTGAATGAACTGTGTTGTATCTCCAGTATTTTTAACAACCTCATTAAGTATTTCTAAAATTAGCTTTGACAGTGACTGGCTTATAAGGCGTTCTGCATGTTGATGCAGAGCAGAGGCATAGTGTTTTGCAGCCTTTTCATATAGTTTGTCAGCACTGGCTTTGCTGATCAGTCTGGCAAACAAAGCTCCTCTACTTTTACTATATAAATCCATGGTACGCCCACATCTTGAATACTGTGTGCAGTACTGGTCGCCCCATCTCAAAAAAAGATGTATTGGAGTTGGAAAAGGTACAGAGAAGGGCACCTACAATGATTAGGGGTACGGAACAACTTCCATAGGAGGAAAGATGAAAAAGACTGGGACTTTTCAGCTTGGAAAAGAGGACTAAGGGGGGATATGATAGAGGTCTATAAAATCTTGACTGGTGGGGAGAAAGTAAATAAGCTTCTTCACATAACAGAAGAACTAGGGGTTACCAAATGAAATTAATAGGCAGCAGGTTGAAAACAAACAAAAGGAAGTATTTCTTCACCCAACACAATCAACCTGTGGAACTTTTTGCAAGGGGATGTTGCAGGGATTTTTGCCAGAGAATTCAGGGGGCCTGGGGCAAAGCAATTTCAGGGGCCCCTTCCATAAAAAAAAGTTGCAATACTATAGAATACTATATTCTCGTGGGGGCCCCTGTGGGGCCCAGGGCAAATTGTCCCACGGGGGCCAGGGCAAATTGCCCCACTTGCCCCCCCCCCCCCCCCCCCCCCCCCCCCCCCCCNCCGCTTAAAAAAAAATCCAAAACTTTTGAACCACCTCAGCTTGTGACCAAACGCCTGAGCCCATCTAGTCAGAGATTTTTCCAGGTTTCTGATACTCTGCTGGCTTCCTTGACACATATTTGTCTCCATAACTTTGGGTTCATTTAGGTTAGAACATAAGAATGGCCATACTGGGTCAGACCAAAGGTCCATCCAGCCCAGTATCCTGTCTACCGCCAGTGGCCAATGCCAAGTGCCCCAGAGGGAGTGAACCTAACAGGTAATGATCAAATGATCTCTCTCCTGCCATCTATCTCCACCCTCTGACAAACAGAGGCTAGGGACACCATTCCTTACCTATCCTGGCTAATAACCATTAATGGACTTAACCTCCATGGGGTCCCTCACAAACTGGAGACGGTTACTGTGGATTTGTCTTTAGTATAGCTTATGTACATACTCCACGAACTGAGCATTTGAGCTTGTTCCAGAATCTGGGATGAGCCTATGTTGTGAAAACTGAAATGCTCAAAATAGCACATGCATGTGAATGTACACACGGTGCTAAAATTAAATTAACCCAGGCAGGGCTGGTGCAACCACTAGGCAAACTAGGCGGCCGCCTAGGGCGCCTAGTGGTTGAGGGCGCCTAAAAGCCCGCTCAGGCGAGGAGGTGGAGTGGAGGTGAGCTGGCGCGGGGAGGGCCGCCCGCAGTAACGGGGGGGCGCACAGGGGAACCGCTCCCCGGCCAGGATCATCTCCACTCTGCCTCCTCCGCTGAGCACACAGCCCCCGCTCTAATTCTCCTCCAATCAGTAGCGGCGCCAGCTTTGCCGGCGCCCTAGGCGGCGGAAGGTCCCGCCCCAAAATCCCGCCCCCAACAGCGGCAGCGGAAGGTCCCACCCCCAAATTTCTACGGGCGGCGCTGGCGCCCCCAAAATAGCAGCGCCCTAGGCGACCGCCTAGGTCGCCTAATGGATGCGCCGGCCCTGGGAGGAGGTGGAGCGGAGGTGAGCTGGGGCGGGCTCCCCGGGCAGGGTTAGCTTCCACGGGGGGGGGGCTCCCCGGGTGGGATTAGCTGCTGCGGGGGGGGGGCTCCTCTGGTGGGGAGAGCGGTGGGTGTGGTTAGCTGCCACGGGGGGGTGGCGCAAGGTGGAAGTTTGCCTAGGGCACGAAACTTCCTTGCACCGGCCCTAAACCCAGGGGGTCTCAAACTGGGGGTCAGGACCCCTCAGGGGGTCACGAGGTTATTACTGGGGGTCGCGAGCTGTCAGCCTCCATCTCAAACCCTGCTTTGCCTCCAGCATTTATAATAGTGTTAAATATATTAAAAAGTGTTTTTAATTTATAAGGGGGTCACACTCAGAGGTTTGCTATGTGAAAGGGGTCACCAGTACAAAAGTTTGAGAACCACTGAATTAACTCCTCTGGAGCCTCGGGGAATGCAGGGGAGGGGGGTCTCCCTTGGTAGGGTTGGGAAGGAGGTAGGTGGTGTAGGATATTGCTCTTCTCATGTGATCCCTCCCGCATGGCTCTCTTGACTCTATCACTGTTAATCTTAAGCTAGCCTGTTTGCATTGAAATCCCCTTCCAATCCCTGTCAGGCCTTGCTCTACTTCCACACTACCCTCCCCTGACATGAATCTCCCTATGGCACTGAAATTAAATGTAGACTATAATTTGACATTTGAGAAGTGAAAGGGATGGTAGCTCTAAGGGAAAAGATAACAGCTTGGCTCTTAGTGTTAAATAGCTCTCTGCAAGCCTCAAACTGCTGAATGAGCCTCCTCAAACAGCCTGGCCCTGCCCCCTATCCGACCCCCACCCACTTCCTGCCCCCCGACTGCCCTCCTCAGAATCCCTGACCCATCTTGCTCCTTGTCCCTTGACCGCCCCCCCCCAAGACCCCCCCCAACCATCACCCCGGGACACCCCCCCATGAACCCCCTCTGCTCCCTGTCCCCTGACTGCCCCGACCCCTATCCACCCCCAACCACCACCCTGGGACCCCACCCCCATGAACCCCCCCTGCTCCCTGTCCCCTGACTGCCCTGACCCCTATCCACCCCCCCCGCCAAGTCCTGACAGACCCCCGGAATGCCCACGATCCAACCCCCTGTTTCCCATCCCTTGACCGCCCCCCCCGAACCTCTGCCCCCTCCCTGTCTCCTGACTGTCCCCGGGACTCTCCCTGCTCCTTATCCAACCCCCCCAGCCCTGGCCCCCTTACCATGCCGCTTACCCCCGCTCCCGGAGCCTCAGCGCGCTGTGTCCAGGAGCGGCCCTGTACAGCGCTGCAGCAGCATGGCTCCAGCGCGACCTGAGCTCCCGCCGCTCGGACGCAGCTCGCAGGCCCGCCCCCTTACCACGCGGCTCTGAGCAGGAGGAGCTCAGGCCCCGCTGGAGCCACGCCACTTTAGCTCTGTCCAGGGCCGCTCCTGGACGTGGCGCACTGAGGCGCCACGGGATGGGGGAAGGCGGAGGCGGGAAGGAGCCTCTGACATTCTCGTGGGGGCCCCTGTGGGGCCCGGGGCCTGGGGCAAATTGCCCCACTTGCCCCCCCCCCCCCCCCCCCCCCCCCCCCCCCGGGCGGCCCTGGGATGTTGTGAAGGCCAAAACTATAACAGGGTTCAAAAAAGAACTAGGTAAGTTCATGAAGGGTAGGTCCATCAATGACTATTGGGCAGGGATGCAACATCATGCTCTGAGAGCCTCTGTTTGCCAGAAGCTGGGAGTGGACGACAGGGGATGTATCATTCAATAATTGCCCTGTTCTGTTAATTCCCTTGGAAGCACCTGGCATTGGACACTGTTGGAAGACAGAGTATTGGGCTAGATGGCCCACTGGTCTGACCCAATATGGCCGCTCTTATGTTCTTATGTAAACATTAATTATAATATAATAAAAATGTTTAGTACAGAAACTCCCCAAGGTAACAACCTCTTGAGATAGCAACAATGTGAGATAATGACCTTGGCAAATAAGGCGTTTTAAAAACCGTGGCCTACTAGGAAATGTATATTTATATACGTTTCACAGTCACAAATCTAGCATTCTGGAGCAAAGTTACTAAAACATAGTCCAACAAACAAATGTTTCTTTAACGTGCCCCTCCCTTCTCCATCCACCACACCCCACTCATAGTTGTTGTCCTTGGTCAGTGGAGACCCAGAGTTCAGAGGTGCTTTCACATGAGTTCACCTCCCACCCTGGGGAGATGCAGGGGAGAAGGCACCTTGCTTGTTCCTCCAGCTGCTTGCCACTCGCTCCAGCCGCTTACTCTGGCGCTGTTGTTTATTGTGCCACTGTTCACTCCATCACTGATGGCCCTGAGCCGTCACCTTCTGCTGCCACCTACCACTGTGACCTCTGCAAGTCAGTCTCTTGAGGTTCCACCAGCGCTCAGTGATTTCAGCTCTAGTGGTCACTTAACAAAAGACTCTCTATGGAGCCTAATAAGCTCTATCTTTATAGAAGGGAGAGGGGCAGGTCAAATAGGGCCTGACACTTAGGCACAGCCCACACCACCAAGCAAAATCCGTGTCTCCCCTCCCCGCCCCCACTGGGATCTGCCATCCAAACCCCTCGCTTAGACAGTGCAGTTCACTTGAGGGTGACCAGTGCTTAATTTGTAATGAAAGAGGTGCCGAGACTCAAGCAAGTTTTTTACTTTCATAACTGATGCAGCAGGCCCAGAGGTGCCGGGGCTCTGAACTGCCCGGCCCAGAGGTGCCGGGGCTCTGAACTGCTCGGCCCAGAGGTGCCAGGGCTATGAACTGCCAAGCCCACAGGTGCCAGGGCTCAGCCCTGGCAAAAATTAAGCATTGAGCGTGACCCCCTCAATCAGGACAGGCTAAGTTCTGCTGCCCTTTACTCATACAATAAGGATAACATTTCATGCCCCACTCCAGGAGAAGAAGGGCTAGGAGAGGCCCGAGAGGCTGTGCAGCCTGGCAGCCAGTCAGCAAAGGCCTGTGGAGAGCCAATCATGGTCAGGGTGGGCCTTATATAAAGGCTGCCTAGCAAAGGAGCGGTGAGTCTCCCCTGGCCAGCAAGGGATGAGGACTGGCTCCTGGTAGGAGCAGCAGCACCCTGGACAGGGCAGAGCAGGGCAGAGCTGGGCAGGGCAGGGCAGGGCAGGGCAGTGGGAGCTCTGGCTGACTCTGCCAGACTGCAGGCCTTGAAACAAGGGCTGAGTGGGTGTTAGGATACGGGGAAATGGGCCAGCCCAGGGAAGGTGGGCAGTGACAGGGAGTGGAGGAAGGCAGCAAAGAGCTGCCGCTCAAGGGTCCCTGGGCTGGGACCCAGAGTAGTGGGTGGGCCTGCCCGCCCCCCCCTCCGCACTGCACCTTGCCATGCGGGAGCGTGGCCCATGGACTGCACCTTGTCCCTGAGGTAAGGGACTAGACTTTGGGGTGGCAGGTGGCCATGAAGGCAGGTGTGGACTAGGACTGCTGATATACCGCCGGAAGGGGGGGAGAATGGAGTAGTGGGCACTGCCGGAGGGCGGTGTCCTGAAGAGGACACTGTGGTCCAGAGAGTGATGCGTGTCCCAGTGGTGGAGACAACACAGCAGAGCCGACAACGGGCGAGACACCAGCAAGCAGGAGGCGCTCTGAGGCTGGAATGAGCTAATTCCTGGACTGACCAGCAGGAGGTGCTGCGGTGATGAGTCAGCGCGCCGTTATACCCCCACATTCAATGCTAAAGTGATTTATAACCCAACACCAGCCAAAAGTGATCACTTGGGCAACACAGCTCTGTCTGCTGGATACCTAGGCAGTGTAGGGGAGTTCAGGTAAATAGAGTCTGGTTCTGAAACCTTCCCCTCACTTGAGGCCTTACCCCCCCACTCCACCCCCATCAGTAGCTGTCGGGGGAGAGCTCATTCAGACCTTGCTTACAAATCATAATTTGATATTATAAGGTTGGCCAACATTGCCGAAACGGATGTGCCGACATTGTCAGAAAAAACAGCTGTGTGAAGAATCTAGTCTTTGTTCACACTTTTCAAACCTATTATACTTTTTCAGGTACAAGTATTTTATTGTACTCTGTATAGGCTTCTAAAGTGTGAACTAATGTTTCAATTTCAATTCAAATTTCCAACCAATGACTAATATGGCAACACTGCATGTAACTAGCTGACCACTGGGCAGGGCCGGCTCTAGTTTTTTTACCGCCCCAAGGAAAAAAAAAAAAATCTACGAGAGCGCAACTGCCAAAGCGAAAAAAAAGGTGACCGGAGTGCCGCCCCTGGAATTGTGCCGCCCCTGGAATTGTGCCGCCCTATTCTTGGTTTGCTGGTGCCTAGAGCCGGTCCTGCCACTGGGGAGGTGTTGGGGAAATTCAAGGGGGGTTTACACCCCCAATGCAGGGTTTAGGGAAATCCCTGCCAGCGAGCTGTGCCTGGCGGGGTATATAGAGACCAGCCAGATGTGCCGGGAAGTGTATAAGGAGCTGTGCCCAGGAGAGCCAGGGCTGCCACATCCCATCCAGCAGCGGGCACTGGTGGAATCACAGAATCACGGGACTGGCAGGGACCTCGAGAGGTTATTCTAGTCCAGTCCCCTGCACTCAAGGCAGGACTAAGCAGTATCTAGATCATCCCTCACAGCTGTCTGTCTAACCTGTGTTGTCAGTAGCTACCGGTGTGGTGCTCTGCTTTTGTTCGATGATAACAGTTGGCTGCGTGTTCCCGCTGTGTGCTGCCCCAGCTCTGCGCAGATCGCTGACACAGCAAACCCAGAGAGAACCCCCAAAGACCACAGACTCTAGTAAGGTACGAAGGAACCCGAGCCAGGTTTATTGTCAAATGAAGCACAGTAATAGTTTCCCGGAGACTCTACAAGACATACTACGAATTTGTGTCCCCTGGCAACGGACACAGCTCAGTCAGTGGCGGGACTTTCCACTGCCCTCTAGGCCAGACAAAGATGCGTACTCCGGGACCTACTTTTATAGTTACAGGACAGATTACTCATCCCTACTGATGTATTGAGGTACAGCCCCTTGGCTCATTAGGGTGCTGTCTCCCCCTTTAATCATGTTGTTTCAGACAAACAGATCTATCCATCATGCTGTCCTTTTGACCCTGTCTTTAAGATGCACCTGCCTGTTCCTTGTTAGGTTTATGGAGTGTCCTTGTATCGGGCTGTCCAGGTGACATCTTGGCACAAGTTCCTCTTATTAGCACTTATATGTGAATGCACCTGCTTTTAACAACCCTCTTCTTGCCAACTTCTGTGAGTGAGGCCTGCCTCTGGCTCGCAGCCCAGCTTTTGCTTAGCAATGCCTGGAAGTACTTTGGTTCAGGCTTCAGGCCTCAGACTGGGCCTCTGACACAAGAGTTTGTTTCAGGGCCTCATCTTACTACAACCTGCTCTTAAAAATCTCCAATGACAGACAGTCACCTGCTGTGTCTCCCTAGGCAATTTATTCCAGTGCTTAACCACCCTGACAGTTAGGAACCTTTTCCTAATGTCCAACCTAAACCTCCCTTGCTGCAAGTTAAGCCCATTGCTTCTTGTCCTATCCTCAGAGGTTAAGGAGAATAATTTTTCTCCCTCCTTCTCTATATAAATCCATGGTACACACACATCTTGAATCCTGTATGAAGATCTGGTCATCCCATCTCAAAAAAGATATATTGGAATTGGAAAAGGTACAGAGAAGAGCAACAAAAATTATTAGGGAGATGGAACAGCTTCCATATGACGAGAGATTAATAAGACTGGGACTTTTCAGCTTGGTAAAAGAGACGGCTCAGGGGGAACATGATAGAGGTCTATAAAATCATGACCTGTGGAACTCCTTGCCAGAAGATGTGAAGGCCAAGACAATAACAAGGTACAAAAAGAATTAGATACATTCATGGAGGCTAGGTCCATCAATGGCTATTAGCCAGGATGGGCAAGGATGGTGTCCCTAGCCTCTGTTTGCTAGAAGCTGGGAACGAGTGACAGGGAAAGGATCACTTGATGATTACCTGTTCTGTTCATTTCCCCAATGTTGGAAGACATGATACTGGGCTAGATGGACCTTTGGTCTGACCCAGTATGGCCATTCTTACATTCTAACAACCTTTTATTTACTTGAAAACTGTCATGTCCTAAATGAAGTAAAAATCTTAAGCGAATCCACATGTTCCATAGAGTCTCTATGGATAGAAATTTCATGCTCTAGTAAAAATATAACATTAGGGATCTATTATCGACCACCTGACCAGGACAGTAATAGTGATGATGAAATGCTAAGGGAAATTAGAGAGGCTATCAAAATTAAGAACCCAATAATAGTGGGGGATTTCAATTATCCCCATATTGACTGGGAACATTTCACTTCAGGACGAAATGCAGAGATAAAATTTCTCGATACTTTAAATGACTGCTTCATGGAGCAGCTGGTACGGGAACCCACAAGGGGAGAGGCAACTCTAGATTTAATCCTGAGTGGAGCGCAGGAGCTGGTCCAAGAGGTAACTATAGCAGGACCGCTTGGAAATAGTGACCATAATACAATAGCATTCAACATCCCTGTGGTGGGAAGAACACCTCAACTGCCCAACACTGTGGCATTTAATTTCAAAAGGGGGAACTATACAAAAATGAGGGGGTTAGTTAGACAAAAGTTAAAAGGTACAGTGACTAAAGTGAAATCCCTGCAAGTTGCATGGGCCCTTTTTAAAGACACCATAATAGAGGCCCAACTTCAATGTATACCCCAAATTAAGAAAAACAGTAAAAGAACTAAAAAAGAGCCACCGTGGCTTAACAACCATGTAAAAGAAGCAGTGAGAGATAAAAAGACTTCCTTTAAAAAGTGGAAGTCAAATCCTAGTGAGGCAAATAGAAAGGAGCACAAACACTGCCAACTTAAGTGCAAGAGTGTAATAAGAAAAGCCAAAGAGGAGTTTGAAGAACGGCTAGCCAAAAACTCCAAAGGTAATAACAAAATGTTTTTTAAGTACATCAGAAGCAGGAAGCCTGCTAAACAACCAGTGGGGCCCCTTGATGATCAAAATACAAAAGGAGCGCTTAAAGATGATAAAGTCATTGCGGAGAAACTAAATGGATTCTTTGCTTCAGTCTTCACGGCTGAGGATGTTAGGGAGATTCCCCAACCTGAGCTGGCTTTTGTAGGTGACAAATCTGAGGAACTGTCACAGATTGAAGTGTCACTAGAGGAGGTTTTGGAATTAATTGATAAACTCAACATTAACAAGTCACCGGGACCAGATGGCATTCACCCAAGAGTTCTGAAAGAACTCAAATGTGAAGTTGCGGAACTATTAACTAAGGTTTGTAACCTGTCCTTTAAATCGGCTTCGGTACCCAATGACTGGAAGTTAGCTAATGTAACGCCAATATTTAAAAAGGGCTCTAGGGGTGATCCCGGCAATTACAGACCGGTAAGTCTAACGTCGGTACCGGGCAAATTAGTTGAAACAATAGTAAAGAATAAAATTGTCAGACACATAGAAAAACATAAACTCTTGAGCAAGAGTCAACATGGTTTCTGTAAAGGGAAATCGTGTCTTACTAATCTATTAGAGTTCTTTGAAGGGGTCAACAAACATGTGGACAAGGGGGATCCGGTGGACATAGTGTACTTAGATTTCCAGAAAGCCTTTGACAAGGTCCCTCACCAAAGGCTCCTACGTAAATTAAGCTGTCATGGGATAAAAGGGAAGGTCCTTTCATGGATTGAGAACTGGTTAAAGGACAGGGAACAAAGGGTAGGAATTAATGGTAAATTCTCAGAATGGAGAGAGGTAACTAGTGGTGTTCCCCAAGGGTCAGTCCTAGGACCAATCCTATTCAATTTATTCATAAATGATCTGGAGAAAGGGGTAAACAGTGAGGTGGCAAAGTTTGCAGATGATACTAAACTACTCAAGATAGTTAAGACCAAAGCAGATTGTGAAGAACTTCAAAAAGATCTCACAAAACTAAGTGATTGGGCAACAAAATGGCAAATGAAATTTAATGTGGATAAATGTAAAGTAATGCACATTGGAAAAAATAACCCCAACTATACATACAACATGATGGGGGCTAATTTAGCTACAACGAGTCAGGAAAAAGATCTTGGCGTCATTGTGGATAGTTCTCTAAAGATGTCCACGCAGTGTGCAGAGGCGGTCAAAAAAGCAAACAGGATGTTAGGAATCATTAAAAAGGGGATAGAGAATAAGACAGAGAATATATTATTGCCCTTATATAAATCCATGGTACGCCCACATCTCGAATACTGTGTACAGATGTGGTCTCCTCACCTCAAAAAGGATATTCTAGCACTAGAAAAGGTTCAGAAAAGGGCAACTAAAATGATTAGGGGTTTAGAGAGGGTCCCATACGAGGAGAGATTAGAGAGGCTGGGACTCTTCGGCTTGGAAAAGAGAAGACTAAGGGGGGACATGATAGAGGTATATAAAATCATGAGTGATGTTGAGAAAGTGGATAAGGAAAAGTTATTTACTTATTCCCATAATACAAGAACTAGGGGTCACCAAATGAAATTAATAGGCAGCAGGTTTAAAACAAATAAAAGGAAGTTCTTCTTCACGCAGCGCACAGTCAACTTGTGGAACTCCTTACCTGAGGAGGTTGTGAAGGCTAGGACTATAACAATGTTTAAAAGGGGACTGGATAAATTCATGGTGGCTAAGTCCATAAATGGCTATTAGCCAGGATGGGTAAGAATGGTGTCCCTAGCCTCTGTTCGTCAGAGGATGGAGATGGATGGCAGGAGAGAGATCACTTGATCATTGCCTGTTAGGTTCACTCCCTCTGGGGCACCTGGTATTGGCCACTGTCGGTAGACAGATACTGGGCTAGATGGACCTTTGGTCTGACCCGGTACGGCCGTTCTTATGTTCTTATGTCCTCCCTCAGTCTTCTCTTCTCCAGACTAAACAAACCCAATTTTTTCAATATTCCCTCATAGGTCATGTTTTCTAGACTTTTAATCATTATTCTTGCTCTCCTCTGGACTTTCTCCAATTTGTCCACATCTTTTCTGAAATGTGGCGCCAGAACTGGACACAAATACTCCAGTTGAGGCCTAATCAGCATGGAGTAGAGCAGAAGAAGGTCTTCTTGTCAGTGCTTAATTTGTAATGAAAGAGGTGCAGGGACTCAAGCAATTTTTTTACATTCATAACTGCTGCAGCAGGCCCAGAGGTGCTGGGACTATGATCTGCCAAGCCCAGAGGTGCCAGGGCTCAGCTCTAGCAAAAATTAAGCACTGCTTCTTGTGTCTTGCTTACAACACTCCTGCTAATACATCCCAGAATTATGTTCACTTTTTTTGCAACAGTGTTACACTGTCAACTCATATTTAGCTTGTGATCCACTGGGACTCCCAGACCCCTTTCCGCAGGACCCCTTCCTCGGCAGTCATTTCCCAATTTGTATGTGTGCAACTGATTGTTCCTTCCTAAGTGGAGTCCTGTGCAATTGTCCTAGTGAACTTCATCCTATTTACTTCAGACTATTTCTCCAGTTTGACCAATCACTTTGAATTTTAATCGTATCCTCCAAAGCACTTGGAGACCCTGCATGTCCCAAATAGTCATGCACAAATGGACCCACACATATGCATCCACCCAGCCAATCCCACATTCACACCTGCCCAGCTGCACCCTGGGCCCTGCACACAGGGACATGACTCACACATTCACCCAGCTGACTGCCCCCCGAGTCCCTTTGAACTTGGTCCTGCCCCCCACCCCCCATGGCCCACCCTGCCCCCTCAGCTCAGCTGCTCTGGAGCAGAACCAGGCACCAACAGTGAGCAAAATAACTCCCAACCCTGCCCCTTCCCCTCCCCCAAACACCCCCTTCCCACCTCAACACTCCCTCCAAAACCCCCACACACCTTCCCCAACCCTGCCCCACCACTGCCCCTTCCCCAAACACCCTCACACACCACACCCCTTCCACCAACCTCACCACTCTCCCGCCCCTAACCACCCCCACTACTCCCCTCCTCTGCTCCCAAATACCCCCCAACACCCCCTCCTCAACCTCACCTCTCCCCCTAAACGTCCCTCCCCACCTCAACACTCCCCACAAAAACCTCACACACCACACCTCCCCCAACCCCGCCCACACAACACCCCCTCCCCCAGCCCAACCACTCCCCCCAAACACCCCCCCCCTTCAGCTCTGGGATTCCCCAGGCCAAACACCTCCCCCTCCCCGACCAAAAAACCCTCCAAACCACCCCTCCCCCAACCCACCCCCCAAGTGTCACTGGTCAGGTCACCCCCGGTCTCTGCCGCTCCCCGGGTGTCCGTGGGGGGCGCTGGCCGGCCCGGGGGGCGGGGCCGAGCTCCAGCCGGGGCGGTCCGGGGCCGGGCGGGCGCAGGCAGCAGCGGGCGCTGCGGGACGGCCCGGGCGGGGGTAGCGCAGCCGAGATGCCGGGCCCGGGCGGGGAGTAAGTGGGGGCGCTCGAGGGGCTCCACCCCCCGGGGCGGGGGGCAGCCGGGGGGGCTCCTGCAAACCCCCCCCAGCTGGGAGGAGGCTCAGCTGGGGGGAGGGGCGGGAAAAGTTTGGATCCGAACTTGCGGTGGGGGGAGGCGCCTGCCCCGAAGAGGGGAGGCTGGGGGGGGCTTTGGCGCGGGGGGGACACCCCGGGTTTGTTGTTGTGGGGGGGGGGAGGCTGGTGTCTATAACGGGCGATGATCCCACGCCGCGGGGTATTTATAGGGGCGGCTCTTGGCACCGGCTGGGGTGAAACACGATCCCCTCCCCCACGCACGCGCCCGGGACTGGCACAGAGTCAGCCTGGCAGAGAGCAGCCCCGCCCCCTGGGGGCCCCGGGGGGGGGGCAGTTTACCATTTCCTAGGCGCCCCCCCCCAGCGGTGCGGGCCACAGACAGTTGCTGGGTCCGTTCCGGGCCCGAACCCGGGGCCCGCCTGTGCCGAGAGGCCAGGCCGAAGCTGGCAGCGGGCGGTAGCTGGTCTTTCACCCTGTGTCTCCAGCTCCTCCCCCCTCATCTGCTGCTGTGACTCCCAAATCCTGGGGGCCTGGCTGAGAACCACCCCCCGCCCTTCCCCAGCCCCCGGGGCCCGGCTGCCAGGCCCTCCCCCCGCCCCCCCAAGGCCCGTCTGTACCCCCCCCCCCCCCCCCCCCCCCCCCGCCGGCGACGCCCCCCCCCCCCCCCCCCCCCCAGGAAGTGTGAAAAAGCGTGACGGGTGGGGGGTAATAGGAGTCTATATAAGAAAAAGCCTCAAATATCGGGACTGTCCCTATAAAGTCGGGACCTCTGGTCACCCTCCCCCCCCCACACTCTCCTGTGCCTGTCTGTGACCCCCCCCCCCAAACCCCAGGTCCAGCTACGATTGCCTCTCAGCTCCCCCTTCAAAATGCAAAATGCTTTAGTTTTCCTCGTGTCCCCTTGGCCCCCCCAAAGTCGGGCTCCCAGACCCTGCTCAGCTCTGGGATTCCCCAGGCCAGACACGCTAGGGAGGGTTGGGGTCTGAAGGCCCCTCTAAGATTGACATCTTCCCCCCACCCCCAAGGAGTCCCAGCTCCCAGGCCCTGCATCTCCTGCTCTCCCCTGTCTGAAGGGCCCGTGCGGGGGCTGGCTCTGTTCCCTTTGGGGAGGGAGACCCTCTGACCCCTCTCCCCTCTTGCAGCCCCAAAGGGGAGGATTACTCCACCGCCATCCTGCGCCAGAAGCGTCGGCCCAACCGGCTCCTTGTGGATGAGGCGGTGAATGAGGACAACAGCATTGTCAGCCTGTCACAGGTACGGCCCCTGTGCCGCATGGGGACCCCTGCCCCAGCCAGCCGCCTGGCCCGCCAGGAACAGGAGCCCCTTTCCCCACAGGGACCCACTACCCCATGGGGATCCCATGCCCCACTGCCCAGCCAGCCACCTGGCCTGCCAGGAACCGAGCCCCTTCCACCGCAGGGAGGCAGGCGGCCTAGCGGGCTGAGACGGCGCAGAGGGGTCGGCTGGGGGTGGTTGGGGGACACACACAGGCTTTGCTCTGTAGCTGAGCTGGGGCCCCTGGGAGCTCCCTGCTGCATCCCGGAACACTCACTGACCAGCAGGGATTGAACCTGGATTCCCCTGCTCCTAAAGCGCCTGCCCTCTGAGCTCTGGGAGAATCCCCTGCTTCTAGCAATACAGGGGCTAGGACCCATAACTAGGCAGGCTGGGTTCCCGCCAGGGGAGTGTGAAGGTAACACATGTGTGTACACACCTCCATGCATGTGTATACATACTCACATGCCATCTACATACCTGCACACCCACCCACACACCATCTACATACACCCCCATGTGCATCATGTACCCCCCCAATGCACACACATACATCATGTGCACACACTCATTATTCATTATTGGGGGGAGGGATAGCTCAGTGGTTTGAGCATTGGCCTGCTAAACGCAGGGTTCTGAGTTCAATCCTTGAGGGGGTCACTTAGGGATCTGGGACAAAATCAGTACTTGGTCCTGCTAGTGAAGGCAGCAGGCTGGACTCAATGACCTTTCAAGGTCCCTTCCAGCTCTATGAGATAGGTATATCTCAATATATTTTTAAAAAATTGTATTTTTTGGGGGGAGGAATAGCTCAGTGATTTGAGCATTGGCCGGCTAAACCCAGCATTGTGAGTTCAATCCTTGAGGGGGCCATTTAGGGATCTGGGGCAAAAAAAACCCCAAAAAACTGTCAGGGACAGTACTTGGTCCTGCTAGTGAAGGCAGAGGGCTGGACTCGATGACCTTTCGAGGTTCCTTCCAGTTCTATGAGATAGGTATATCTCCTTTATAAAATAAAACACTGCACATGCATAAACCATGCACACACAAACACCTCCACATACCCCAGGCATATACACACACCTGCATGCATACTACTCCATACACACATCATGCACATCCACGCTCCAAGCACACACACCACAGACATACACCACACACACAGAGCCTCAACACACCCTATGCATATGCACACACAATAAACACACACTGTGCACACATGCACATACGTGCTTCAAGCACACACACCGTGCAGTCTCACATATGCACCATGCACATTGTTACTCCTGGGGGAATACTGCATCACTGCGCATGTGCAGAATTCATGTCCTCCACAGATTTCTTTGCTTCCCTGCAGAAAAATGACTTCTGATGGGAGAGCAAAGGGAAGCCACAAGAGCAGTCACGCGCCCCTCCCCGGCAGCACAGGCAGGTCGGTTCAGGCGCCCGGAGCAGTCAATAGAGACATAAATCACTACTGGGAGTGTGTGAAGGGGTGGGCAGTCGTGCATGAGAGAGAGACACTCTGTCCCTCTCCCTCACTATTGCAGCACACTTGGCAGTCAGGGAATGTCTGAGGAAGTAGGCGTGGCGCAGGCGATCCCCTCAGGCAGAGCAGAAGTAGCAGCCTGCCTGCTTAGTGAATTGTTCCCATTGTCTTTGTGAATTCCCCCGGGAGTATAAAACAGGTGTCATAAGTTTTAAGGCTCCTTTACATGGCCAGAGTGGGGTAAAGGACAGTCTGGCCTTATAAATGCTTATTGTGCTTTAGTGATTAGAACTGGTCTAAATTTTTGGACCGAAAACTTTTCTTATCAAAATGTGCTCCATGACCTGTTTGCTACTGACCTTTCTGAAGATGGTCAGCAGCCAATACAAATTGTGAGTTTGATTCCCCAGCCCTCACTTGCTCTTCAGTTACCTATGATGTAACACTGAGCATATGGCCGCACCTATTTGTTGACTAATAACTAGAAATAAAGGGTCAAACTTAGCTACATTACTATTAGGCAAGGGGATTTGGGGATTTCCTCCAATGCTCCCCACTCCCATTCTCCATCCATTGTATTGTAGTTTAAATAAATTACCTACATAGTTGAAACCAGCCTGATTATATTGCGTTATTTTGACAAATAAAATATGCAGAATTTTAAAATATCATGCGCAGAATTTTTAATTTGTTGGCGCAGCATTCCCGCAGGAGTAGCACATGTACCATGCACATACCCCTCGACACACCCTTTGCCTATGGACCCACCATGCACCCCACACACTCTGCCAACGCCCCTCTCCCCCATGCCCCGTGTGGACCGTCACTGCCCGTCTCCGTTGCAGACCAAGATGGAGGAGCTGCACTTGTTCCGGGGTGACACGGTGCTGCTGAAGGGCAAGAAGCGCCGGGAGACGGTCTGCATCGTCCTCACCGATGACTCCTGCCACAGCGAGAAGATCCGCATGAACCGTGTCACCCGCAACAACCTCCGCGTGCGCTTGGGTGACGTGGTGAGGTGAGTGCCGGGGGAGGGGGCCCTCCACTGCAGCTAAGCAGGGGCTGGCCTGCTCAGGATGCGGATGGGAGACTGCAATAGGGAAACCCTGGGGTGCTGCAGGGAGCGCCCTTCTGTGACGCTGCTCAGGGTTGCTACTATCTGCCCTTAACAGGAGTAAACCATGGCTGTGCCTGCTGGGGGTCAGCTCCCCAAATCCCCCAGTCCCAGGCAACACAGTCACTCCCTTCTCAGCCTACACAGGCCCCGCTGTCCCTCTGCGGCTGAGCTGTTACTGCTCAAGAAAGGGATCTTGGAGTCACCGTGGATAAGTCTCTGAAAACATCCGCTCAATGTGCAGCGGCTGTCAAAAAAGAAAACAGAATGTTAGGAACCATTAGGAAAGGGATAGATAGTAAGAGAGGAAATATCACAATGCCACTCTATAAATCCATGGTACGCCCACATCTTGAATACTGTGTGCAGCTCTGGTTGCCCCGTATAAAAAAAAAAAGAAAAGAGAAAGGTACAGATGAGGGCGACAAAAATGATTAAGGGAATGGAACAGTTTCCATAAGAAAGGAGATTAAAAAGACTGGGACTGTTCATCTTAGAAATGAGACAACTAAGAGGGGATGTGATAGAGGTGTATAAAATCAGGAGTGGTGCGGAGAAAGGGAACAGGGAAGTGTTATTTATGATCCCTTCACATAACACAAGAACTAGGGGCCACCCCATGAAATTAATAGGCATCAGGTTTAAAACAGTGGCTCTCAACCTTTCCAGACTACTGTACCCCTTTCAAGGAGTCTGATTTGTCTTGTATACTCCAAGTTTCACCTCACTTAAAAACTAGTTGCTTACAAAATCAGACATAAAAATACAAAAGTGTCACAACGCACACTTACTGAAAAATGTCTGACTTTCTAATTTTTACCATATAATTATAAAATAAATCAATTGGAATATAAATATTGTATTTACATTTCAGTGTACAGTATATAGAGCAGTATAAACAAGTAATTTTGTCTGTATAAAATTTTAGTTTGTTCTGACTTCGCTAGTGCTTTTTATGTAGCCTGATGTAAAACTAGGCAAATATCTAGATGAGTTGATGTACCCCCCGGAAGACCTCTGCGTGCCCCCAGGGGTACGTGTACCCCTGATTGAGAACCACTGGTTTAAAATGAAGAAAAGGAAGTACTTCTGCACACAACGCACAGCCAACCTGTGCAACTCGTTGCCAGGGGCTCTTGTGAAGGCCTAAAGTATAACTCGGTTAAAAAAAGAATTAGGTAAGTTCCTGGAGGATAGGTCCAGCCATGGCTATTAGCCAAGATGGTCAGGGACACAGCCCCATGCTCTGGGAGAAGCTGGGACTGGACGATGGGATGGATCACTTGCCTATTGCCCTGTTCTGTTCATACCTGGCATTGGCCACTGTCGGAAGACAGGATGCTGGGCTAGATGAACCATTGGTCTGACCCAGTCTGGCCTTTCTTATGTTGTTAATACACAATGACCAGCCCGAGAGAGAAGTGTCCACTTCCCCCTTCCTGAACAGAGCCTGCTGGAGGCACGTTGCCTCCTTGGCACTGCCTTTAACGTCAAGGCTTTAAGATTGTAATTTCCAGTGTAGATGCATCAATCCGGAATATTATCCATGCCCATATTTTGTAGTGTCTCTGAGGGCCAGTGGGGTATTCGCACCCAATAGAGACCTCACATGCCATGCTTGGATGAATCATTGTATGGGGGGCTCAGTAGGGGGTAGTCTCCCCAGCAGTCAGCACTAGGGGGTGCTGTGCTTCAGGGAGCAGGGGCTCAGCAGGGGGCGCTGTGCTGCAGGGAGTGGGGGTGGGGGCTCAGTAGGGGGCGCTGTGCTGCAGGGGGTGGGGATGGGGGGCTCAGTAGGGGGCGCTGTGCTTCAGGGAGCAGGGGCTCAGTAGGGGGTGCTGTGCTGCAGGGGGTGGGGGGCTCAGTAGGGGGCGCTGTGCTGCAGGGGCGGGGGCTCAGTAGGGGGCGCTGTGCTGCAGGGGCGGGGGCTCAGTAGGGGGCGCTGTGCTGCAGGGGCGGGGGCTCAGTAGGGGGCGCTGTGCTGCAGGGGCGGGGGCTCAGTAGGGGGCGCTGTGCTGCAGGGGCGGGGGCTCAGTAGGGGGCGCTGTGCTGCAGGGGCGGGGGCTCAGTAGGGGGCGCTGTGCTGCAGGGGCGGGGGGCTCAGTAGGGGGCGCTGTGCTGCAGGGGCGGGGGCTCAGTAGGGGGCGCTGTGCTGCAGGGGCGGGGGCTCAGTAGGGGGCGCTGTGCTGCAGGGGCGGGGGCTCAGTAGGGGGCGCTGTGCTGCAGGGGCGGGGGCTCAGTAGGGGGCGCTGTGCTGCAGGGGCGGGGGCTCAGTAGGGGGCGCTGTGCTGCAGGGGCGGGGGCTCAGTAGGGGGCGCTGTGCTGCAGGGGCGGGGGGCTCAGTAGGGGGTGCTGTGCTGCAGGAAGTGAGGGGCTCAGTGGGGGGGCTGTGCTGCAGGAAGTGGGGGGCTCGGTGGGGGGGCTGTGCTGCAGGAAGTGGGGGGCTCGGTGGGGGGGCTGTGCTGCAGGAAGTGGGGGGCTCGGTGGGGGGGCTGTGCTGCAGGAAGTGGGGGGCTCGGTGGGGGGGCTGTGCTGCAGGAAGTGGGGGGCTCAGTGGGGGGGCTGTGCTGCAGAGGGTGGGGGTGGGGGCTCAGTAGGGGGTGCTGTGCTGCAGGGGGTGGGGATGGGGGGCTCAGTAGGGGGCGCTGTGCTGCAGGAAGCGGGGGCTCAGTAGGGGGTGCTGTGCTGCAGGGGCGGGGGCCGGGGGGCTCAGTAGGGGGCGCTGTGCTGCAGGGGCGGGGGGCTCAGTAGGGGGCGCTGTGCTGCAGGAAGCGGGGGCTCAGTAGGGGGTGCTGTGCTGCAGGGGGTGGGGATGGGGGGCTCAGTAGGGGGCGCTGTGCTGCAGGGGCGGGGGCTCAGTAGGGGGCGCTGTGCTGCAGGGGCGGGGGGCTCAGTAGGGGGCGCTGTGCTGCAGGGGCGGGGGGCTCAGTAGGGGGCGCTGTGCTGCAGGAAGTGAGGGGCTCAGTGGGGGGGCTGTGCTGCAGGAAGTGGGGGGCTCAGTGGGGGGGCTGTGCTGCAGAGAGTGGGGGTGGGGGCTCAGTAGGGGGTGCTGTGCTGCAGGGGGTGGGGATGGGGGGCTCAGTAGGGGGCGCTGTGCTGCAGGGGCGGGGGGTCGGGGGGGGGGGCTGTGCTGCAGGAAGTGGGGGGCGCAGTGGGGGGGCTGTGCTGCAGAGAGGGGGGGTGGGGGCTCAGTAGGGGGTGCTGTGCTGCAGGGGGGAGGGGATGGGGGGCTCAGTAGGGGGTGCTGTGCTGCAGGGGCGGGGGGCTCAGTAGGGGGCGCTGTGCTGCAGGAAGTGGGGGGCTCAGTGGGGGGGGCTGTGCTGCAGGAAGTGAGGGGCTCAGTGGGGGGGGCTCTCCCCTGGCAGTCTGTGCTGGGGGCGGGTGGTTGCTGTGCTGCAGGTGCCAGGCTGAGCCGGGGTCTGTCCTGCAGCATCCAGGCCTGCCCGGACGTGAAGTACGGGAAGCGGATCCACGTGCTGCCCATTGACGACACCATCGTCGGCCTGACTGGGAACCTCTTTGACGTGTACCTGAAGCCCTACTTTCTGGAGGCCTATCGGCCTGTGCACAAAGGTGAGCCGGGGTCAGGGGGAGCCCTGAGTCTGACCCCCCCTTCCTGGGATATTGGTGTGGGGGGCAGCTCCCTGTGGGGGGGGGCAGCGCGGGGCTGGCTGTCTTGTCTCTGTTAGGGGAGGCGCCCAGCCTGGAGCAGGTTGGGTAGGGCTGTCCCCCAACAGGGAGGCTCCCGCCAGGTGTGGGTTGGACTCCCCGTGTACCCGCAGCCGGCTCGGTAACGACGTCCCCTCCCCCACCAGGTGACATCTTCCTGGTGCGCGGCGGGATGCGGGCCGTGGAGTTCAAGGTGGTGGAAGTGGATCCGAGCCCCCACTGCATCGTGGCCCCCGACACCGTCATCCACTGCGAGGGTGAGCCCATCAAGAGAGAGGTGGGTGCAGCCCCCCCCGCCCTGCACCCTTCTGCGGGTGCCCCAGAGACTGCTGGATCCTGGGGGGAGGGGGAAGCAGGGCCCATGGTGCTGGATCTAGGTGGAGGGCAGGGCCCATGGTGCTGGATCTTGGGGGAGCAGGGCCCATGGTGCTGGATCCTGGGGAGGGGCGGGAGCAGGGCCCATGGTGCTGGATCCTGGGGAGGGGCGGGAGCAGGGCCCATGGTGCTGGATCTGTGGGGAGGTGGAGCAGGGCCCATGGTGCTGGATCCTGGGGAGGGGCGGGAGCAGGGCCCATGGTGCTGGATCGGTGGGGAGGGGGAGCAGGGCCCATGGTGCTGGATCCTGGGGGGGGGGGGGAGCAGGGCCCATGGTGCTGGATCCTGGGGAGGGGCGGGAGCAGGGCCCATGGTGCTGGATCCTGGGGGAGCAGGGTGGGTCGGGGCTGGGTCCCAACGGGGTGGGGGCAGTGTGACTGCCTGTGGGGATCAGGGGCTGGTCCCAGAGGGGGAGGGCGTGGGTGCTGGTCCCAGTGTGGCTGCCAGGGTTTTGGGGGGCCAGCTTGGCCGCACCGTGACCCTGCCCGCCACCCGCGCAGGACGAGGAGGAGAGCCTGAACGACGTGGGCTACGACGACATCGGGGGCTGCCGGAAGCAGATGGCTCAGATCAAGGAGATGGTGGAGCTGCCCCTGCGCCACCCAGGGCTCTTCAAAGCCATTGGCGTCAAGGTACCGTGAGCCCGGCAGGGCGGGGCCACCTCATCCAATCCCACAGCCGAGCAGATCTCACTGCTAGGGCATCCCTGCATAAACAGCCCTGCGCTCCTCCCCAGAGGCAGCTGCATCTCTGTGCCGGGCAAGGGATCCCTGTATAATCAGCCCCAGCATTCCACCCTTGGAGCTGCTTCCCCCGCTCAGAGCAATGGGGTCAGGCTCTCTGCAGACTCAGGCAGCGGCGCTGTCCCCGTCACACCCTCTGTCACATTTTCTACCTTTTCCTCCCAACCACAAGGGCTGGCAACACACTTCTTAACGGAAGCTGCAATCCTGACGTCGCCCAGGACCCCATTTGCTGGGTCCCCAGACACGGGCCTCAGTCTGGCCTGGGGTGTCCCCAGAGCCATCTGGAGGGTCCCCCTCCCTCTGCACCCCAAGACAGAACCATTTCAGCTTCGATTAACACCGCAGTCACCTCCCCCCCCCTCCCCCCTCCTGATGGGACACTGGGTCTGGGGGCGTCCGCCCTGCACGTCACACACCTGCCCAGGGAGACTGCATTGGGCACTTTTCCCATCGGGCGCCTCTTGCCAACTGAGTCTGTTCCCTCCTCAGCCGCCCCGAGGCATCCTGCTGTATGGCCCCCCTGGCACCGGGAAAACGCTGGTGGCCCGAGCTGTGGCCAACGAAACAGGAGCCTTCTTCTTCCTCATCAACGGTGAGAGACACCTAGCAGGGGGGCGGGCAAGGGGTGGGGAGCCCGTCTGTCCGTCCCCACAAGTCTGGCTGTCCTTCCACGTGTCCATCCGTCCCCACATGTCTGTTCATCTGTCTGTCCCCACGCGTGCCTGTCCGTCTGTCTGTCCGCACGCACTCCCCTCTCTCTCATCTCTTGCATTTCTCATGGACCCCTCGCTGTGGTCTCCAGCTGCCTTCCCTCTGGGCTGCCCACCCCGCAGCACCCACCCTTCCTCCTGGTGCTCTGCCAGGAGTGGGCTGGGTGCCCTCAGTTTTTCCCTTCGCCCTGGCGCTCTCCCATGCTGGTGTGGTGATGCTGCCTGGTGCAGAGCTGGGCAGCTGGCATAGAGGCCCCATTGTGCCTTGGGGTTTTCATGGCTTCCTGACCCCTTGCTGGGGATTCCCTTCTGCCCTGAAGCATGCGAGTGGCTAGCCCCTGCCATGGCCCTGGAGGCTGGCATCACTCCCTGTATGAACAGCCCTGCGCCCCACTCCAGTTGCATCTCAGTGCCAGGCAAGGGAGCCCTTTATAAAGAGCCCTGGGCCTGCCCCCTCCCAGGTCCGGAGATCATGAGCAAGCTGGCGGGCGAGTCAGAGAGCAACCTGCGCAAAGCCTTTGAGGAGGCTGAGAAGAACGCGCCGGCCATCATCTTCATCGATGAGCTGGATGCCATTGCCCCCAAGAGAGAGAAGGTGAGATGGGGTGGGGATCCCAGTATAAACAGCCCTCGCGCCCCACCCCAGAGGCAGCTGCATCTCAGCATTGGGGAGGGATCACTGTATAAACAGCCCTTGCGCCCCACCCCAGAGGCAGCTGCATCTCAGCATCGGGGAGGGATCACTGTATAAACAGCCCTTGCACCTCACCCCAGAGGCAGCTGCATCTCAGCACTGGGTGAGGGATCATATGTGAACAATCTAACCCATCAGGGTTAAAGTTGATGGAGGAATAGTCAATGTTATTGTCACGGATCCACAGGCCCGGTGCTCTCGCACGGCTCTGGGACAGTCCCTGGGAGGACTCCGTCAGTGCGTCAGCCCCCTTAGGGTCACACTCTCTCACTGGGGTCGGCCCCTCGGCTTCCCCACCTCCTGGGACCGAACCTCCGAGCCGTCAGCACCCCGGGGTCACGCCACAAGCTCCCCACGACGAGTCCACCTGGATTGGCCCCCCAGGGGAGACTTGCACCCCCAAAGGGAGCGATGCAACCCCGGTTTCCTGACTCTGGAGTGACTCTCAGCCAGCGGTGTGTAACAGCAGGGTTTATTAGGGAACACAGCTTAGAAAGTCTTTAGTTAACATGAGAATGAAAAGTTACAGCAAAGTCCATTTGGGTTGGGCCCCAGCCCAGAGCCCTCTTGACTCCTCTGTAGTCCCCATCCAGAAATTTCTCCTGCTTCCAGCAGCCCCCACTTACCCACCTCACCTGGCCCCTCCTCCATCCTTTGTCCTTGTTCCCGGGCAAACATTGTCACCTGGCTTCCTCCTTAGCCCGTTGTTCTCCCACTGGTCCAACCTGGCTGGCTTCCTGCGGAGGAGCAGGTCATCCATGGTTATTAGTCGCTAGGTACCAAATGTCCGGGCAATTGGAGTGAACATTGTTTTCTGGGACCATCCGTGGGCATGGGGCCAGCCGCAGACAGCCAGGCGTCAGTCACACCTGTATCTCTGGGTCTCTGCAACCTTTCCCCCTGACCTAGTTATCCATATAGCTCATGGGGGAAACTGAGGCACACACAAGACTCATCCAAAATATTGTGAAAAATTCCCACTGTCACAGTCATATTTCAGTCGGGCTTTTGACACAGTCCCACATGACATTCTCATACGCAAAGTAGGGAAATGTGGTCTAGATAAAAATACTATAAGGTGGGTGCACAACTGGTTCAAAGATACTCAGAGTACTTATCAATGGTTCGCAGTCAGACTGGGAGAGTGTGTCTAGTGGGTCCCACAGGGTCAGTCCTGGGTCTGGTTCTAGTCAATATTTTCATTAATTATTTGGATAACGGAGTGCAGAGTGTGCTGATAAAATCTGCGTCTGACGCCAGGCTGGGAGGCCAGGATTGGAATTCAAAATGACCTTGACAAATTGGAGAATGGCCGGAAATCAGTAAGATGAAATTCAGTAAAGACAAGTGCAAAGTACTTCACTCAGGAAGGAAAAATCGAATGCACAACCAGAAAACGGGGAATACCTGGCTAGGCGGTCGAAGTGCTGGAAAGGAGCTGGGGTTATAGCAGATCACAAATCGAATATGAGTCAACAGTGTGATGCGGCTGTGAAAAAGGCTGATCTCATTCTGGGGTGTATTAACAGGCGTGTTGTATGTAAGACACGGGAGGTGACTGTCTCACTCTGCTCGGCACTGGGGAGGCCTCAGCTGGAGTCCTGTGTCCAGTTCTGGGTGCCTTGCTTTAGGGAAGATGTGGACACGTTGGAGAGAGGCCAGAGGGGAGCCACAAACATGATGAGAGGTTTAGCAAACCGGATCTGTGAGGAAAGGTTCAAACCTGGGCATGTTTAGCCTGAGAAAAGATGACTGAGGGGGCTGAGAACAGTCTTCAAATACGTGAAGGGCTGTTACAAAGAGGACGGGGATCAGTTGTTCTCCATGTCCCCGGGGGGTAGGACGAGAGGCAAGGGGGTTAATCTGCAGCAGGGAGATTTCGGTTGGATATTAGGCAAAACTTTCTAACTCCAAGGGGAGTTCGGCTCTGGAACAGGCGACCAAGGGTGGTTGTGGAATCCCCGTTACTGGAGGTTTGTAAGAACAGGTTGGACCAACCTCTGTCAGGAACGGGCTGGACCTGGTGACCTCCTGAGGCCCCTTCCTGTCCGACATCTCTAGGATTCTGTGATCATTGATAATAAAGAGGGGCCGTGTCGTGGCTGTTGGAGGCCCCAGGACACACGCACACGCGTGTGCGCACACACACATCTGGCCCTGGCTGGCTGGTGTTTCTCGCCATCTTGCTCTGATGCCAGCTGCCCTGATTTCCTGATTTGGCCGGGCAAGGGGGGTTGACATGGGATGGAGCGAGCCCACTCCTGGCAGGGGTTCGGGCCTATGGGATTTTACAGCGCCAGATCCTCCTGCTCCATCTAGGATGTGAGGCCAGCGGCTCCCAATGGGAGTGGGAAGAGCAGGGAGTTCCCCTCCCCCCCCCCCAAGCCAGGCACCAGTGGGCGCTGTGCTGCTGGGCAATCCATGTGTCCATGGCTCAGCCTGGCCCAGAGCTGGATGAGCAGCACAGAAGTCCCAGGGGCCCCGGTCACTGGTGCTGCGAGTCTCCCAGTTCTCAGCCCATCCCCCATTGCAGACACACGGCGAGGTAGAGCGCAGGATCGTGTCCCAGCTGCTGACGCTCATGGACGGCCTGAAGCAGCGCTCCCATGTCATCGTCATGGCTGCCACCAACCGGCCCAACAGCGTCGACCCCGCCCTGCGCAGGTTTGGTAGGTGCCCGGGTGTGGGGCTGCATCGGGGGCATGGGGACCCCACCCAGGGCCCTCACTCTGGGGGGCAAGTAAATCCCAGACTGAAAGTCCTGGCTTCCTGTCTTCCCTGCGCTGCTGCACTAGCTGGGGATAGAACTCAGGAGTCCTGGCTCCCAGCCCCTGCTCTACCCACTAGCCCCCACTCCCCTCCCAGAGCTGGGGATAGAACTCAGGAGTCCTGGCTCCCAGCCCCTGCTCTGATTGCTAGCCCCCAGCCCCCTCTCCTGGGGCATGGTGGTTCCACACGCCGTGTATGTTTGCGAGGGGCTGGGCTGAGACCCCACCCCCTCTCCTTCCCCAGGGCGCTTTGACCGCGAGATCGACATCGGGATCCCGGACTCGGTCGGGCGGCTGGAGATCCTGCAGATCCACACCAAGAACATGAAGCTGGCCGAGGACGTGGATCTGGAGCGGGTGAGAGGGTGGGGTTGGATGGGGCGGGGGGAGGGAGAGCTGGGGGGTTGTGTACATGGATGTGGGGGGGCAGGAATCTGTATAGATGGGGGGAGGGTCATGTGTGCTTGGGTAGAGGGTGTGGCAGGGGAGCTGTGACCCCTCCCCTGTGGCTGGCTGGCCCCTCCCCATAGCTCCATCCCCAGCTAGTTCCTCCCCTCTATGGTCCCATCCCCTGGCTGGCCCCTTCCCACAGCCCACTGCTCTGTGGCCCTGTTCCCTGGCTGCCCCCGTGGCCCTGTTCCCTGACCTGCCACATTCCTTGGCTATCCCCCCTTCCCCCGGCTGCCCCCCCCCATGGCCCCGTTTCCTGGCTGCCCCCTCCCTGTGCCCCGGTTCCCTGGCTGCCCCCCATGGCCCTGTTCCCTGTGCTCCTGTTCCCTGGCTGCCCTCCCCATGGCCCCATTCGCTGGCTATCCTCCCTTCCCGCCCGTGGCCCTGTCCCTGACTGCCCCCTGTGGCCCTGTTCCCTGACTGGCCCCATTCCCTGGCTATCCCCCACCCCCGGCCCCGTTCTCTGGCTCCCCCCCCGCCCCCCCCGTGGCCCCGTGTCAGGCGCCCTGTGGCTGCAGGTGGCCAGAGAGACGCACGGGCACGTGGGGGCGGACCTGGCGGCGCTGTGCTCCGAGGCGGCGCTCCAGGCCATCCGCAAGAAGATGAACATCATCGACTTGGAGGACGACACCATCGACGCCGACATCCTCGACGCCATGGCCGTCACCATGGACGACTTCCAGGTAACCTGGCGACCCCTCCCCTGGGCCCCGCCCCTCCTCTCCAGCCCGAGGCCACTCCCCTCATGCTGTTCCCCTCCTGCCCCCCTGCACAGTGGGCTCTCAGCCAGAGCAACCCGTCGGCGCTGCGGGAGACGGTGGTGGAGGTGCCCCAGGTCTGCTGGGAAGACATCGGGGGGCTGCAGGAGGTGAAGCGAGAGCTGCAGGAGCTGGTGCAGGTGAGCGGTGGGCTGCACCCGCCTTCCCCAGGCTAAGCAGGGATCCGCCCGTTTGGGGGTTGGATGGGACTCTCCCTACTCAATGCCAGCCCCAGTGCGGTGCTAGGGGGCACTGTGCTGCACGGGGCGGGGTGGGGGCTCAGCAGGGGGCGCCGTGCTGCACGGGGCGGGGTGGGGGCTCAGCAGGGGGCGCCGTGCTGCAGGGGGCGGGGTGGGGGCTCAGCAGGGGGCACCTCCATGGTGCAGTGAAGGGAGGGGGCGGTGCCGGCTTTCTGGGCACCCCCATCCCTGACCCCCGACTGTCCCCCACCCAGTTCCCGGTGGAGTACCCGGACAAGTTCCTGAAGTTTGGCATGACGCCATCCCGGGGTGTGCTGTTCTACGGGCCGCCCGGCTGCGGCAAGACCCTCCTGGCCAAGGCCATCGCCAACGAGTGCCAGGCCAACTTCGTCTCCATCAAGGGCCCCGAGCTGCTCACCATGTGGTTCGGGGAGTCCGAGGCCAACGTGCGCGACCTCTTCGACAAGGTGCGTGGGGCGTGGAGCGCCGGCCCGGCTGGGCCTTGGGGTTCCCCCTCCCCCTGCCCGTCTGGTTGGGCCTTGGGGTCCCCCCCCTACTCAGTCGGGCCTTGGGGCTCCCTGTCACCTGCCTGGCCGGGCCTTGGGGTCTCTCCCCCACCTGCCTGGTGGGGCCTCGGGGTACTGGGGCATGGGGGGGCCTCTCTACTGCTCCTACCCATGAGCCCTGGCTGCAGGGTCTGTGTTGCCCCCTCAGCCTGCTGTGCTCGCCAGTTGTGGGGGTGATGCCTGCACAGCCAAAGGGGTGCAGGTTTGGGGGGATTCCTGCTAATTGGGGGAGGGGAACTGCATGGTGCCCCAGCCTGACCCAGCAGCAGGGGAGCCCCTGTCATAGCACTGCTGTTGCCAGCGAGTACCCCCAGCCCAGCCCCGGGGTTCCCCCCTCCCCAGTACATTCTGTCCCCCTCCAGGTGTCCCCCACCAGGCCCGCCCCTCCCTCTCTCCCCGCTCGGGCTCCTGCACACCCTGTTCTCTTCCCCCTCCGGGGCTCCCACCCACGCCCCACCCTCTCCCCCTGCGCCCCAGGCTCGCCAGGCCGCCCCCTGCATCCTGTTCTTCGACGAGCTGGACTCCATCGCCAAGGCGCGGGGCGGCGGCGCAGGGGACGGCGGGGGGGCGGCCGACCGCGTCATCAACCAGATCCTCACCGAGATGGACGGCATGACCAACAAGAAAACCGTCTTCATCATCGGGGCCACCAACAGGTGAGGCCCCCCTTCCCTCCCCAGGACACCCTGCTCCCCAGGCCCGGCCCGAGAGGGGCGGTGTCTCAGCTAGCAGCTGCTGGGACCAGAACAAGCCCCTCTGCGCCGCCCTGCTGCGTGCTCCTGCACCGTGGGAGACCTGGCCATGGGGAGGGGGCTGAGGAGCCCCCCCCCATCTATATGAGCTTGGGAGAGGCACCCTGGGGGCAGGGATGTGGCAAGGTCCCTGAGAGGAAGGGGGCAGGGTCCGTGGGGTTGGGGAGGCTTCCTTGGGGTGGACAGGATCCCTGGGGACAGGGGTTTAGCAGGCTTTGTGAGGGTAGGGGAGGTTCCCTGGCGGCAGGGGGTGAGCAGGCTCCGTGGGGGTGGGGGAGGTTCCCTTGTGGGGGACAGGGTTCCTGGGGACAGGGGTTTAGCAGGCTTTGTGAGGGTAGGGGTAGGGGAGGTTACCTGGGGGCAGGGGGTGAGCAGGCTCCGTGGGGGTGGGGGAGGTTCCTGGGGGCAGGGCAGGCTCCTTGGGGACAGGGGAGGGTCCCTTGTGGGGGACGGGGTTCCTGGGGACAGAGGGTGAGCAGGTTCCGTGGGGGAGGTTCCTGGGGGCGGGGGGGGGGGGGGGGGAGGGGGGGGGGTGGGTGGGGGGGGGGGGGGTGGCGGGGGGGGGACGGGCTCCGGGGGGAGGGGGGTTGAGCAGGTTTTGTGGGGGTAGGGGAGGATCCCTTGTGGGGGATGGGGTTCCTGGGGGCGGGGGGGGGGGCGAGGCAGGCTCCGTGGGGGTGGGGGAGGGTCCCTGGTGGCAGGGGGGTAGGACAAGCTCCATGGGGGTGGGGGAGGGTCCCTTGTGGGGGATGGGGTCCCTGGGGTTTGTCTCCTTTTCTTTGCAGTCCAGTTTCCCTGGAGAAGCTTTGCGCAGCCCTAGTCCCCGTGCTCCCCAGGGCTGAGGGAGGCCAATGGTGGGGGTGGGTATATGTGGGAGCTGCCCCCTCTCTGGAGGCGCCCCAGGATGCCCTGTCTCTCCTTGTCGCCTCCCCCACATTCCCAGGCCAGACATCATCGACCCAGCCATCCTGCGCCCTGGGCGGCTGGACCAGCTCATCTACATCCCGTTGCCTGACGACACCTCCCGCGCGGCGATCCTGAGTGCCAACCTGCGCAAGTCGCCCGTGGCCCGGGTGAGTGAGCACGCCCACCCCGCCGTGCCATCCCACCCCAGGCCTCGCTGCACCTCCTCCTGCAACGGCACGGCTCTGGTCTCGTACAGCCGCAGCTTTGCCAACTCTCAGCATTGGATCCTGAGACTTGCGATCGTTTGTTCCCTAAATCCCCAGCTCCCGGACTCACGGGAGTACTGGGGAACCTCGGCTTTCACGTTCGCAAAGAAATCGTTTTCTAGCTCTTGTGGCTGCAAAGAGGAGCTGGAAAATGTGAGCCCAGGAGGCAAAGGAAGAGAACCAGGCTTGCATTGTTCAGTTTTTAAATCTCGTGATTTTTAGGTTGGTCTCACAGAATCATAGAATATCAGGAGGTCATCTAGTCCAACCCCCTGCTCAAAGCAGGACCAATCCCCAACTAAATCATCCCAGCCAGGGCTTTGTCAAGCCGGGCCTTAAAAACCTCTAAGGAAGGAGATTCCACCACCTCCCTAAGTAACCCATTCCAGTGCTTCACCACCCTCCTAGTGAAAAAGTTTTTCCTAATATCCAACCTAAACCTCCCCCACTGCAACTTGAGACCATTACTCCTTGTTCTGTCATCAGGTACCACTGAGAACAGTCTAGATCCATCCTCTTTGGAACCCCCTTTCAGGTAGTTGAAAGCAGCTATCAAATCCCCCCTCATTCTTCTCTTCTGCAGACTAAACAATCCCAGTTCCCTCAGCCTCTCCTCATAACTCATGTGCTCCAGCCCCCTAATCATTTTTGTTGCCCTCCGCTGGACTCTTTCCAATTTTTCCACATCCTTCTTGTAGTGTGGGGCCCAAAACTGGACACAGTACTCCAGGTGAGGCCTCACCAATGTCGAATAGAGGGGAACGATCACGTCCCTCGATCTGCTGGCAATGCCCCTACTTATACAGCCCAAAATGCCGTTAGCCTTCTTGGCAACAAGGGCACACTGTTGACTCATATCCAGCTTCTCGTCCACCGTAACCCCTAGGTCCTTTTCTGCAGAACTGCTGCCTAGCCACTCGGTCCCTAGTCTGTAACAGTGCATGGGATTCTTCCGTCCTAAGTGCAGGACTCTGCACTTGTCCTTGTTGAACCTCATCAGGTTTCTTTTGGCCCAATCCTCTAATTTGTCTAGGTCCCTCTGTATCCTATCCCTACCCTCCAGCGTATCTACCACTCCTCCCAGTTTAGTGTCATCTGCAAATTTGCTGAGAGTGCAGTCCACGCCATCCTCCAGATCATTAATGAAGATATTGAACAAAACCGGCCCCAGGACCGACCCTTGGGGCACTCCGCTTGAAACCGGCTGCCAACTAGACATGGAGCCGTTGATCACTACCCGTTGAGCCCGACGATCTAGCCAGCTTTCTATCCACCTTATAGTCCATTCATCCAGCCCATACTTCTTTAACTTGCCGGCAAGAATACTGTGGGAGACCGTATCAAAAGCTTTGCTAAAGTCAAGGAATAACACATCCACTGCTTTCCCCTCATCCACAGACCCAGTTATCTCCTCATAGAAGGCAATTAGGTTAGTCAGGCATGACTTGCCCTTGGTGAATCCATGCTGACTGTTCCTGATCACTTTCCTCTCCTCTAAGTGCTTCAGAATTGATTCCTTGAGGACCTGCTCCATGATTTTTCCAGGGACTGAGGTGAGGCTGACTGGCCTGTAGTTCCCCGGATCCTCCTTCTTCCCTTTTTTAAAGATGGGCACTACATTAGCCTTTTTCCAGTCATCCGGGACCTCCCCCGATCGCCATGAGTTTTCAAAGATAATGGCCAATGGCTCTGCAATCACATCCGCCAACTCCTTTAGCACCCTCGGATGCAGCGCATCCGGCCCCATGGACTTGTGCTCGTCCAGTTTTTCTAAATAGTCCCGAACCACTTCTTTCTCCACAGAGGGCTGGTCACCTTCTCCCCATACTGTGCTGCCCAGTGCAGCAGTCTGGGAGCTGACCTTGTTCGTGAAGACAGAGGCAAAAAAAGCATTGAGTACATTAGCTTTTTCCACATCCTCGGTCACTAGGTTGCCTCCCTCATTCAGTAAGGGGCCCACACTTTCCTTGACTTTCTTCTTGTTGCTAACATACCTGAAGAAACCCTTCTTGTTACTCTTAACATCTCTTGCTAGCTGCAACTCCAAGTGTGATTTGGCCTTCCTGATTTCACTCCTGCATGCCTGAGCAATATTTTTATACTCCTCCCTGGTCATTTGTCCAATCTTCCACTTCTTGTAAGCTTCTTTTTTGTGTTTAAGATCAGCAAGGATTTCACTGTTAAGCCAAGCTGGTCGCCTGCCATATCAGTTCCCTGAGGGAGTCAAAGTATGCTTTTCTGAAGTCCAGGGTCCGTATTCTGCTGCTCTCCTTTCTTCCTTGTGTCAGGATCTTGAACTCAACCATCTCATGGTCACTGCTTCCCAGGTTCCCATCCACTTTTGCTTCCCCTACTAATTCTACCCTGTTTCTGAGCAGCAGATCTAGAAGAGCTCTGCCCCTAGTTGGTTCCTCCAGCACTTGCACCAGGAAATTGTCCCCTACGCTTTCCAAAAACGTCCTGGATTGTCTGTGGACCGCTGTATTGTTCTCCCAGCAGATATCGGGGTGATTGAAGTCCCCCATGAGAACCAGGGCCTGCGATCTAGTAACTTCTGTTAGTTGCCGGAAGAAAGCCTCGTCCACCTCGTTCCCCTGGTCTGGTGGTCTATAGCAGACTCCCACCACGACATCACTCTTGTTGCTCACACTTCTAAACTTAATCCAGAGACTCTCAGGGTTTTCTGCAGTTTCATACCCGAGCTCTCAGCAGTCATCCTCCTCTCTTACATACAATGCAACTCCCCCACCCTTAGTACTCCAGTCATGTGAGTTATCCCACCAAGTCTCTGTTATTCCAATCACATCATAATTCCTTGACTGTGCCAGGACTTCCAGTTCTCCCTGCTTGTTTCCCAGGCTTCTTGCATTTGTGTATAGCAGTGGTCCCCAACCTTTTTCATCTGGTGGGCGCCAAAAAAAAAAAAAAAAAAAAAAGCCGACCAGTACGCGGGCATCACATTGGGGACCCCTGGTGTATAGGCACTTAAGATAACTCGCTGATTGTCCTGCTTTCTCAGTATGAGGCAGGAGCCCTCCCCTCTTGCGCTCTCCTGCTCGTGCTTCCTCCCGGTACCCCCCTTAACTCAGGGCTTTGGTCTCCTTCCCCCAGTGAACCTAGTTTAAAGCCCTCCTCCCTAGGTTAGCCAGCCTGCTTGCGAAGATGATCTTCCCTCTCTTAGTTAGGTGGAGCCCATCTCTGCCTAGCACTCCTTCTTCTTGGAACACCATCCCATGGTCGAAGAATCCAAAGCCTTCTCTCCGACACCACCTGCGTAGCCATTTGTTGACTTCCACGATTCAACGGTCTCTACCTGGGCCTTTTCCTTCCTCATGATTTTTTCCACACTTGGGGTTGGCAACACTGGAACGGCTTCCTAAACCCACCCTGTGGGGAAATTGGCACACTCTGTGTGTGCCCATGGGAAGAATGTGTATGTGGGGGGTGCATGTATGTGTCCACTCCAAGGCAGATCCCGTCTGTGTCCCCCCCCGCCTGACCCCAAGACAGATTTTGTGTGTGTGCGCGCCCGTCCCCACCCCAAAGCAGCTCCCTTCTGTGTGTGTGTGTGTGTGTGTGTCTCTGGCCCAAGGCAACTCCCATGTGTGTCCATGGGCACACAGAAGTGGAACTGCTCACCCACAAATACATTCCCCAGAGGCTGCAGGCGAGATCCTGCTCAGAGTTAGGCTGGTGTCAGACCAGTCTAAACGTGTAAGGGCTGGTGAGGCGGCTCCAGATTCCCATGTTACTGGGAGCAGAGTCTGGCCCTTCCAGTCCTAGCCAGGGATATCATTTGCTGGGGGGGCAAAGCCCCCCCCTCCCCCCCGGACAATTTCTAAGAACATGAAAAAAAACTTTCATTTGTATCTAAATGGTTCCATGGGATTTTTTTTTTCCAACAGAAATTAGAAAACTGAAGGATTTCAGTCAAAACCAAAATATTTGCATTCTGAAGGCTGCCGTGGTGCTTCATGGGAGTTGTAGTTCAGGAGCCTCATGAAACCTTTCGCCTCTCTAGGCTGGGCTCCCTGGTCAGACTACATCTCCCATGATGCACCATGGTCTCTCTTCTTGGCAAGAGGAAGTGGTGCATCATAGGAGATAGGGTGACCAGATGTCCCGATTTTATAGGGACAGTCCCGATTTTTGGGTCTTTTTCTTATATAGGTTCCTATTACCCCCCACCCCCGTCCCGATTTTTCACATTTACTGTCTGGTCACCCTAATAGGAGATGTCGTCTGGCCAATAGAATGGGGATGTGAGACTACTGAACTACATTCCCCATGATGCACCATGGTTTCCACCCTTGGTGAGAGTGGTGGTGCATCATAGGAGGCCATGGGCATGGTGCATCATGGGAGATGTAGTCTGGCCAGGAAGCCTGGTCCATAGAGGAGAATGGGGACATGATGCAACCCAACTACAACTCTCATGAGACAAGGGGGTGACATTTCAGAATGTCTTTTTTAATGAAGAACCCAAATTTTCTGTGGTAAATGGACGCTCTTGACGGGAAAAATGGTTTTGTCCAAAATCTGATTGTCAGAAAAGGGTTTAGATGGAAGGTTGTGATCAGCCTCATGCTCATCCCAGGAATGAGTGCCTTGCCCCTCTTATCCCCCCTCCAGCCCCTGACTGGCTGTGTCTCCCCCACCCCCCTGGAATGTGCCCCCCCAATGGGCTCTGTGTCTCCCTCCCAGCCCCTGACTATGTCTCTCTTCCCTCCCCCCAGGATGTGGACCTGAACTACCTGGCCAAGATCACCCACGGGTTCTCGGGCGCTGACCTCACTGAGATCTGCCAGCGCGCCTGCAAGCTCGCCATCCGCGAGGCCATCGAGATGGAGATCAGGATGGAGCGGGAACGCCAGAGCCACCCGGATGCCGTCATGGTATGGGGGGGGGACCCCATGGGGCAAGGGGGCAAACCCCTCCCTGCTGCAAGGCGCTGGGGGGCTTGAACCCCCAGCTCCCTGAGAGTGGGGCGTGCCTGAGCTACCCACTCGCTGGGGGGTCCCCAGAGCCTTGGCTCCTGCCCCCTGGGGTGCCCCCACCAGGCCAGTGAGTGGGGAGCTGGCCAATCGCATGGCCTTTGTTTGCTGTGGGAGGCCCAGACCTGGGTTGGCTGATCAGGGCCAGGCCGGGCGTGACTATGTTGTCCTCACCGCCCTGGGCAGGACGACGACTATGACCCGGTGCCCGAGATCCGGCGGGATCACTTCGAGGAGGCCATGCGCTTCGCCCGCCGCTCCGTCAGCGACAACGACATCCGCAAGTACGAGATGTTTGCCCAGACGCTGCAGCAGAGCCGCGGCTTCGGCAACTTCAGGTAGGGGGCAGATCCCCCAGCCCGGTCCTCAGCCCGCATCGGCCCCCCCAGCTCCCTGACCCCCCCCCCCCCGCGGCCCCCCGCCGCCCCCCCACCCCCCCTCCCCACCCCCCCCGGATCCCCCCCACCCCCCCTCCCCACCCCCCCCGGATCCCCCCCACCCCCCCTCCCCACCCCCCCCGGGCCCCCCCCCCCCCGGACCCCCCCCCCCCCCCGGCCCCCTGGGATCCCCTCAGCTCCCCCAGCCCTGCCCTTGGCCCCCTGGGATCCCCTCAGCTTCCTGGGATCCTCCCAGCCCTGCCCTCAGCCCCTATGATCCACCCGCCTGCCCTCACCCCCCTGGGATCCCTCCAGCCCTGTCCTCATCTCGAATCTGCCCCGCCTCCAGCCTGACTCCCACCCTCCCCAGGACTACCCCAGCTTCAGTCTCAGCCCTTTGGCCTAGCTGTCACCCTCAGCCTCTGGATCCTCTGCCCGGTCTCCCCCCCCCCCCCCCCCCCCCCCCCCCCCCCCCCCCCCCCCCCCCCCCCCCCCNTCACGCTCAACCCTCAGCCCGTAGCCAGCACAAGGGGACCCCAGGGCTGCTGGCTGCGCCGGACGACACCTCCATCTGCCTGTGACAAGGTCGGGGTTCCCTTCCCCCCCATCCCACTGAGCCAGCCCCGCTCTCTCCCCACAGGTTCCCGGCTGGGAAGCAGAGCGGGGACGGAGGGGCCGACGGTGCAGGTGGCTCCCGGGAGGGCGACAACGGCCGGGGCAGCCTCTTCCAGGAGGAGGGGGACGACGACCTCTACAACTGATGGGCGGGATCACTGGCCCCACCCCCTGCGCCAAAGCATCAGCTCCACCCCTTGTGCCAGAGAGCCCCGCCCCTCACACCAGGGCATCTTGTACCGAAGCCTCAGCTCTGCCCCTTGCACCAGAAAGCGCCGCCTTCCCAACCAGACAGGTCCGCCCCCTGCATCAAAGAGCTCCGCCTTTGCAACCGGAAAGCCCCGCCCCCCCGCACCAGAGAGCTCTTCTCAAGCAGGCAGCCCTGCTCCCGTGCCAGCTGCGATTCCCCGCATGCCCCAGTTGCTCTTGGTTGTGTTCTTTTGTGTGGTAACAAACCCAGGTCTCCCCGCCCCCAGATCACGGGACCCCGGCGTCCTGTGGACTCCCATGACTGTGGAGAAAGACCCCCACCTCTGTGTCCCTCACAGCAGCCTCCCACTCGGGATTACAGCTCCACCCAGCCATGTGACTCCTCCTGCCGGCAGCAGCCCCCAGGCCTGGACGTATCCTGCGGGCTGTGACACTGAGTGCGCCAGCCCCCGGGGAGAGACACCCCCCAGCCAGGTTGGTGCTGTCTTAGCGCCAGCTTTGTTGTTCTGCCTTTCGGCTCAGTGGCCCGGGAATGCGGGGAGGGAAGAGCATCACTCCCCCTGAGCCCTACCCCTGACACCGGGGGGGAAGCAAGAGGATCTGGACCCTGGGTTGCCCTGGCACCTGGGCACCATCCTGCCTCTGATAGCACCCAGACCCCACCCAGCGCCTCGCCCCCCTCCCCCAGAGCTGGCGGCAAGGGCCGAAGGGCCCTAGTTTGGGGCGAGAGGATGTGGGACATCCCAGATCCCCCCTGCAGGAGCCAGCCGCATGCGTGTGCCCATCGGGGTCTGTAAAGGCTGGACACTAGTAAAGATCTGGATTGTGGGGGCTGTGTCAGCCGGGGGCTCTGCCTGAGTCAGGCGCCGTGACGGAGCGAGTCCCACACGCAGGAAAAGGGTGGGGGCAAGGAACGGGACATGGGGCCTTTCCCGTCTAGGGGGCGCCGGCTCTGATCCAGCCCCAGGGCAGGGGCCTGGCTGGCGCAGAGGGGTGGGAGATGGGCCCTGGGGCCTTGCCCGTCTAGGGGGCGCCGGCGCGGACCCAGCCCCAGGGCAGGGGAGTGGCTGGCGGGGCAGCTGCAGGGGCAGTGGCCAAGCATCGGAGCCATCTACTGAGCGGGTTGGAGGCTGTAGCGTGGGCTGAGGGTGCTGGGCCTCAGCCCAGTTCCCACTAGCTCGGTGGGGTGGCGGTGGAGTTGGGGCCCCCCTCTCCCCTTGGGTAGGGGCCCCTCCCTGGCAGGGGTGGGGGCAGGGATTCAGGCTGCCAGCTGTGAAGGGGAGACAGGGACTTGCAGACATACCAAACCCCAGGCACCAGAGCGATTGAGAAAAGCTTTTTATTGTACAGAGCCCCTAGCACTGCCCCATGGCATGCTGGGAAATGAACGCCCAGCTTGGGGCCAGCGTCCCCCCTGCCCCAGCTTTCCCTGTGGCCATTGGGGGCTCACTCCTGACCCCTCTCCAGCCCCTTCCCCCCCCCCCCCCCCCCCACCCCTCCCCACCCCCCCCCCCCCCCCCCGCCCCCGCCCTCAGCCAGCCCCCCCCACCCCCCCCCCCCCCCCCCGCCCCCGCCCTCAGCCAGCCCCCCCCACCCCCCCCCCCCCCCCCCGCCCCCGCCCTCAGCCAGCCCCCCCCACCCCCCCCCCCCCCCCCCGCCCCCACCCCCCCCCGCGTTTGCTGGCCCCCGCCGCCGCCCCGGGGCGCGGAGGGGGTGGGGGGGGGGGGGGGGGGGGAGGGGGGATGGGGCCTTTCCCGTCTAGGGGGCGCCGGCTCTGATCCAGCCCCAGGGCAGGGGACTGGCTGGCGGGGCAGCTGCAGGGGTAGTGGCCAAGCATTGGAGCCATCTACTGAGCTGGTTGGAGGCTGTAGCGTGGGCTGAGTTTGCTGGGCCTCAGCCCAGTTCCCACTAGCTCTGTGGGGTGGCGGTGGAGTTGGGGCTCCCCTCTCCCCTAGGGTGGGGGCCCCTCCCTGGCAGGGGTGGGGGCAGGGATTCAGGCTGCCAGCTGTGAAGGGGAGACAGGGACTTGCAGACATACCAAACCCCAGGCACCAGAGCGATTGAGAAAAGCTTTTTATTGTACAGAGCCCCTAGCACTGCCCCATGGCATGCTGGGAAATGAACGCCCAGCTTGGGGCCAGCGTCCCCCCTGCCCCAGCTTTCCCTGTGGCCATTGGGGGCTCACTCCTGACCCCTCTCCAGCCCCTTTCCCCCCCCCCCCCCCCCCCCCCCCCCTCCCCCCCCCCCCCCCCGCCATGTCCTGGAGCTCTGTAGATGTTGGCTGGCCCCAGGCAAGGCCTAGGGGAGTGGAGTGGAGCTGGGGGGTTGGTGGCAGAATAGGGGTGGGGTGGGGGGCATATCCCCAGCCATCTTGGGAATGGCACCAGCCCCTTGGGGAAGGGAGCAGACCCCCTCCCAGGTACCTTTACCTCCACCCCCATGTCCAATGGGGGCTTATTCCCAACCTGCCCCCCTCAAATACTTGCCACTCCAGCTCAGGCAGGGGGCTCAGCTGGGGCCCGTGAACAGGGAGGGTGGCCTGCAAGGGGGAAGCCGTGCCCTGGGTCGAGAGCACTATACACACCCCCATGGAGACGCAGCCACCTCTGGGTGGGGGGTGCGGGGGCTCTTCATACAGGAAACCCTTGCCCGGCACTGGGATGCAGTCATCTCTGGGGTGGGGCATGGCAGCTTTCTAACAGCTGCATCCCACCACTGCCCATGCCAGGCCAGGAAGTGAAGGCAAATCCCCTCTAGGGGGCTGAGGGAGGCAGAATGGAGTCGGCCAGGGCAGCAGGTGGGCCCTGCGAGACTGGTGACATCATCGCCTTTCACTGTGCCTCAGTTTCCCCAAATGTTAAGCCTGGTTCAATATGCTGCTTCCCCGGAGAGACCCAGGCCCTGAGTTCCCCTGAAGACACTGTTTGCTCAGAACCCCGGTGTCCTGATGCGCAGGCTGACGGCGTAACCACTAGGCCCTGCTACCTCTCAGGCCAGGCCCTCTTAGCACAAGCCACCCTGCACCACCACTCCTGCATTTCACCATGGCTTTGTGCCCCCGCCATGCCCAAACACCCCGTTTCCAAGGTGCCTCCTGCTTCGAGCCAGCAGCAGGGTGGGCCCCGGCAGCGCCATCGCTGCAGGCAGGGAAGCAGAATTAACACACCTACAGCCCCCCCCCCCCCCGATTTCCATTTGCATCTGGCTCAGCTCCTGCCACATCTGCAGGGGGGAGGCCCCCCAGGCGGGTGCGGGGCCATCATCCGACCTGGTGGCTCCAACGTCCCCCCGAGCGTGTCTCCAGCAAGTGCTGGTGCCAAGGCCCTGCCAGGGGCGCGAGGGCCTGGGGCAGCCGCCCTGTCTCGTCCGGCTGGGCCCCTACGCGCGGCCGACCATGCTGCGCTCGGAGCTCTGGAAGGAGCTGACCTCCCAGCGCTCGAAGCGGCTGCCCTTGCCCGGGGGCTGGCGGCACAGCAGCATGTACAGCTTGCGCAGCACGGCCCGGCGCAGCAGGATGTACACCCAGGGGTCCAGGATCTGGTTCCAGGAGGCCAGGCGCACGCCCAGGAACAGCAGGTGCTGGTAGTGCAGCGAGCCGGCCTTGTCACCCACCGCCAGCACCACGAAGATCTGCAGGGGAGGGAGGGGCACGGCGGTGAGCGGGAGCGCCCAGGGGCTTGGGGGGGCTTCACTCTGGCCCCTCGCCCCTTCTCTGGCCTAAATCTCTGGGACTGACCCCTCAATGTAAGCCCCCCCAACAGCCTCATCCCCTCCCAACCTGAGCCCCCCAACAGCCCGATCCCCCACCCCTCCCAACCTGAGCCCCCCAGCAACCCGATCCCCTCCCCCAACCTGAACCCCCCCACAACCCCTCCCAACCTGAACCCCCTCACAACCCGATCCCCCTCCCCCAACCTGAACCCCCCCAATAACCCCACCCCCTCCCAACTTGAGCCCTCCAACAGCCTGATCCCCTCCCAACCTGAGCCCCCCAACAACTCGATCCCCCTCCCCCCAACCTGAGCCCCCCCAACAGCCTCATCCCCTCCCACCCTGAGCCCCCCAACACCCCCATCCCCCACCCCTCCCAACCAGAGCCCCCCAGCAACCCGATCCCCCCCCCCCCGACCTCACCCCCCCAATAGCCCGATCCCCCGCCCCCCAACCTGAACCCCCTCACAACCCTATCCCCCTCCCCCAACCTGACCCCCCCAATAGCCCGATCCCCCGCCCCCCAACCTGAACCCCCCAATAGCCCGACCCCCGCCCCCCCCACCCGCCCCCCCCCCCCGGCCCCCCCCCCACCCCCCCCTCCCCCCCCCCCCCACCCCCGCCCCCCCCCCCCCGCCCCCGCCCCCCCCCCTCCCAACCTGAGCCCCCCCAACCTGAACCCCCCCAACAGCCCCTCCCAACCTGAGCCCCTCCAACAGCCCGATCCCCCTCCTCCCAACCTGGCCCACCTTCAACCTGATCTACCCACCCCAGCCAGTTTGGGGGGGACCCTGCAGCATATACAGCTGGAGCCAAGCATGACTGGCAGTTACCAGCCACATGAGGGCGCTGCTGCATCAGCCTAGCACCCCCCCCCGCCTCCTGAATCAGCTGCGCAGATACACGTGCCCCTGCCTCCAACCTCCCCCGAGGTCAGGACCGAGGGGGTTGGGCTGCAGGGGACAATCCTCCCCCGGGGGGGTCAGGATGGTGCTGACTGGGGCTCCTGCATCACCTGGGCTCCCCACCACCACCCGGCCAGCACCAGCCTTTTCCAGGGCAGCCCCCTCAGGGAGAGGGGCTGAGGGTAAACCCGGCACCCATGGGGAACCCTCTGTCCCCCCAGAGAACCCCCCAAATCCTGCACCCATGGGGAATCCCCCTGTAGCCCCCAGTGAAGCCCCTGAACCCATGGGGAACCCCCCTGTCACCCCGGGAACCTCCAAACCCTGCACCCATGGAGAACCCCTGCCCCCCAGGGAACCCCCAAACTCGGCACCCATGGGGAACCCCCTCAGTGCACCTTGTCCCTGCAGGCAACCCCCGCTACCCTGACACCTAGGGAACCCCCCCCACTGCTCCTTGTCCCTGCAGAGAGAACCCCAAACCCTACACCCATGTTGAGCCCTCCCTGCAACCTGACCCCCCCAGGGAACCCCCCCCAAACCCTGCACTGATGGGGAATCCCCCCACTTCATCCTGACCTGCCAGGGAACACCCCCAAGCCCTGCACCCATGGAGAATACCCACACACTGCACCCTGTCCCTGCAGAGAGAACCCCCAACCCTGTACTCACGGGAAACCTCCCTTCATCCTGACCCCCAAGGAGCCACCCTGTACCCTACACCCATAGGGAACCCCCCTGCACCCTGACCCCCAGGGAAACCCCTCCAACTCTGCACCCATGGGGAACCCCCTTGCACCCTGAAAGAGATCACTTGATCATTGCCTGTTAGGTTCACTCCCTCTGGGGCACCTGGCATTGGCCACTGTGGGTAGACAGGATACTGGGCTAGATGGACCTTTGGTCTGACCCGGTACGGCTGTTCTTATGTTCTTATGTTATGTTATGACCCCCAGGGAAATCCCTCCAACCCTGCACTCCTGGGGTGACCTTCCCACTGCATCCATGGTCCTGAGGGAGACCCCCACCCTACCCCCTCACTCACCAGGATAGGGCTCCAGCAGATGCAGGAGACGACCATGATGCCCACCAGCTGCACCACCATCTCGATGTCGTGGGCCTTGGCGCGCCGCTGCCCGCATTTCCGCTGGGCCCGCAGCCGGGCCCGCACCAGGCTGAGCCCGCTCAGGGTGTTGCAGACCAGGGCGACCAGCAAGGAGGCCAGGCCCAGCAGGGAGAAGAGCAAGGCAAAGGTCACCTCGCGCCAGCTCTCCGCCGGCTGCACCTTGATGAAGCACCAGGTGCACGAGTGCTGGATGGTGTAGCTGCCGAAGCTGAAGATGGGCAGCAGGGCAATGCCCAGGGCGGAGGCCCAGAGCCCCAGCAGGGTGAGTTTGGTGCGGACAGAGGTGACCAGCGAGGCGTGGAGCAGCGGGCGCGTCACCCCCACGCAGCGCTCCACCGCCATGACGCAGCCCAGGAAGAGCGGGCACAGGCCGAAGAAGACCATGCAGGCGCCGAAGAACTGGCACATGGCGCCGGTGCTGTCCATGGCGTCCCATTTCTGCCGGGTGGCGTAGAGCCGCAGCACGAAGGCGCCCGGGATGACGTGCCCGGCGAAGTCCGTGATGACCAGGCTGCTGGCAAAGAGCAGGAAGGTGGCCTTGGAGCGGCGCCGGAAGCGGGCGTAGGACTGCGCCAGGATGGCCAGGGCCACCACGTTGGAGACAGCGCCCAGCGTCATGGAGAAGATGGGCATGGCCGGTGAGGGCAAGGGCTGCTTTAGTGGCTCCGCCTGGCACCCCGAGGAGTTCCCCAGCAGCAAGCCACTGACAGGCATGGGGAGGGGTGCCCCAGGGCTGCGGGGCCCCCCCAGCAGGGAGGCGTTGGGCGGGTCGCAGGTGAACATCCTCTCAGCAGCGTCTGCAGCCGGCACCAGCCATGGGCATCTGTGGGAGCGGGGAGAGAGATGGGCATCAGGGGAGAGCCACAGTCCCCCCACCCTGCACTGAGGGAGGCGCCCTCTGCTGGTTCCAGAGGGAGCTGCGGGCTCTCAGTTACCCCCCACCCCCACCCCCGGCCTGCTGGAGTAGGGGCAGCAGTTTGGAGCTGGGGGAATCGGGGCACGTTTCCTGGCTCTGTGGGGGTCCCCCAACTTTCAGGACATTTGAACCCGGGGCAGTCAGGGCGACTGGTCCCCGGTCAGCCAGGGCAGCGCTGCTGGAGCCCAGGGTGCCCCTGCGGACTGGCACCAAGGAGCAGGACTGGCCCCTTCCCTGAGCCCGGGAACGAACCCCCGGGGAGCCCCGTGTAACCCCACGGGAGACACCCCCTGGCACTGGGACGCTGGGCTGGACAGAGACCTGGGGTGACTCTTGGGGGAGCAGAGAGAGGAGAACCCAGGAGTCCTGACTCCCAGAAACCCCCCTTCCCTCGCTCTAGACCCCTCCCGCCCCCCAGAGCAGGGGAATGAACCCAGGGGTCCGGGCACCCAGACCCCCCCGCCCCCGTGCAAAGAGCAGATCGGCGCTCAGCACCGGTCCCGGTCGGGCCGTGGGGGGGGGGGGGGGGGGGGGCTNGGGAGCTGCCCCCCCCCCGAGAAGGCCCCGTGGTGCTGCCGTGGGGCCCGCGCCCCCTTACCGTGCTCAGGGGCTCCCCCGCGTCCGGGCCCCCGGCGCCCTGTCCCGGCTGCGAACGGGGCAGAGACGGAGCCGCCCCGGCCGAGGGATCGACGCCTCGTCGGGGGTCGCTGGGCTCGGGACCCGCTCGGAGACCCCGCGCCTCGGCAGCCGCCTTCCCCGGTGGGGCGAGTCCCAGCCCCGGGGTTCCGCCGCTCCCCGCCGCGCTGCGCTCTGCCTCCCCGGCCGGCCGTGCGCAGGGACCGGAGCGCTGAGCTCCGGAGCGCCCCCCTGCGCCCGGCCCCCTCCGTCCGCGGGGGGGTGAGCGCCGGGCCGCCGCCAGGGGGCGCACCCACCCCCGTGCCCAGCTCAGCGCCCGGGCTCCCGCCCCCCACCTCCCAGGGAGGGGCCAGGGGGTGACCCCTGCGGGGTGCCCAGCTCCCGGCGCTGGAGCCAGCTGGGACCCTCTGGCTCCTTCCATGTTCCGGGCACGAGCCACCCTGTGTATGGGAAGCGTCCCCCTGCCCCTGCCTACGGGGTGTGTCCTGTGCCACCCTGCCCAGCCATGTCCCCGAGGCACCCTGCTCCTGCCTACAGAGTGTGTCCCCAATGGCACTCTGCCCCCTGGCACCCTGCCTAGGGCATAACGCCCATTTCACCCTGCCCCATGGCACCCTGCCCTTGCTATGTCTCCTAAGGCACCCTGCCCCATGCCACAACTCCTGTGCCACCCTGCCTAGGGCATATCTCCTATGGCACCTTGTCCCATGCCACTGGAACCTGTCTGGTGCCCATCCTGCCCCAGTCTATGGAGGGTCATAGCAGGCACACTGTATGCAGCATGCTACCCACTGGGGCTGCGGACTCTGCAGGGGTGGAGGGATACCAGGGCAGATGGGCCCCTTGGGCTGATGGAACCGAACTCACAGGCCCACAGACGCAGCGAGGTGACACATTCCTGCCCCGGGGGGCTGGGCAGGCACACTGAGATGCAGCAAGGGGAAAGGACTTGCCCATGGGCAGTCAGGAACAGAACCCAGGTGTCCTGAGTCCCATTGCTCTATCCCCTAGGCAACGTTGTCCTTCAATCCAGGCTGAGATGGACCATTGCTCTGCTCTGGCTGGAGCCTCCGGCCTCACCCATCCCCTGGGTGTCAGGGCTGCTCGGAGCTCGGGCGCTCTGGAGCCACACGGGTTGAAGGCCTGTTCCCTGTGGGGCACTGTGGCCATTAGATGCCAAGGACAGTGCTTGGGGCCATCAGGGTGGCCCAGAAGCCCCTGCTGTGTCATTACCCCAGGCGGGTTACAAAACACTGCAGGGATGCTGTGCTCCAGGGGAAAGTCACCCAACGGCCTGTCCTGTCTGCACTCCTCTCCCAGAGCTGGGAATAGAACCCAGGAGTCCTGAGTCCCAGCCCCCTGCTCTAACCAGTAGCCCCCACTCCTCTCCTGGGGCTGGGGATAGAACCCAGGAGTCCTGGCTCCTAGCCCCCCTTTAAAGAGCCCCGAGACCTTTCAACTGAACAACCTCTAGGCCAGGGAGGGAAGGAGACTCTGTGGGTGGCATCAGTCCCTGTCAGTCACTGTTTACCCCCAGCCCAGTGAGATCTGGGCGGCTCCAGCCCGGACAGGTCCCTGGGCGCTGACAGGTCCTGGTGCCTCAGAGCTGGGGAATTGAAATCACTGGGGACTGCCACGGCCCCAAGCTCTCATCGCTGCCTGGGAAGAGTCCAGTGGGTCCCCCGGCCTGCTGGCCCAGGGATCCAGGCACCCCCAGGCACTGAGTCGGAGAGCCCCCCACTGCCCGCGATGCCACTGCGCTGGCCTGGTGAGGAAACCGGCCCCGAGAGCAACATGGTGACTGTCAACAGGCCCAGCCCAGCCCCACCACCCTGGCATATCTCTGGCCCCAGACACAAACCCACCGCCCTGGCATATCTCCGGCCCTATGCCCAGCCCCACTGCCCCAGCACAGCCCAGGACCCAGCACATACCAAGAGTTCTACCAGCTCTTGAGAATATCTTAGCAAAGCACAGGAGAGAGACAGACAAAGGTGTAAGGTGACAGATCAAGCAATAGCTGCGGGGTGGGGTAAGGGGCTAGACGGGGCTGGCTAGGGATGGGGTTAGATGGGGCTGGCTGAGGACAGGGACAGACGGGGCTTGCTGGGGACAGGGCTGGCTGGAGATGGGGACAGACGGGGCTGGCTGGGGATGGGGTTATATGGGGCTGGATGGGGACAGATGGGGCTGGCAGGGGACGGGGTTAGACGGGGCTGGCTGGGGATGGCGACAGACGGGACTGGCCGGGGATGGGGATAGATGGAGCTGACTGAGGACAGGGATGACTGGGGATGAGGACAGACGGGGGTGGTTGTGGACGGGTTAGATGGGGCTGGCAGGAGATGGGGTTAGATGGGGCTGTCTGAGGATGGGGACAGACTGGGCTGGCTGGGGACAGGGCTAGATGGGGCTGGCTGGGGACAGGGCTAGATGGGGCTGGCTGGGGACGGGGATGAGGATAGATGGTGCTGGCTGGGGATGGGGACAGACGGGGCTGGCTGGGGACAGGGATAGATGGGATTGGCTGGAGACGGGGACAGACCGGGCTGACTGTGGACGGGGATGGGGACAGACGGGGATGGCTGGAGATGGGGACAGACGGGGCTGGCTGGGGATGGGGATGGGGACAGACCGGGCTGGCTGGGGGCAGGGACAGACGGGGTTGGCTGGGGACAGGGACAGACCGGGCTGGCTGGGGATGGGGATGGGGACAGACCGGGCTGCCTGGGGACAGGGATGGGGACAGACTGGGATGGCTGGGGACAGGGACAGATGGGGTTGGCTGGGGACAGGGATGGGGACAGACGGGGCTGGCTGGGGACAGGGACGGGGACAGACTGGGCTGGCTGGGGACGGGGACAGACCGGGCTGGCTGGGGACAGGGACGGGGACAGACTGGGCTGGCTGGGGATGGGGACAGACCGGGCTGCCTAGGGACGGGGATGGGGACAGACCGGGCTGGCTGGGGACAGGGACAGACGGGGTTGGCTGGGGACAGGGACAGACCGGGCTGGCTGGGGATGGGGATGGGGACAGACCGGGCTGGCTGGGGACAGGGACAGACCGGGCTGGCTGGGGTCAGGGTCAGAGCGGGCCGGCTAGCTGTGAATGGGGCTCGCGTTCTGTTTCCAGGCTGACCCATTGTGCGGGGCCATGAACAGCAGCCAGTCGCTCTGCTGACCAGCCCCAGCAGGGTCTCCCATCCCCTGGCCACCCCTTGCCCTGGTGCCTGGCATGGCAGCAGGTGGGACTCGGAGCAGGGGCGGGAACCCCCCTTTAGGGGGCAGCGGGGGCCAGTGCCATGCTGGCAGCCATGTGAGTCCTGCCCCAGCGGGGCCCCGTCCATGGCAGGGCAGGCGCCCATGTCCATCCTTGATGCCCCTGTGCTGAGCAGGTGCTGGGGTTAGGGCCAGCTCTGGGCAGGCCTGGTGCCCACACCGTCCTTATGCCGCCACCCAGACTTACCTTTGGCCATGTGCATTGTGGGAAAATCCAGGCTGCTCTCCCGTCATGCATCAGCAGGAGGCAGAGAAGCACTGGAAGGGGGAGCAGTGCATTCTGGGATGGAGAGCCGTGGGATTCGGGCGTGGGTTCCATCTACACTAGCCAGTGTGCAGACCAGGGCAATGCTGAGCCCAGCACCTGGCAGGCGGGGCAGGGGGATGCCTGGTAGCCGGGATACCGCGGCCCCTTGTGGGTTATCAGCCTCACATGGCTGCAGCTGACCGGCAGGTTCCTGGGCTGAAGGGGCCATGGCGCCGTGAAGCCAGGGACCAGCGCCCAGCCGCTGGAGTGCCGGGTACATAACGACCCAGGAATGGGCCCATCTCACCCGGTATCCTGCCTCCGACAGGGCCAGCTGCGATGGCCCCTACGTGTGCAATGGGGATCGACCTGCTGCCCCCCCCCCCAGCCAAGGCTTTAGGGGTGCTTGAGAGGAGGGGGCTGATTTTCAGTGGTAGGCATCCCCCCCACAGCCAGCACTTCTGCCCTCTCCCCACAACGCCCCCTGCTGGGAGAGAGTGAGCCTTGCACAGATGCGTCTCTCTGGCCTGGGCCAACCTCGATGCCTGGGGGTGGGGTGGGGGCTTGTCCTTGGTGTTGGGTGATGGGAAGGGGGAGGGTGCCAGGGACAGCTGGGGGAGGGGCCCTGAGCTGAAAGGAGGAGTTACAGGGGAGGGAGGCAGGGAACTACGGGGGCAGGGAGGGGAGGGCAGGGGTAGGCAGGGGGTCATGGGGGAGGTGGGGGGAGGTAACAGATCCCCCCCAACCCCCCCAACAGGTCTGTGGAAAACCACTGAGCACCCAGGAATCGAGTCCCATTGGGCCTGAGCACAGCCATGTGTGTGTGTGTGTGGGGGGGGTGTCCTGGCATTGCAGGGTGATCCAGGGACACTGGGTGGGATGGGCTAGGCTGGGGGCAAAGTGGGCAGGGGAGAGGGTGTGGCTGGTAGTGGAGGTGGGTGGAATCAGGACCTGGGGGGACCCCAGTGTCCCCAGTTCCCAGCCTGGGCCCAGAGCTGCAGCCCAGCACCGTGACCCCTCCCACGCTGCAGGGAGGCCCCGGCCAGCAGGGGGCGCTGTGAGGTGTGGGGCAGGAGCCTCTTGGACCTGCCCAGCTGTTGCCACACGTGGGCGACGTTGCGCCCGGCCCTGCTGCGTCCAGGCTCCAGCTGGCGGCATTTCCCGGCACAGCCACACCACACGGCGCCCATTAGCGCTAATGGCTGCAGGCCGCGGTAATGCAGAGATAATGGAGCTGCGGCTGCTGGCTCCAGAGCCGCATTCCCAGCAGCCATGAGCTCATGCGGGGCCGGGCGAGCTGCTGGTTGGGGCATCTGCCCTGGGCTGCAGCCACGCCGGGACCCAGCCTCCCATCCGGGTCCTTTCACACTCGGCCCCTTGGCATGAACAGATCGTGCAGCCTCCTCCCCTTTGGGGGGACATGGTGGGGAGCGGGGCGCACGGGCTGGGGCAGTGGGGACGCATGGACCGGGGAGGGAGGGGGGCTCATAGGGCAAGGCTGGGGGTTGCATGGGCTGGGCTGGGGGGCGCATGGGGCAGGGCACAGGAGGGACAAGGGGGCACATGGTCCAGGGAAGGGGTGGTGCATGGCGTGGGGAGGGGCAGGGCCACATGGGCAAGGATGGGGGGCACGCATGGGCCAAGGCAGCGAGGGAGGGGGCATGGGGCTTATCTGGCCTGGGACTGGGATGCGCAGCTCACGACTCCAGGCGGTGGCCGTCTGCCGGGTGCTGAAGCCGGGGTGCCTGGATCCCGCGCAGCTGTGGGTGCAGGGAGGGGCCTGCGGCCAGGACCCACTGGCGGGAGGTGGCGGGGGGGTGGCGCTGCCAAACACGTGGCAGTTCCAGGCCAAATGGGAGCTGGGTTCTCCTGCTTCTCAGCAATGTTTAGGGAAGGGAAAACGTGCCAGCCAGGGACCTGTCCTGCCTGGGGCGCGGTGTCACTTTGAGCCAACTTGAGTCAGGCCAGCGGAATAAGGGGACAGAAGGTCACAGAGTAGAAGAGGCAGGTCAGGATTGAGGGGCACCAGCAGAGCTGGGGGGGGGGCAGGGCTGGGCTATCAGGAGGCTGCGGGTCGGGATTGAGGGGCACTGGCAGAGCTGGGGGGAGGGGGGCAGGGCTGGGCTAGCAGAGGGCTGCGGGTCGGGATTGAGGGGCACCGGCAGAGCTGGGGGGGCGTTCTCTCTGTCAGGCTGCCCGGCCCATTCCCGCTGCGGTGGGGGCTGGAATGTGTGAATGAGTCACCCTGTCAGCGGGACACGTTTCCTTTGATTTGGTGCCCGGATTGGAGGGGTGTGTGGAGAGGGGTGTCTGTGGCATGAGGCAGGTTGCAGGGGGCTGTGGTGGGGGAGGCGGGTTGCAGGGGAGGAGGGGCTGTGGCTGGTGGCATAACCTGGGTGCAGGCCATGGGCTGGGGCCATGGTCAGAGTCCTTGGCAGCCCTGAGCCGCTGGCTCTGTGGCTCAGACGTCTCCAAGGGGAAGGCCCCAGCAGCCTCTAGGCTCTGCTGAATAACTCCCACGCAGCTGGGCAGGCCATGGGACACTCCCCCTGTGATGCAGCCAGCTCTGGGCTGAGGCAGCCCAGTGGCGGCACAGTAGACCGGGGGGGGGGAGGGGGGGAGGCATTTGGGAGGCTGAAGAGAATTAACTGAGGTGATGCCTGGCCCCAGGGGAACGCACCCGACACACATGCAGCCCCGGGTATTTGTGCGGGGGGGTGTGTCTGCCCTCAGCCGAGCCCCCCCCCCCCGAGCCCCCCAGCCCCCCCCCCCCTTCCGCCCCGCCCCCCCCCCGGCCCCCCCCCCCCCCCCCCCGCCGCCCCCCGCCCCCCCCCCCCCCCCCCCCGACCCCACAACCCCCCTGGGCTCCCTGCAGCAGCCCGGCTTTCCCCGGGGTGAAGCGTCTCCAGTACAAACAACAATGGAAACTGGGAGCAGATCACCAGCAGGGACCGAGCCCCCCGCCCACCCCCGCCCAGCTCCTCGCAGACTGTCTGGGTCTGTGCCCTGGGAAGCAGGTGACACAATCCAGCCCCGCTCCCTGCAGCACGGCGCCCCCTACTGAGCCCCCTGCTCCCTGCAGCACAGCGCCCCCTAGGGTTGTGCTGGGGGCCAGCACTGACAGCGAGGGGCGAGTGCCCCCTCCTGAGCCCCTGCCCTGCAGATCCAGACAGGCTGTTTATGGTCAAGCTCCAACGCTCTCAGCAAGGGGCGAGCCCCCCTCCCCCCCTCGAATTGACTTGGCTCCTGGCATCAGACGGGAGGGGGGGTCTTGGCTAAGGGCCCAGATGGATCATATCTGCAACACAAACATCTCAGGGCGTAAGTGGGGGGATGGTGGAGGGTTTTCCACAGGGGGAGGAGTTCTGGGGGATGGGGGTGCAGATGACAATTTCACATAATTCTGAGGCACTAGACAACTCAACAGACGTTACACGGGGATCCCTCACCCAACGCTGGGATGCAGCCACCTCTGGGGTGGGTCTGGGGGTTGTTTATACAGGGATCCCCTGCCCAGTGCCCGGGCATCAGGACACCTGGGTTCTATTCCCAGCTCTGCCCCTGCCCTGCTGGGTGATGCTGCGCGTCAGATCCCTCTTGGTGCCTTGGTTTCCCATCGTCTGTAATGGGGGTAATGGCTCTGTACCCCATGTGACCCGAGGGCCCTGTAGAAGCCAACACACAACCGCATGTGTGCCCAGGACAGGACTGAGGTGCAGGGGGCCTGAAAGCCCTGAAAGCCTGGATGGGGGGGAGGTGCTGGGGGGCACTGTGGAGGGGTCAGGTTTCATTGACAGTCTCCTCCCCACACCCTGCCCCATGCCGATCCCAGTGGAGAGCGCCCCCTGGGGGTAGCAGGCAGTTGATTCCATGTTGAACCTGTTACTCACCCCCTCCCCCAGGGTAGGGGACTGGGCAGCTTTTCTCCTGCCCCCCTCGGATACGTGGCCCCTGTGGGGCAATTTCCCCTCGGGCCTCCCGGCTTGATGCATTGCGACAGGGGGCGGGGAAGGGGGAGGTTGTGTAAGGCCCAACCCTTCCCTTCCCCCGCTCCCCCCCAGGTCAGGGCCCCAGAGAGAGATGCTGAGGAAATCCAAGCCCTAGAACCGGCTGCAAGATGGGGGAAGGACTGGGATGAGCTGGGGGGCAGAAAGGAGAGACCACATGGGGATCCCCTAACTAATCCCCCCCTCCCCCTCCGGGGCCAGAAAAGGACCAGACAGCTCCTAAGGGGCTGGATATCAGAGCTGAACTGCTCAGTAACAGCAACCAGAATGTCATGACATTTAACATCCTTGTGGGATGGGGGCAGAGGACAAATACCAAAGAATATTCCCCCCCCCCCCCCCCCCCCCCCCCCCCCCCCCCCCCCCCCCNAACGGACATTCAACAGAACGGTCCCAAGGGCAAAACGCCTGCAAGCTGCATGGCAACCTTTTAAAAACACCATCAAGGAGGCTCAAGTTAAATGTGTAGCCCCAATTGAAAAAAGAAAACAGTGTGAGGATAAAAAAACCACACACAAAAACACACCGCCCTGGTGGCTAAACATCAGAGTGAAAGAAGCAGTTAGAGGCCAAAGGCATCCTTTAAAAATTCAAAGTCAAATCCCACTGTGGGAAATAGAAAGGAACGTGAACTCCGGCATGTCAAGTGTAAAAGTATAATTAGGGCGAAAAAGTATTTGAAGAGCAACTAGGAAAAGTCACAAAAACTAACAGCAAACATTGTTTTAGGTACATGAGAAGCTGGAAGCCAAACAAGCAGTGGGGTCACTGGACGATCGAGGTGCTAAAGGAGCACTCAAGGAAAACAAGGCCATTGCAGAGAAGCTAAATGGATTCTTTGAATCCGTCTTCACTGCAGAGGACGTGAGGGAGATTCCCGTGCCTGAGCCATTCGTCTTAGGGAACAAATCTGAGGACCTGTCCCAGACTGAGGTGTCAGTAGAGGTGAGTTTGGGATAAATTAACCAGTAATAAGTCACCAGGGCCAGATGGGATTCACCCAGGAGTGCTGAAGGAACTAAAATAAGAAATTGCAGAACTACTAATTGTGGTATGTAACCTGCCACATAAATCAGCCTCCGGACCAGATGACTGGTGGATTGCTAATGTGGTGCTGATTTTTTCAAAAGGCCCCAGAGATGATCCTGGCAAGTACAGGTGGGTAAGCCCAACTTCAGTACTAGGCAAATTGGCTGAAACTGTAGTAAAGAACAGAATGATCACACATAGATAAACACAATATCTTGGAAAGAGTCAACACAGCTCTTGTAAAGGGAAATCATGCCTCACCAATCTATTAGAATCTTTGTGGGGATCAACAAACATGGACAAGGGGGATCCAGTGGATATAGTGTACTTGGACTTTCAGAAAGCCTTTGACAAGGTCCCTCACCAAAGGCTCTTAAGCAAAGTAATCTGTCATGGGATAAGAGGGAAGGTCCTCTCATGGATCAGTAACTGGTTGAAAGATAGGAAATAAAGTGTCGGAATAAATGGGCAGTTTTCAAAGGGGAGAGAGGTAAATAGTAGGGCCCCCAGGGATCTGTACTGGGACCAGTGCTGTTCAACATAGTCATAAATGAGCTGGGAAAAGGGAGTAAACAGTGAGATAGCAGTTTGCAGCCGATACAAAACTACTCAAGATAGTTAAGTCCCAGGCAGCCTGCGAAGAGCTACAAAAGGATCTCACAAAACTGGGTGACTGGGCAACAAAATGGCAGATGAAATTCAAAGTTGATAAATGCAAAGTAATGCACATTGGAAAACAGAATCCCAACTATACACATAAAATGGGGTCTAAATTAGCTGTTACCACTCAAGAAAGAGATCTTGGAGTCACTGTGGATAGTTCTCTGAAAACATCCACTCAATGTGCAGCGGCTATCAGAAAAGCAAACAAAATGTTACAGGGGGAGGGATATCTCAGTGGTTTAAGCATTGGCCTGCTAAACCCCAGGTTGTGAGTTCTATCCTTGAGGGGGCCACTTAGGGATGTGGGGCAAAATCAGTACTTGGTCCTGCTAGTGAAGGCAGAGGGCTGGACTCAATGATCTTTCAGGGTCCCTTCCAGTTCCATGAGAGAGGTATATCCATAAATTATATAATATGATTAATGTCAGGAACCATTAGGAACGGGATAGATAAAATGACAGTAAATATCACAATGCCACTATATAAATCCATGGTACACCCACACCTTGCATACTGGGTGCAGCTCTGGTCACCCCGTCTCAAAGAAGATTTATTAGAATTGGGGAAAGTACAGAGAAGGGCAACAAAAATGATCAGGGGGATGGAACAGCTTCCATATGAGGAGAGATTACCAGGCCTGGGACTGTTCAGCTTGGAAAAGAGACAACCACGGGGGGATCTGCCAGAGGTCTATACAATCAGGAACAGTGCAGAGAAAGTGATCAAGGAAGTGTTATTTTCTCCTCGTAACACAAGAACCAGGGGCCACCCAATGAAATCAATAGGCAGCAGCTTTAAACCAAAACAAGGATGTTGCCAGGGGATGCTGTGAAGGCCAAAAGTATAACTGGGGTAAAAAACCCACCTAGATAAGTTCCTGGAGGACAGGTCCTCCAATGGCTATTAGCCAAGATGGTCAGGGAGGCAGCCCCATGCTCTGAGTGTCCCTAAACCTCTGAGGGCCAGAAGCTGGGACTGGACGATGATGGATCACTCGCTAATTGCTCTGTTCTGTTCATTCCCTCTGAAGCATCTGGCACCAGCCACTGCCAGAGACAGGCCACTGGGCTAGCTGGACCCTTGGGCTGCCCCAGTGTGGCCATTCTTATGGGGCGAGAGGGCAGGGTAGATAGAGAGGGGTAGTTATGGGGGTGCTGGGGGGTGTATGGAGTTGGATCGATCCGTGGCCAGCTGTGTGGGGATAGGTGAGCTGAGGGATGGGGGTAGATGCATGGGTAGGTGGAGGGGTGTGTATGGGCACTGGCAGAGCTGGGGGTGGGGGGGCATCCAGGGCTGGGCTAGCAGGGGGCTGTGAGTTGGGATTGAGGGGCACCGGCCCAGGTGGGCGGGGGGATTTCTCCAGCGCTCGCTATTGCTCTCTGCAGTATTTGAATCCCATCCAAGAAGGTGCCAGCCTGGGAGATTTCCCAGGCGCCCACTAAAGTCATGGTTTATTTACCTCCCTTGATGGCTTTGAAGGGCCAACGCTGCCCTGCGTCATGGCAGCGAGGTGGGGGGTCCCTGAGAGCCCCAGCATGGCAGGGCCAGGCACCGGATGTGGCCAGGGGGGACTGTCCCCCTGCACTGGCCCAGATCTACACTCCACCTCTGGCAGAGAGACCGAGAACAGAGCAGGCCATGGTGACCCAGCCCCAATATTTCCAGGCACCGCCCATCCCTGAGGGGACTGACCTCTGCCCCCAGCTCTGCCAGTGCCCCTCAATCCTGACCCGCAGCCCCCTGCTAGCCCAGCCCTGGGTTCCCCCCACAGCCCTGTGGGTGCCCCTCAATCCTGACCCGCAGCCCCCTGCTAGCCCTGCCCTGGGCTCCCCCCACAGCCCTGTGGGTGCCCCTCAATCCAGACCCGCAGCCCCCTGCTAGCCCTGCCCTGGGCTCCCCCCAGCTCTGCCAGTGCCCCTCAATCCCGACCCGCAGCCCCCTGCTAGCCCAGCCCTGGGCTCCCCCCACAGCCCTGTGGGTGCCCCTCAATCC
>QXTE01000411.1:321211-381327 GCA_003942145.1 Platysternon megacephalum
CCCCAGCTCTGCCGGTGCCCCTCAATCCCGACCCGCAGCCCCCAGCTAGCCCAGCCCTGGGCTCCCCACACCCAGCTCTGCCGGTGCCCCTCAATCCCGACCCGCAGCCCCCTGCTAGCCCAGCCCTGGGCTCCCGTACTGTAGCCGACTAAAGGCGTATCCTTTTAAATGGCTTGCGAGCCCTGTAGCGGTGTTCCCCGTGTTCTGTGTTTGAGACGCTGCCAGCCTGCCCCAAGCTGCAGGGGGTGGGTACCTGGCCCTGGCCCGGTGCTTTGTGACCCAGCTGTGCCCACATGGCCCCTTCCCATTGCTTGCTGTAAACAGCGAAAGACCCAGCAGGTCCCAAAGCTCGTCCGTCCTGCCCCGGCCACGGAAATGCAGCCACCTCCCGGGAGGAGCAGGACAGAACCCTGGCACTGGGACCCCTTTGGGGTGGGGGAGACAATGCCTCCAGGGGTGATGCAGCATGTAGAGCCCTGGCCTGACGGGGAGGGGAGGGGCTCATTAGACGGGGGTGGGGGGGAGAGGTGGCTGAGACGGGAGCTGCGGCAGGACTGACCACCCGGCTCTATTTACATAAGGGACTTAGTGCTAATGCCCCGCTGGCAGGGACAGGCGGCGGATGGGGTGGGCCTTGCTTGCTCCTTGCCGGCTACCATGCCAAGAAACCAATTCCAAGCCCCCTTCCCCCCCAGGACCCGCCTTCCCCAGCTCCCGCCCCAGCAGCAGCCTCCGAATAGCTGGGCTAATGGAAAGGCCTAGCTAGTTATTCTGCCCCAGCCTGGATCCCACTTCCCCAGCATTCCCAGGACAGGTTTGGAATGCAGTGGGGCCTAGTGGTTAGAGCAGGGGGCTGGGAGCCAGGACTCCTGGGCGCTCTCCCCAGCTCTGGGAGGGGAGCGGGGTCTAGTGGTTACAGCAGGGTTTGTTGCAGGTCAGGACTCCTGTGATAGACTCACTGTGTCAGCTTGGGCCAGCCATCTCCTCTCTGTAGGCCTCAACCCCCTCCCCACAGTGTCACCTCTCTGCTGTCAGTGAAGAGGGAGATGCAGTGTCAGCAAGCAACTGGCAGCAATGCACCCAGATCCCCAGCTAGTGTAAACGGGCGTCACACCACTGGAGCCGGATCCCCGGCTGGTATAAATGGGCGTCACTCCATTGGAACCAGATCCCCAGCTGGTGTAAATCAGAATCATAAAATATCAGGGTTGGAAGGGACCTCAGGAGGTCATCTAGTCCAACCCCCTGCTCAAAGCAGGACCTAATCACAAATAAATCATCCCAGCCAGGGCTTTGTCAAGCCTGACCTTAAAAACCTCTAAGGAAGGAGATTCCACCACCTCCCTAGGTAACCCATTCCAGTGCTTCACCACCCTCCTAGTGAAAAAGTTTTTCCTAATATCCAATCTAAACCTCCCCCACTGCAACTTGAGACCATTACTCCTTGTTCTGTCATCTGGTACCACTGAGAACAGTCTAGATCCATCCTCTTTGGAACCCCCTTTCAGGTAGTTGAAAGCAGCTATCAAATCCCCCCTCATTCTTCTCTTCTGCAGACTAAACAATCCCAGTTCCCTCAGCCTCTCCTCATAACTCATGTGCTCCAGCCCCCTAATCATTTTTGTTGCCCTCCGCTGGACTCTTTCCAATTTTTCCACATCCTTCTTGTAGTGTGGGGCCCAAAACTGGACACAGTACTCCAGGTGAGGCCTCACCAATGTCGAATAGAGGGGAACGATCACGTCCCTCGATCTGCTGGCAATGCCCCTACTTATACAGCCCAAAATGCCGTTAGCCTTCTTGGCAACAAGGGCACACTGTTGACTCATATCCAGCTTCTCGTCCACCGTAACCCCTAGGTCCTTTTCTGCAGAACTGCTGCCTAGCCACTCGGTCCCTAGTCTGTAACAGTGCATGGGATTCTTCCGTCCTAAGTGCAGGACTCTGCACTTGTCCTTGTTGAACCTCATCAGGTTTCTTTTGGCCCAATCCTCTAATTTGTCTAGGTCCCTCTGTATCCTATCCCTACCCTCCAGCGTATCTACCACTCCTCCCAGTTTAGTGTCATCTGCAAATTTGCTGAGAGTGCAGTCCACGCCATCCTCCAGATCATTAATGAAGATATTGAACAAAACCGGCCCCAGGACCGACCCTTGGGGCACTCCGCTTGAAACCGGCTGCCAACTAGACATGGAGCCGTTGATCACTACCCGTTGAGCCCGACGATCTAGCCAGCTTTCTATCCACCTTATAGTCCATTCATCCAGCCCATACTTCTTTAACTTGCCGGCAAGAATACTGTGGGAGACCGTATCAAAAGCTTTGCTAAAGTCAAGGAATAACACATCCACTGCTTTCCCCTCATCCACAGACCCAGTTATCTCCTCATAGAAGGCAATTAGGTTAGTCAGGCATGACTTGCCCTTGGTGAATCCATGCTGACTGTTCCTGATCACTTTCCTCTCCTCTAAGTGCTTCAGAATTGATTCCTTGAGGACCTGCTCCATGATTTTTCCAGGGACTGAGGTGAGGCTGACTGGCCTGTAGTTCCCCGGATCCTCCTTCTTCCCTTTTTTAAAGATGGGCACTACATTAGCCTTTTTCCAGTCATCCGGGACCTCCCCCGATCGCCATGAGTTTTCAAAGATAATGGCCAATGGCTCTGCAATCACATCCGCCAACTCCTTTAGCACCCTCGGATGCAGCGCATCCGGCCCCATGGACTTGTGCTCGTCCAGTTTTTCTAAATAGTCCCGAACCACTTCTTTCTCCACAGAGGGCTGGTCACCTTCTCCCCATACTGTGCTGCCCAGTGCAGCAGTCTGGGAGCTGACCTTGTTCGTGAAGACAGAGGCAAAAAAAGCATTGAGTACATTAGCTTTTTCCACATCCTCGGTCACTAGGTTGCCTCCCTCATTCAGTAAGGGGCCCACACTTTCCTTGACTTTCTTCTTGTTGCTAACATACCTGAAGAAACCCTTCTTGTTACTCTTAACATCTCTTGCTAGCTGCAACTCCAAGTGTGATTTGGCCTTCCTGATTTCACTCCTGCATGCCTGAGCAATATTTTTATACTCCTCCCTGGTCATTTGTCCAATCTTCCACTTCTTGTAAGCTTCTTTTTTGCGTTTAAGATCAGCAAGGATTTCACTGTTTAGCCAAGCTGGTCGCCTGCCATATTTACTATTCTTTCTACACATCGGGATGGTTTGTTCCTGCAACCTCAATAAGGATTCTTTAAAATACAGCCAGCTCTCCTGGACTCCTTTCCCCCTCATGTTATTCTCCCAGGGGATCCTGCCCATCAGTTCCCTGAGGGAGTCAAAGTCTGCTTTTCTGAAGTCCAGGGTCCGTATTCTGCTGCTTTCCTTTCTTCCTTGTGTCAGGATCCTGAACTCGACCATCTCATGGTCACTGCCTCCCAGGTTCCCATCCACTTTTGCTTCCCCTACTAATTCTTCCCGGTTTGTGAGCAGCAGGTCTAGAAGAGCTCTGCCCCTAGTTGGTTCCTCCAGCACTTGCACCAGGAAATTGTCCCCTACACTTTCCAAAAACTTCCTGGATTGTCTGTGCACCGCTGTATTGCTCTCCCAGCAGATATCAGGGTGATTAAAGTCTCCCATGAGAACCAGGGCCTGCGATCTAGTAACTTGTGCTAGTTGCCGGAAGAAAGCCTCGTCCACCTCATCCCCCTGGTCTGGTGGTCTATAGCAGACTCCCACCACGACATCACCCTTGTTGTTCACACTTCTAAACTTAATCCAGAGACTCTCAGGTTTTTCTGCAGTTTCATACCGGAGCTCTGAGCAGTCATACTCCTCTCTTACATACAATGCAACTCCCCCACCTTTTCTGCCCTGCCTGTCCTTCCTGAACAGTTTATATCCATCCATGACAGTACTCCAGTCATGTGAGTTATCCCACCAAGTCTCTGTTATTCCAATGACATCATAGTTCCTTGACTGTGCCAGGACTTCCAGTTCTCCCTGCTTGTTTCCCAGGCTTCTTGCATTTGTGTATAGGCACTTAAGATAACTCGCTGATTGTCCCGCTTTCTCAGTCTGAGACAGGAGTCCTCCCCTCTTGCACTCTCCTGCTCGTGCTTCCTCCCGGTATCCCATTTCCCCACTTACCTCAGGGCTTTGGTCTCCTTCCCCCGGTGAACCTAGTTTAAAGCCCTCCTCACTAGGTTAGCCAGCCTGCTTGCGAAGATGTTCTTCCCTCTCTTCGTTAGGTGGAGCCCGTCTCTGCCTAGCACTCCTTCTTGGAACACCATCCCATGGTCGAAGAATCCAAAGCCTTCTCTCCGACACCACCTGCGTAGCCATTCGTTGACTTCCACAATTCGACGGTCTCTACCCAGGCCTTTTCCCTGCACAGGGAGGATGGACGAGAACACCACTTGCGCCTCAAACTCCTTTATCCTTCTTCCCAGAGCCACGTAGTCTGCAGTGATCCGCTCAAGGTCATTCTTGGCAGTATCATTGGTGCCCACGTGGAGAAGCAGGAAGGGGTAGCGATCCGAGGGCTTGATGAGTCTCGGAAGTCTCTCCGTCACATCATGAATCCTAGCTCCTGGCAAGCAGCAGACCTCTCGGTTTTCTCAGTTGGGGCGGCAGATAGATGACTCAGTCACCTTGAGGAGGGAGTCCCCGACCACCACCACCCTCCTCCTTCTCTGGGCGTCACTTCATTGGAACCGGATTCCCAGCTGGTGTAAACGGGCTTCGCTCCATTGGAGCCAGTGGTGCAAAACATTTCTTGCCGGTACTGCACTCATGGGAGGGACACAAGGGGGGGGGCACGTGACCTCCCCACATGACCCTTCATGTGACTCCTCCTCACCCTGCCCCCAGCCCGGGGCCCCCACGCTCTCCCCGTCCCCTTCGACAGATGCAGTTGTAAAATGATGCTTTGGGCCCCTGGTGCCACCTGTACTTCCAGGTGTCACTGAGGATCCAGCAGCACCCCAAATTGAAAACTTCTTAAATGAAAGAAGGATGGGAAGGAATCACCCCACTTTCCCTTAAGACACTATCAGTGTTTCCCTTATGTCCAAACTAAGCTTCTGCCAGCTTGCCTTTATCTAAGGGTGTCTTCACTCCTGTGAGAAAGTCAGCAGACATCTGATCTTGGTCTAGTGCAAGGGAGAAATCAGCAATCAATGAGGCTAGAACAGTCTCTGTACCGTATCCAACTCATAAGTCCATCTGCAAAGGATCAAGGAAATATGAAGGCTCCAAATTACCTTAAAGTCCTCAGTCCCTTGGCTCGAATGCTCCCATCAGTATATGTTCATAGTCCAGAGGCTGGAGCAGGAATCGAAAACACCTTCCGTCCCCCCACCCCTCCCCTCTTGAGGACTCCTGACCAACTTAACAGCACAATACATATGCTAACAAACTTAAACAAAGCCTTTGTTTACATTTGTTAGCATATGTATTGTGCTGTGAAACCCATATCAAGAATGAATGCCCTCCCTAGCCCGGTTCTGCTCCTTTAAGGAGCAGAGTGCAGCTCCACCCCCCCTCCAGAGGGGGGGGCTAGCCTCCCCAAGTCTTTCCGGTACCCCAAACCCACTAAAAATCTCTTGCCGGTACCGCATCCTGGAGCGTACCACCGGTGGGGTCCCCAGCTGCAGATCTAGCGCTGCATTTACACTGATGCTCTGACAACAAACTCTTCCTTCAAAGCCCAGCGGCCAGGCACAGGCCTGGAACAAACAGCAACCTGGGACAGGAACTGATTTCAAACCAAGACTCACCCCAGATAACTAGCCTGCGGGACTCCCTGCCACTGGCACCGGGGGCTTAGACACAGGGATGGATGGCAGAAGTGCCGTCTGGGCCTGCACGATGTGGGATCCCATGTACTGGGGAAAGGCGCTCCAATGCTTCAGGGCATGCCACTGACTGCCTGGGGTCAGGCAGCAACTTCCTCTAGAGGTGGGTTATCCCATCATCCCATCACTAGGGGTTTACCAGGCTAGGTGATGATTCGGGGGGCAGGGAGGAGACGGGATACCAGGCTAGATGGGCCCATGGGGCAGCAATTCCTGTGACTCGGATGTGCGGGCGGGGGAGCCTCCATCTAACTTCCGGTCGTAGGGAACAGTCGGCTGCGCCCATCACCATTATATCAGGCCCCACCCAGACGGATCAAAGGAAGCTGCCACGCGGTCTGGCAGGACGCCCAGGGGGCCAAATCCTGCATTCAGTGATGGTAGCGTCAATCCAGAGGGTCCCCCCAAGAGCAACGGGGTAACTCAGGCTTTGACACCCTGTAATGGAGGGGGGAGGGAATGGGGGGAGGTGGCTGACCCAGCTGCAGGTATCTTCGCTGGGGGGTGCAGACATGGGGGGGCCTTGGTTACAAACAGGGTGTAGAGAGAGCGGGGGGACTGGAGCCGAGCAGAATGTTTGGGCGGAGCAGGGCTGCGTAGGAGGAGGCTCTTGTGCCAGCACCAGGGATAGAGAAGATTTGGGCCAGGTGGGGAGGAGGCAGGGCAGGGGGCTGAGATCCAGGGAGGGTGAGGGTACCTGGGCTGGGCAGAGAGGGTCAGGGGGTGGAGGTAGCTGGGCCAAATGGGGAGGGGTGGGGAGTGGAGGTCCCTGGGATGACTGGAGAGGAGCAGGGGGTGGGGGTCCCTGGGCTGACCGGAGAGGGGTGGAGGCTGGGGGTCCCTGGGCAGACCGGAGAGGAGCAGGGGTGGGGGTCCCTGGGCTGGTCAGAGAGGGGTGGGGGTGAGGGTAACTAGCCTGGCCAAAGGGGGGGGGGTGTCCCTGGGCTGGGTGGGGTCATGTCCCGCATACATTTCACCACTCGAGCGGGACAGGAAGTTGCCCCAGGCTCTTGGGTAACTAGGGCCTGCTGGGAAGCTGTGAGGGGGGGAGCAGATAGGAAGGAGTGGGGCTGGAAGCTCTGAGAGGCAGATTTCTCTGGGTGCCTCCCCACATCCCCTCTGGCAAGAAGGCCCCCCTCTCCCCCCCCGCCCATAGGGGAGTCCCGGCCCCCTCCTCTGCCAGCCCCCCGGCTCCCGCTGCCCGCGGGGCTGATGGGGGCCGTGTCCCTGCTGCGCCAGCAGTTACCCCACGTCCTGAGCCTGTGGGGGTGGGAGCAGGGGCTACCCCTTGGTGACGGTGCCAGGGCCCGGCCCGGCCCGGCCCGGCCCAACGGACGTGTTGGTGCCTGGCCAGGCGCCAGCCCCCTGGCGTGAGATTCCCCAGCAGGATCCGCCAGGGCCTCTGGATCTCATCAAGGGGATGCTGGGGGCGGGGGGTGGTGGTGGCGGTAACACACTCCAGGCCCCAGGCTCGGAGAACCCCCCTCTTCCCCCCCAGGTAGCTCCTAGAGCGTGGGGAGGGGGAAAGCCCTTCCACGGGGGGGGGCAGCAAGTGCCTCCTGGGGTATCTGGCCTCAGAGGTGAGATGCCTGGACTGGCTGGAGCATCAGTCAGTGTCCGTATGGAGTGGGGTCGAGTGGTTAGAGCGGAGGGGCTGGGAGCCGGACACCTGGGTTCTGTCCCGGCTCTGGGAGGGAAGTGGGGTCGAGTGGTTAGAGCGGAGGGGTTGGGAGCCGAACACCTGGGTTCTGTCCCGGCTCTGGGAGGGAAGTGGGGTCGAGTGGTTAGAGCGGAGGGGTTGGGAGCCGGACACCTGGGTGCTGTCCCGGCTCTGGGAGGGAAGTGGGGTCGAGTGGTTAGAGTGGGGTGAGGCAGCTGGGGGCCAGGCCTCTTGGACTGTATTCCTAGCTCTGCTACTGACTGACCTCCCAGAACTCCCCCGCTCTCCTTTCCAAGCCAGGCATGGAACCCAGGAGTCCTGACTCTGCGAAGGGATGACGTGCCCAGAGATGGCTAGATAGCAGCGGGCGAGAGGGCTGGGGCTGGACAACAGAGGGGTGTCTGTCGGCCGAGCTGTGTGGCTGATTCATGTCCCCTCCCCATGGGTAGGAATTCCTGCTGCCGGGCCTGTATCCGGCTGAGATTAGCCCTGTCAGGCCAGGCTGTTCTATGTAACACAGGCCACGTCACCGGCACGGCTCGTGTCTGGGGAGGGGCGTCACCTGGGGGGCCTGGCCCAGGATCTGCTGGGCAGCACTGGGAGACCCCAGGGGAGCGGTTCTGGAGCTGGGGGGTATTTGGGGAGGGGAGGGGAGGCGAGGGGGAAGCAGGTGACCAGCATTGGGCCAGTGGGGGATACAGGGCAGAGCGACCCTGGCGTCCCCTCGGGCAGCCAGAGAGCAGGCAGGGTATGTACAGTGAGAGGCTGAGAGAGGCTGTGTGGCCTAGTGGCTGGGTGCTGGCCTGGGGCCTTGGATGCCTGGGATCTCTTCCTGTCACTGACCTGCTGGGCAACCTCACTTTCCCCTCCCAGCCTTTGTCTTGTTAGACTGTGAGCTCCTTGGGGTAGGGACCGGCTCTCACTCTGTGTCTGTGCAGCGCCCGGCACAACAGGGCCCTGATCTCGGTCGGGGTCTGTGCAGCGCCCGGCACATCGGGGGCCTGATCTCGGTTGGACCCACCCGGCGACATTTATCGGAAGAGCCCCAATTCATTTTCTGTCTTTCTCTTAGGAAACACGGGAGCTGCCAGGCTGGCTCAGCCCGGACGTCCAGCTAAGCCAGGATCCCGGCTCCATGAGGGGCCAGCACCAGACACCTCACAGGACCCCTGTCAGAGCCCTATGGTAGCTGATGGGGACTAATCTCCCCTGCCCCCGTGTCTCGAGCCCTGAAGCAGGCGGTTTTATCTCCCATCCCTATAAATGTCCAGTCCTGCTTTGCATTGTGCCAAATTCTGGGCCTCAACAGTTTCCCATGGCAGGGAGTTCCACAGGCTAATCGTGCGCTGTGTGAAGCAGCATTTCCTTAGATCAGCTTTGAATTTGCTGCCTGTCAGGGTCTCTCTCGTGCCCACGCGGGGCAGACCAGTGCCCTGAGCGTGCCAAGCTGGGCAGTGACGCTGCAGCACCTTGGTCACCAGTTTCTGCAGGACCTGCCAAGAGACCGCCACGCACGCAACTGCTCATGGACACGCCTGTGCACACCCCCCCGACATGCATGCACGCAAATATGCATAGACACGAGCACAAAGAAATGTGACACACACACAGCGGCACACACAAAAACATGCCTGTGCACACACAAACGTGAACGTGCGCAAACAGGTACACAAGCAAACATGCACATGTGCTCTTGGGCACACACATCAGCGTGAGCACAGACCTGCACCCGCAGGCACATGTGAACACACGTGCGCACATGCAAACGCACACATGCATGCATCTGCAGGCAAGCACAATGCTCTACATGCATGCATGCAAACATGCATGGACACACGCGACCACCCAGACACACACATGCGAACATGCACAGCCCCAGTGAAAACCTGCATGCACAGCTCTGTGTACACGTACCCACATGGACAGGGGAGACCTCGCTTGCCGGCTGTTCCTGCTGCTTAGACCCTCCCTGAGCGGATCCCTGCCCTGGCTGATGCTGGGCCCTGCAATAACCATATTTTATGGCTTGTTTTCTCCTGGGATGTTGCATGTTCTCTGGATGAGTGTGTCAGCCCAGACCTCCTCTGAGCAGCCCCCACATCCCTGGGGAAAGGAGCTACCGGGACTCCACTCCCCTGAGCCCAGCTATCTTCACGGAGCAGCTTGTTTGGGTTGCTAAGGACAAATGGTCTTGGGACAGGGGCTGGGGGGAACACAGGAGATTTGTGGGGGGCGGGGAATGCAAGAGATTGATGGGGTTGGGGGATTGCGTGTGGGGGGAGCATGGGAGAGGGGGTTGTGGGGGGGGNGAGGGTAGGGATAGGATACAGAGGGACCTAGACAAATTAGAGGATTGGGCCAAAAGAAACCTGATGAGGTTCAACAAGGACAAGTGCAGAGTCCTGCACTTAGGACGGAAGAATCCCATGCACTGTTACAGACTAGGGACCGAGTGGCTAGGCAGCAGTTCTGCAGAAAAGGACCTAGGGGTTACGGTGGACGAGAAGCTGGATATGAGTCAACAGTGTGCCCTTGTTGCCAAGAAGGCTAACGGCATTTTGGGCTGTATAAGTAGGGGCATTGCCAGCAGATCGAGGGACGTGATCGTTCCCCTCTATTCGACATTGGTGAGGCCTCACCTGGAGTACTGTGTCCAGTTTTGGGCCCCACACTACAAGAAGGATGTGGAAAAATTGGAAAGAGTCCAGCGGAGGGCAACAAAAATGATTAGGGGGCTGGAGCACATGAGTTATGAGGAGAGGCTGAGGGAACTGGGATTGTTTAGTCTGCAGAAGAGAAGAATGAGGGGGGATTTGATAGCTGCTTTCAACTACCTGAAAGGGGGTTCCAAAGAGGATGGATCTAGACTGTTCACAGTGGTACCAGATGACAGAACAAGGAGTAATGGTCTCAAGTTGCAGTGGGGGAGGTTTAGATTGGATATTAGGAAAAACTTTTTCACTAGGAGGGTGGTGAAGCACTGGAATGGGTTACCTAGGGAGGTGGTGGAATCTCCTTCCTTAGAGGTTTTTAAGGCCCGGCTTGACAAAGCCCTGGCTGGGATGATTTAGTTGGGGATTGGTCCTGCTTTGAGCAGGGGGTTGGACTAGACGACCTCCTGGGGTCCCTTCCAACCCTAATATTCTATGATTCTAACCCCTGGGCCACTGAATCACAGCCTAAACAGGCAAAGATCAACAGGGGAAACTGAGGCACAAAGCAGGGCAGTGATGTGCCTGCGGTCACCCAATGGCAGAGCTGGGGCTAGATCCTAGGTCAGCCCCCGACCCACAAGCCCACGCTGCTGTAACACCTTTTCAGAGGCTTTGGCGGGTCAAATCTTGGAACTGATTCACCGTCTTAGCTGCGCTATGTCACGGTCATTGCAATGGGTTGCTGTGGGCCCCATCGGGTTGGGGTTGGAGTGCGGGGTAGTTAGACGAAGAAGGGCAAGTTTATTGCTGACACCCATAAGGAGCAGGGCTGGGAGAAACGGGTTTCCCATCCCACGTTTTTTGAGATCTTGCAACATTTTCCCATCCAGAATCAGGACAGAAAGTTTAACTTTTGAACATTTTGGGGCAACGAAAATCTGGGGACAAAGACTGGGTCGGGTCAAACATTTCATGGTGTTTGATTTAAAGAAATTGTTTCTTATTCTAATTAGCTTAAATTTCAAAGAGAAAAATGACTTTGAACTGGAAAATTGTGACTGTCTCTCTCTGTGTGTGTCTGTGCAGCGCTTGGCCCCGGGGTCCCTGATCTCAGCTGGGGCAGGCACTGTCTCTCTGTGTCTGTGCAGCGCTTGGCCCCCGGGTCCCTGAGCTCAGATGGGGCAGGGACCGTCTCTCGCTGTGTCTGTGCAGCCCTTGCCCCCGGGGCCCCTGATCTCAGCTGGGACAGGGCCGGTCTCTCGCTGTGTCTGTGCAGCGCTCGGCCCCGGGGTCTCTGATCTCAGATGGGGGACGGACCGTCTCTCGCTGTGTCTGTGCAGCCCTTGCCCCCGGGGCCCCTGATCTCAGCTGGGACAGGGACCGTCTCTCACTGTGTCTGTGCAGCGCCCGGCCCAGGGGGCCCTGATCTCAGCTGGGGCAGGGACTGTCTCTCTGTGTCTGTGCAGCGCCCGGCCCCGCGGGCCCTGATCTCAGCTGGGGCAGGGCCCGTCTCTCGCTGTGTCTGTGCAGCGCTTGGCCCCGGGGGCCCTGATCTCAGCTGGGACAGGGACCGTCTCTTGCTGTGTCTGTGCAGCCGGGCCCAGTGGGGCCCTGATCTCAGCTGGGGCAGGGACCGTCTCTCGCTGTGTCTGTGCAGCGCTTGGCCCCGGGGGCCCTGATCTCAGCTGGGACAGGGACTGTCTCTCGCTGTGTCTGTGCAGCCGGGCCCAGTGGGGCCCTGTCACTCATTGTCTTCGTGCTAATGTAATATAAACAGTAACAATCCCATGATCTGGGGGTTGGCTCTGAGGTGGGGCCACATTAGATCTGTCGGCATTCAATGCGCTCGGAAGCAACCGGGTCAAACCTTGCCAGGCGTTCCAGCAGGAACAGCCGTGGGTCATTGCATCAGGCTGATTACGAATCACATTTTATTTCAGTAGTGCCGAGAGGCCAGCCGGGATCAGGCCCCTTGTGCCAGGCGCTGCACAAACACAGAGGTGTAGATGGAGGGGTTTCCATGCTCAGCTGGGCTGGACCCACTCAGGAAACACGGGTCAGAACAGTTTGGGTCAAGGCTCGGTGGGCGGGGGGTTGGATCAGTGGCCGGGGCTTTAGACACAAACAAAGCCGTGGGGGTGGTTTTTTTCTTTGCAACGCCACAATCCAGGGTGGCTGGGCTGCACCCCCCATTTTCCAACCTGCCCCGACCTTCACTGCATGTGTGGGGCTCAGCCCTTCCTGGGCTGCCCCATCGGGGTCGGAGGGGCCTGTCCCTGGGTGCTGGAGCCTGGAGCCCCGGTGGGCGGTTTAGACTCAGCAGAGTCCAAGTGAATCAGGATCCGCTGCACTAGGCTGGGCGGGGGGCGGGGCACCCAGGTGGCCCAGAAAGAACCGGTTCGGTGGGACTGGAGGGTTCTGAGCTACAATAGGGTGGATTGAAGGATATCGAGCAGGAGAAGGAGATCAGGCTGCAGGAGAGAGCGCTACATATAGAGACAGGCAGAGGGGCACGTGTGCTGATAGGTGGCCAATGGGCAGAGATGGCTGGCTGAGTGTCCAGGTCTATGGGGACTGATGGACTCACAGACCGTTAGTGGGATGTATCAGGCGTAGGACAGGTGCCTGGGAGTGCCAGGTGCTGGACAAACCCCGACCAACAGGGCAGGAAGGCAGAGAAGGGCCAGGTGCTCCGGGGACCGGCAGGCAGATCCGAGGGGAGGAGACGCTCACGGCTGGGCTCGGTTAGCTGAAAATGCAGGCTGAGCTGAGTGCTGTGAACACATTGCGGGGGGGGCTAAACACCAGGGTGGGATCAGAGCGATTGAAGCTGAAGGACAACGTTGGCACGAGCCCAGATGGGGATTAACTGGCCCGGAATAAACAGGGGCTGGAGATTCCAAGCAGGTTTCCAGCCCTCAGAGGGTGGGTCTGGAGCAGGCTGTGAGGGACCTGCCTGGCTCGAAGCTGGAGCTTGGTACATTTCTCAACGGGGAGACAGGCTGGGGCAGCAGCGGCTGGACTCAGTGACCCAGGACGTCCCTTTAGGCCCCGTGTCCTGGGACAGGCGTGGATGGAGGGGGTAGAGTGGAGACCCCTCCCCCCCTTGGTCCCGACTTTGCCCAGAAGCAGCAGGAGCTTCCCGGGGAGCGGATGTATTCCCCACCCACGCCTAGGAACGAAATCGACTAGAACAGCTCAGCGACCGGGGCCGGCTCCTTGAAGACCCAGCTATGTAGCTGCACTGGGTTGTTTTGACAGCCCCCTCCCCCGGTCCTCCCCACCGCAGGGCGATGGATGGATGGAGGCCACCAGAGGTGCTGGGGGAGGGACAAACAGCCAATGCCCCAAATAGGCGCAGGCTGGGTGGGGCGTTGGCCCCTGGATTCCTTCCCCGCCTCTGACATCGCCGTTATTTCGGGGCCAGGCTAGATTATTTCGCGCCTGACTCACTGGCTATGGGGAGTGTGTGTGTGTGTGTATCGGGGGGGTGGGGGGTGTTGCAAGGCAGATGTTTGCAGTCCTGCCAGAAAATAACACAAAGTGGATTCTTCTGCTCGGAAAATATGCTCTGCACCGGCCCCGCAAGCCTAATTTGGGATGTTGTCAAGAAGGCCGCGCTGCTTGGCCAGACACAGCCCCGGTCTCCCTCGCCCCCCCCTTCCTCTCCTCAGGCCAGATACTGCGCTGGTGAAATCTGGCGCCTTTGATTGACACCTGCTGGGGGGCAGATTTGGCCCTGTTGCTGACATGTGAGCTGCAGCCATTGGGCGGGGAGGAGACGGGCTTGGGGAGAGGGGAGGGGGGTGTCGCCAGGTTTGGCCTCTCTTTTGGGGTTGGGGAGCAGAGCACCATTGGAAAGCCAAAGGATGATGCAATGGCCGCACCCCACAGCTGGACGACCTGTGCACCCTGGAGTCTTGGCTGCTGGGGCGGGGGGGGTGGATTTCTTCCTGACCCCTCCAGATTGGGGCTCAGCTCTTGCCCTGAAGCATGGAGATGAAAAGTCTCACAGTATCCTAGTGCATCGATCCCCTCCGCATGGGTTATTATGGGATGGATTCCAGTGCCAGCGAAGAGGGCAGAATCTGGTGGAAGGGTGGAAGCTGAGAGTGAAGTAGGGCGTGGAGACAGAGTCCTGCCGGGAAACCTCAGCTATAGCCAGGCCTGGGGAGGGTCCTGCTCTGCTGTTCCTGTCTGAGTTGCCAATGAGTTGGGCCAATACACCGCTTGTGGCATCTGGCCAGAGCAGGCCGGGAATACCAGCGGCTCCCAGCGAGCCTGGCACAGGGAAACCCTCCGTATCTGTGCTGGGAATTCACGGAGTGAAACCAGTCCTGCGATCTAATCTAGCTGTTTCTATTCAGCACCCTGGGGTGGCACTAAGGGGCACTGTGCTGAAAGGAACTTGGCAGGGGCTCAGTAGGGGGCGCTCTCCCTTGGCAGTCAGTGCTGCACCCCAGTGTGGCACTAGGGGGCGCAGTGTTCTGGGTTGGGATGTCCTTTGGCGGAGATAGTAACTCTGGTATCTTTGCCTACAGCTGGACTCTCCGCTTCCTGTCCTAAACTGCTGTGCAATATTGTGTGGCTATTAAAAACTGCCATGCTCCACCCCAGCAGTGGCTGCATTGCAGTGATGGGTAGAAGTATATATACGAATTATATTAGAAGATCCGGAATGGGGGTTCACTGAATGAACCCCACTCTACCTCACTGTAGAAACTGCTCTCACAGGGGCCCACTGATTTGGGTTTCATAAGAATGGCCACACTGGGGCAGCCCAATGGTCCAGCTAGCTCGGAGTCCAGTCTCTGACGGTGGCCAGTGGCAGATGCTTCAGAGGGAGTGAACAGACCAGGGCAATTAGCTAGTGATCCATCATTGTCCAGTCCCAGCTTCTGGCCCTCAGAGGTTTAGGGACACCCAGAGCATGGAGCTGCCTCCCTGACCATCTTGGCTAATAGCTTTTGATGGACCTGTCCTCCAGGAACTTATCTCATTCCTTTTTGACCCCAGTTATGCTTGTGGCCTGTTAATTTCATCGGGTAACCCCTGGTTCTTGTGTTATGTGAAGGGGTCAATAACACTTCCCTAGTCACTTTCTCCGCACCAGTCATGTCACAGCCCTCTCTCAGATCCCCCCTTCGTTGTCTCTTTTCCAAGCTGAACAGTCCCAGGCCTGGTAATCTCTCCTCATATGGAAGCTGTTCCATCCCCCTGATCATTTTTGTTGCCCTTCTCTGTACTTTCCCCAATTCTAATAAATCTTCTTTGAGACGGGGCGACCAGAGCTGCACCCAGTATGCAAGGTGTCGGCGCACCATGGATTTATATAGTGGCATTGTGATATTTACTGTCATCTTATCTATCCCGTTCCTAATGGTTCCTAACACTGTTCGCTTTTTTGACTGCTGCTGCACATTGAACAGATGTTTTCAGAGAACTCTCCACAATGACTCCAAGATCTCATTCTTGCATGATAACAGCTAATTTAGACCCCATCATTTTTTATGTATAGTTGGGATTATGTTTTCCAATGTGCATTACTTTGCACTGATCAACATGGAATTTCATCTGCCATTTTGTTGCCCCGTCACCCAGTTTTGTGGGATCCCTTTGTAACTCTTTGCAGTCAGCTTTGGCCTGAACTATCTTGAGTAATTTTGTATCATCTGCAAACTGCCACCTCACTGTTTACCTCCTTTTTCCAGATCATTTATGACTATGTTGAACAGCACTGGTCCCAGTACAGATCCCTGGGGGCCCTGCTTTTACCTCTCTCCACTTTGAAAACTGCCCATTTATTCTGACACTTTATTTCCTATCTTTTAACCAGTTACTAATCCTTGAGAGGACCTTCCCTCTTATCCCATGACAGCTTAGTTTGCTTAAGCGCCTTTGGTGAGGGACTTTGTCAAAAGCTTTCTGAAATTTCAAGTGCTGTATATCCCCTGGATCAGCCTTGTCCACATATTTGCTGACCCCTCAAAGAATTCTAGTAGATTGGTGAGGCATGATTTCCCTTTACAAAAGCCGTGTTGACTCTCCCCCAACATATCGTGTTTATCTTTGTGTCTGCTTATTCTGTTCTTTACTATAGTTTCAGCCGATTTGCCTGGTGCTGAAGTTAGGCTTACCGGCCTGGAATTGCCAGGATCGCCTCTGGAGCCTTTTTAAAAAAGCAGCGTTACATTAGCTATCCTCCAGTCATCTGGTCTAGGAGCTGATTGGTAGGTCACATAGTGTAGGCAGCTGCTCTGCAATTTCATGTTTGAGTTCTTCTGGGGTGAGCGTGGCCTGAAGGACAGTGCATGGTACTGGAGAGCTGGATTCAGTCTCATGGCTCTGCCACTGACTGTCTGTGGGACTTTGGGCAAGAGGCTTAATCCTGCTCTGTGCCTCAGTTTCCCCATTTGTGTAATGACACTGAGCTTTGTAAAGTGCTTTGAGTTCTACTGGGGAAAAGCTCCAGGGATTAGCATCTCTCCGACCCTGGCTCAGCTCTGCAAATGGCTCCATGTTACAGGTGCCAAACTGAGAGCCCCATGGTGGGTGCCGGGTGCTGCACAGACGCACGGTGATGGTCCCTGCCCCAAGGAATGTAGGTGCTAGAATTGTGATCCCCATTTGGCAGCTTGGGGAAACTGAGGCACAGAGTCATTGAGTGACTCACCCAGGAGATGGGGATGTGGGAAAAGGATGATCCACTTTGCACAAAGGAGGCACTAGCTGTGCCAACCCCCCCTAATCCACAACTGGGCATTAGTCCCTAGAGCCAGGCCTGAGCCCCCCCGGGTACCACACTGCCACTGCTTCCTGGGGGATGGTGAACACTAGCTGGGCTGGCCCTGCGAAAATGGCCTTTGGTGGGCATCTCTCCTGCTCCCCAGTGTCCCCTTGAGCTTCTGCCAGGGCCAAGTCCCCTCGCCTTCTCTCCCTGCCATGGGGCAGGTACACAGTGGGCAGGGCTGCCTGCCAATGCCTGGTGTGTTCTGGGCATGGTGCCCTCAATGCCCTGGCTGTGCCCTAGCCCCATACACACCACAGCCACTGGGGGGTGCTGTGTTGCTGGGGTGTTGCCCCCAAATACCCTGGCCATACCCCATCCCCATACACACCCCAGCCTGGCACCAGAGGGCGCTGTGATGCTGGGGTGCTGCCCCTATAACTCACATGGTCTGTGTCAGCTCTTAGGGGGTCCCTGTGGGCTAATGGGAGCCCTGGCTGCCTGTGAGAACCTGCCCCGCCCTGACGCTCTGTTCCCTGGGGCCCCGCTGGGCTGAGCACCGGGGCTGGAATGTGCCGCCATCCACGGCCCGAACGCTGGTGTTTATGGTGCCGATATCCCTGTGTGTAAACAGCGGGATCAGCCCCGGCCTGGGAAACTGACACGCCCCGGCCTCGATGGGGCCTTTTGTGAGTCAGGGCCTGAACGCTGGGGCTCATCCTAAATCTGTGGCCCAGGCAGGCTGCAGCTGTTAGGGTGTTCGCCTGGGCCTCAGGACTCCTGGGTCCAATCCTGGCTCTGCCACAGACACCCTGGCCTCCAGGGGGTGCTGTGAGGCCGATGGGGGCAATTGGCCGGAGCGAGACAAGATTCAGCCTAGGTGTGAAGGTTACGGGATGATTTCAGCCCAGGCTGTAAATACCGGGGGAGGGGGGGAAACAAACCCTGGCTAATGGGCTCTGTGGTCCAGCAGAGGAAAGTCGAACACCAGGCAATGGCTGGAAGTTGAAGTTCAGACTGGAAATGAGGCGCAAATGTTTATTGCTGACAGTGATTAATCACCAGGACAACTGACCCAGGGGCATGGTGGGGGCTTCGCGGTCCCTGGCACATTTTACATCAAGCTGTTTTCCTAGCGATTGTTGGGGGCAGGGCTCCGGCCTGGGTTATCCCGGAGGTCAGCTGAGATGGCCTGGGGGCTGACGGATGGATCAAGGCTGGCCAGTGGCCGAAGAGCTCTGCTCTAGCTCAGGCCCGGCCGCTGGGCTTGCCGCAGGAAGGGATGCTGGGCAGGGGGCCAGACGAGATGCGAGTGACAGTCCCATCCGGCTTCAGGATCTGTGGAAAGCCCCGAAAGCGGCTGCACTGTTCTGGCTGCTCCTTAGAGCTGGGGAACTGAACATGGGGCAGATCTGGGACCCAGCTCCTAACCCTCCCCAGGATTGAAGGTAAGCGAGGGGCTGGGGCTGGGGCTAGGACTTGGCAGACGTGGGGTCAATGCCCAGGTCTGCCACTGACTTCCTGGGTGACCGTGGGCATCTCTCTAGGCCTCAGCTCCCTGCCCATAAAATGGGGATGATCCTGCCTGCCTCTCTCTCGGTCGGGGTCTGCGCAGCGCCTGGCACAATAGGGGGCCCTGATCTCAGCCGGGGTCTGGGCAGCGCCTGGCACAACGGGGTCCCTGATCTTGGTCAGGGTCTGGGCAGCGCCTGGCACAATGGGGGGCCCAATCTCACTAATATATTTTGCTGCTGGTGAAATGCAGGAGGCTGCAGAACAGCTGTTGGTACGAATGCAGCGCCTCTCTGATCTCTACCTGCTGGGCAGGGGTTAGCTGGTCAGAGAGGGGAATTGATTGCAGCAAGGGGCTGGCTCATGTCTCAGGGAAGAGACCCACCAGGGACTCATCTCCCTTCTCCCACTGGCCACACATGGCCAGTACCAGCCTCTCCCTGTGTCATTTCGGCTCAGTCTTGTTGACCTGGTCCCCTCGGTGGCTGTGAGCCCGGTTGGGCAGTTCCACCACATCATTCTCCTCATTCAGCTGCTTGATGACTTTGAAGGGCCCGTCCCAGGCAGCTTATTCTTCCTCACCGGGACGAAAACCCTCACCTGGTCCCCAGTGCCATAGGCTGAGCAGTTGTACCAGATCTTCTGCCTCCCTTGGGCCCTGGCTAGGTTCTCCCTGGCCGGACCCATGAGCTCAGTGAGCTTTTCCCGGAAGGTCAGTACATACTCCACCACTGATTCTCCATCAGGGGAGGCCTTCCCCTCAGATCCGTCCCTCACCAAGTCCAGGGCCACCTTCTGAAAAGGCTCCTCTATGACAGGCAGGTGACCCAAGGTTGCTTTACCCTTGTCCCGGGCCTTTTAAACCTCTGGACAAGGCAACCCTGGTTGGCAGCTGTCCCGCCCTGGCTGTGGTTCCCCACACTCAGCTGGGGTCTCCGATCCCCCTGGGCTCAGCTTTGCCCCTGCTGTCCCAGTGAGGGCAGGCAGCGAGCCCACTGCTTTGCTCACAGCATCAGAGCCAGCATGAGCCACCTCCCCTGAGTGCAGGGGGGCGGGAAATATCTCTCTGCCCCACTCAGCTCCAGGGCTCTGGCTCTGGTTATAGACAGGCAGGTATCCTTCCTGGGTCTGACCTCGGAGCATTCAGCATCTCCTTCCACACCATGCACTTCCCGCAGCGAGTCTGCCTGGGCAGGGCTCCTGGAAAAGCCAGAGGGCCCTGCCCCCCCAACCCCGCAGTCAGACGTGACTCTCAGCCAGCCAGTAAAACAAGGTTTATTAGTCGATAGGAACACAGCATAGAACACAACTTCTTAGCACAGAAATCAGTGACTTTCAGCCAAGTCCATCTTGGGGAGTCCTGGGCCAGAAGCCCTGGACTCCCCCTCTTCCAGTCCCCCCAAGCAGACTTCCAGCTTCCAGGGACCCGACCTCCGACACCCACATTCCTCTTCCTCCTTGTCTTTATCTCGCTTCCCGGGCAAAGAGTCACCTGGTCGTCACCTGGTTGCATCCCCTTCCTGGGGCTCAGGTTACGAAGGGCACCGGTCATAGCACATGTGCAGGCAGCTGGTGCAGCCTCACCTGCCCCAGAGGTCTCAGCCAAAGTCACACACCCCTATTCCCACCACCGAGGTATTGGTGCAGTACACAGGGAAACTGAGGCACACACAGCATTCATGCAAAACAGTTAAACTCACATAGGCTCAACAGTAAGACTCACATACAACATAACAAGGGAAAATCCCCACTTCGTCACACTGACATCTCTGGATGTTCTTTTTTGCTGGCCTGTCACAATGAGCCACCTCTCACCTTTCTCCTCCTCTGGCCCGGGGGTGGCTAGTTGTGAAGGATCACGTCACTCCTGTCACAATCCGCTACCGTTTGGTAAGCTCTATTTTAAATGTGGACACAAATAAAAAGATATTTTTCAAAATCTGAAAACTTTATAGCGGTAACAAGGTCTACAAACAAGAACAACTCACCGCACATTGCAACGTTTTCAAAAACAAGCATCTAAACGTATTTTCAGATAGGGTTATTAGCGTGTATTTTTGTCTTTGCTGAAATGTACAGCACAATCCAACTTCTCGGTTACCCATTTCCCTTCCAGCTGCATAATTCCAAGAAACCAAAATATTTCTCAGAAGACCCAGTCAGCCGATGGTCACCTCCTCCTTAGACAAGACTTCTGGAGTCTTCTCTAGCAACACCCTTCAGTTAGCCACCTGCGCAGGAATCAGCCCTTGGAGCGCCGCGTGAACTGGAACTGGCGGCCTCCCCGCATGTTTTTCTCGAGAAGCAGTAACTTGTTTTCCCTTCTCGTCCCCCGCAGCTCATCTCTCCTTGTCCCCCGCAGCTCATCTCCACTCTCTTCAAAGGTCATCTCCACCCAAGGAACCAGTCCCTCGGGCCGGTGCCACTCTGCAACTCTGGTTCGAGGATACAACGCCATGGCCTTCGCACGTGAGTTGAGAAGTCTCATTGGTACTCTTCCTTTGATGACATTAGTCAGTACATTGGCTGGCTGGAGCCCATTAGGTAGGCTTGCCCCAGATGTAGGCTCTACAAGCACTCGATATCCATTGGTATTTCCTGGTACCCAGCAGCGTTCGTCAAGGATCTTCCCTCTCCACGGAGGAATAACTGTTTTCTGTCTTCCGGCCACTTGAACACTTCCAATCTGCCCCGAAGGGCCCAGGGAATGGTTCTGTATCTGCTCGAGCCAGTACTCTGTTCAGCACAGGATTCTTCTTAGAGTGCCCATGGCGGTTCATCCTCCTGGTTCCTTCTCCTGGCAACAGTGATTTCAGCTCCCCAATGATATTCATCCCTAGAATCCCTGGGACTCCATCTCCCATATGACTTTTTTCAAAGACTTTGTCTCTCAGGATGAAGAGGCATTTTCATGGCAGTGTCTGACCCACATACTCTGTGTCTGCGTCGAGGCCTCCCCCCACTGGGTTGGCCAGTCCATTTGCTGCTGTTAGATGTACAAACCATCTGCTGGCTCCTTGTCCTTCAAATATTTTTGAAAATGCAGCTCAGTGATGGTGGTGACTTCTGAGCGGGTATCAAACCAACAGCTGGGCTTCACCCCGGCGACAAGTACGTCAGCAGTTAGTCTCCAAACACTCGCTCACAGATGTCGCTAGATATGCTGGCACTGTCTGAGTTCCTTTCAGCTCTGCAGGCCGACTGGTGTTCCACCAGGGACAGGCCTAGGAATCCTTCTGCCACTCTTTGGCCTTCTACTGTAGATGGGCCACGCACGCCTGATGCCCCTGTGGCTCCGAGTGCCTGGGACTCTGGTCTTCTGCTCATTGGACATTCTCGGCTAGTCTGCCCTGGCCTTTCACAAGTGTAGCAAATGCACCTTCCCAGCTCGTCCTGCAGAGGGGATCTTCGGGATCCTGGGGCCCTGGGATACTGTGGCATTGGCGTACGAGGGGAGATTTTACCTTTCAACACCTGTCACCACCTTCAGCATCTCCCGCTGTTGGCCTGCCAGTTTCCGGACAGCTTCATTTAAATTTTCCAGCATTAACTGTGTTTGAGGCAGGGCCTTTTCCCTGGTAGCTGCATTCCCTAGGCCTCCACTTCCTGGACGGGGGTTAGGCTTGGCCGTCTCTGCCACAGGAACTTCCTCTTCTTCAGCCCACATAACGGCAGCCTGCATGAGTTCATGGAACTTCTTTCTGGGCTCGTCTTTAAACCTCCTCTTCATTTCACGGCCGAGGGAGTCATTCCGGAGCCCCACCAGTAACTGCTCTTTCAGGTCCATATCTGCATCCAGAACATGTTGTGGGTCCTGGCGCTCCACGTGGCCCATTCTCTCCCCGTGGGCGTATGTGTAGGCCCAAATTGACCCCCCTGGATTCTGTGTCCACTCGTAGAATTCCTTGAGTCTGGTTCCAATGAGCACTTTGTGTCCACACTTCTAAGAGAAGCTGAAATATCTTCCCTACATCTATCTTGTCAGCTGTTGCCATGAACTTCACTGTGGATCTGGCCTGGCCTTTGAGGTGCTCTTCCACAAAATCCATGTGATCTTCTCCGGGTCCTCTCAGAGCTGCCTTCACTGACTTAATCCATTCTTTTGGTGTGATGTCTCCTGGCTTTGTTGGGAAGCCGCTGAACTCAGATATCTTCCAGTCTCATGGAACATAAATGGTAGGAGGCTTCTTAGCTGCAGCAGCCTGCTGGTCTATCACCACCTTGGCCAACGATAAAACCTCTCTGCTCAGATCTAGCTCGTCATAATGCCTCAGCCCAGTCCAATAATTTGCGCTGAAGTTCAGCAAACTGGGCCCGTAGTTCTTCAATTCCAGCCATTGTAGGGTTTTGAGCCAGACCTGAACAGTGCTACCAGAACTCAACCAATAAACCAATGGGGCGGATCCTACTGCTAGGATCCTCTTCGTGATGCCAGTTATGTAAGTGGGGGAATGGTCCTGCTATTGTGGGGAACTTTCCTGGCTTCTGCACTGCCCTGGTGGAATTGGATAGCAAAAGGATCCGAGTCCTCGCTCCAACTCCTTTGACCCAGAGCTGTAAGAGACAACAGCCTGTGACCCAATAATGTTCCTTTGACTAGAGAGGTGTTAACAGGCGATTTAACATGGAATGGTCTCTTACAATATGTGGTAACTGCTTATGATAAACAGATCTATTCCGCCTTGTATTTAGTTGACAGACTCTGACTAACTGGTAACAATCCGGCGTTGGAAGTTTGCACAGTGCGATTGACACTCGTTTCTCCCGTTAGTGCAGCTCTCTTTTTCGTGTCCCTGCGCTGGCAGGCTGGGGTGAGTTCGGCACACGGATCCAGGACTGTGGCCTTGCGCAGCTGGAAGTTCTGCAGCCACCGCTCCTCATCCCACACCTGCATGCCGATGCGATCTCACCGGCTGGCGCTTGTTTCTCGGGCCCATGACTGGAGCTCCACCATCTGCAGCTGCTCCGTGAATACCACCACCAAGCGTGAATTGGTTGTTGCTCTGTCCTGCAGCGATCTGGTCTGCACGGAATCGACACGATCCCTGCGTCTACTCTTGCGGCTCTGCAAATACTGCAGGGTCGCACGCCCTGGCCTCGCAACGCTCATAATGATAGCGCAGAGCCATGCAAGCGCCATGCTTCTGTTAGACACAGCAGACAGCAAGGAGGGCCACGCGGGTTTGGGGGGTTTAGGGAAAAGGTGCGAAAATTCTGGGACACGTATACAATTATGGGATGGTGAACATTGCATTATGGGAAGTTGACCCAATGCTCCCAGACACCCCCATGCGACCCCTTTGGGCCCCACCATGCATTGCCAAAACTTCCCAAAATACAGGGCGGCGGATGGTGGTGAGTTGCACAGTGGGCTGCCTACCTATGGTGCACCGCACTCTGGATCCATACAAGTGCTGCTGGTGAGTACGCCCACCACCGACCCAAGGAACCAAATAGGCGCATGCACAAGCGACGTATTAAGTGCAGCGACTGTTGAGGTAACTCGAGTGTTTGTTATGTTGTGAAGGCTAAAACTGTAACTAGGTTCAAAAAAGAATTCGATAGGTCCATCAATGGCTATTAGCCAATATGGCCAGGGATGCACCCCCATACTCTGGGGGTCCCTAGCCTCAGATTGCCAGAAGCTAGGACTGGATGACAGGGGATGGATCACTCGATGATTACCTGTTCTGTTCATTCCCTCTGAAGCACCTGGTATTGGCCACTGGAGTAGACAGGATACTGGGCTAGATGGACCATTGGGTTGATCCACTTATGTTCAGTAAAAGTTACAGTAGATTTTTGCCTTTGAAAGGGATTTAATCTGAGCTAGTGTACGGCCCTTAGTGAATATTTGGGAAGCAAGCTCTACGCACAAGCAGTGATGTGAAAAAGCACTAAGGGCTGGATTGAGCGGCGAAAGAACAGTTGAGGAAGGCAATCCCCCACTAGTGGATCAAATGAAAATGGAGACGTTTTGACACCAGGCCAGGAAATCAGTCAGATTGGAAGTCACATGAGCCAAGAGAATAAACTTGCGCTAGAAAAAGAAAAAGGGAAATTTTGAATGAAAGATTCCAAATTAAAACTCTCAGTAAAAACACAGTCAGTGAGTGCGGTACTAGGAACACAGATGGCATTGCTAAAACAACCAGCAACTATTTACTTCGAAATATTTTGGATGATGATTTGCTATTCAAACATAAATTCAATAGCGCAGTGACATCCGTCTGCCCAGCGTGAACGAAGTTAAATGATGAAGCGCGATGAGGAATAAAAAGAACATTTTAAAAAGTCAACAATTGGAAGGAGCAAAGCTATCTTTAGAATGGATGCCAAGCAAAGGAGCTCACTTCAGGGAATCACAACCGCAGATGAGACAAATGTGGGACTTGCCAGGAGACTTTTTGCGGACAGGAGCTGAGAAGAGATGCTGTTAAATACTCAGAATGTGTGACGCGTAGTGTTTGGGGGGCGTATGGGGGCAGACTCTGCCCATCCCCCCACCCCCTGCATTTGCCCCCTTTCCACCCCTATAAACAGCAGGCAGCAGGTTTTAATCCCAAGTGAGGGCAGAGCAAGGGCAGCGGCTTCAACAGATGTTATAGCAGCCCAGCAGTAAAATCTGCCAAGTAGCAGTTTTGGACACTGCACCTGCCCTTGAAGGAGAGGGCCAGGGCCAGGGCCAGCATGGACTTCACCCCAAAGAGAAGCTGGAATAGCCCTGCATCCCTGCCCATCTGCCAGGCCATGATTCCCGCACAGGGCACATCTGGACTTGGGTGCCACCCAGCTGAGGGCCCCTCTGCACCTCCCCCCTCCCCCCAGGTCACATCTGGCTGGGCATTGCTGCATCCCTGCCAAGCCACCCCTCCCCACATTGCTGGGGGCAGAGTCCTCAGGTCAACCCCTAGTCCCCGTCCCCCATGCCTGGATTCCCTGGGAGGGGGATTGTAGCACCAGCAGTGACAATGATTGGGGGGGAAGGCTGCTCAGACCCTAAGGGGGGGGGGCTGGCTTGGGTTGCTTTCCCCCTCCCCCTTACCCCACCCCTGTCCTCCTTGAAGAACAAAACCAGACTCGTAGTTGTTTTGATTCCATGTAAACAGGAGGAGACAGGATACAAGGGGGGGGAAGGGAGCTGGTACTTAACGCCCCCCCTGGGGCAGGAGCCGGGCACCGCCCAGCAACAGCCGCGCCCCAGCCAGCACACGTGTGCCCTTACACAACACGCTTACACAACTGAAGTCACATGCCGGTTACAATCCCTCAGCCCCCCACAACCACACATCCTCCACACCAACAAACGCCCCCTGCTGTGCAGAGCCACAACTGCACACACATGTGCTGCTGCCCAGTGCACAAGTGTGTGCTGCTATCAAACCCCCCACCCTGCTGCACAGCTCCACACACCCACACACGTGTGTGCTGCTATCAAACCCCCCACCCTGCTGCACAGCTCCACACACCCACACATGTGTGTGCTGCTATCAAACCCCCCATCCTGTTGCACAGCTCCACACACGCACACACGTGTGATGCTGCCCAACATGGCCCCCGCTTTGCAGCTCCACACCCGCACACGTGTGTCCCACTGCGCAACATGCCCCCTGCTGTGGAGTTCCACACCCGCACACGTGTGTTGCTATCGAACCCCCCACCCCGCTGCACAGCTCCACACCCACACACCCATGTGCTGCTGCCCAACACCCCCCGCTGCGCAGCTCCACACACGCACACACGTGATGCTGCCCAACATGGCCCCCGCTTCACGGCTCCACACCTGCACACGTGTGTGCCACTGCGCAACATGCCCCCTGCTGTGGAGTTCCACACCCGCACACGTGTGCTGCTGCCTAACATGCTCGCCCAATGGCGTGTGCTCTAATCATTCCGTGCCGCCCCCCATGACACCCCCCCAGCACGGTCAGGGAGAAGCAGGTACAATCACGGAGGTCCTCACAACCGCACACACTAACGGCACACACACACGTGTGTGCCCTTACACGACATGTGCGTGCTCAAAGTCACACACTTGCTACAACTCACACTGTCACAGAGGCTGTTACAATCATTCATCCCCTCACAGCCACACACTCCTACACTTTGCTGCCCACACAAACACACACACACAGCCTGGCCCAGGAGACAGACCCCTCCCCACACACCCAGTAGCGGCGCCAGCTCTTCCGGCGCCCGAGGCGGCGGAAGGTCCCGCCCCCGAAATGCCGCCCCCAGCAGCGGCGGCGGAAGGTCCCGCCCCCAAATTTCTACGGGCGGCCGGGGCACCGGCGCCCCCAAAATAGCAGTGCTCTAGGCAACCGCCTAGGTCGCCTAATGGGTTGCGCCGGCCCTGCACACACCCCTAGCTCAGCCACAGCACCCGACCGCTGCCCGTGGCTGGATTAACGTGTCCCCTGCCCAGAGACTTCTAGCTGGCCAGGCATGTTGTTACGCCCCCTCTCCCCCGCACAGCTGGTTGAGGATTTAGGATGAGCATCTGATTGTGATTGTGAGGAAGCATGTGTGCGTGTGTGGTGGGCGGGGTGTATGTTGGCAGGGAAAGGAGTGTGTGTGCGCGTGTGTACAGCAGTGTGTGTGCATGTGTACAGCAGTGTGTGTGCGTGTGCATGTGTACAGCAGTGTGCATGTGTGTGTGTGAAGTTGTGGTGGTAGCCGGTTGTTACATCCCCGGCGTGCCGGTTGCACTTGTCTGCAAATGTTGCAGATTTCCTGGCTCATTGTTGCTCAACTCCCCTCTCCCTGCCCCCCCCCCCCAGCTGCCCCCGTCACTGTTTGTAGTATGAGACGGGCTGGTGGGCACGACCCCCTGGCACCTGTTGGGCGGTGACCCCCTCTGTTGCGAACACCTGTCCTGGGCTGTTTTTCCATTGGTGTGGGAGGAAAGGCACCAGCGTAACCTTCCCCACAAGCTAACAGCCTTCTTTGGGGGGAGCTGCCAGGGGTCTTTGGAAGGAGTTCAGGGGTTGTGGCCGAGGTGCTGGGGGGGGGGGGAGGGGAAGGAGGCCCAGGGTGCTGGGTGGGGAAGGAGGCCCGGGGCACTATGTGGGGAAAAAGGAGGCCCAGGTTGCTGGGGGGGCGGGAAGAGTCCTGGGGCGCTGGGGGAGGGCGGGTGGAAGGAGGCCCAGGGGGCGGGGGGGGGAAGGGGGCCGGGGGCACTATGGGGGGAAAAAGGGGGCCCTGGTTGCTGTGGGGGCGGGAAGGGTCCTGGGGCGCTGGGGGAGGGAGGATGGAAGGAGGCCCAGGGGGCGGGGCGGCCCGGGGCACGGGGGGGGGGCGGGGGGCGGGGGGGGGCGGCGGGCGGGCGGGTGCGGGGGGGGGCAGGGCCGGGGGGCGAGGGGGGGGGGAGGGGGCGTGGGGGGGGGGGGGGGCAGGGGGGGGGGGGTTGAGCAACAATGAGCCAGGAAATCTGCAACATTTGCAGACAAGGGCAACCGGCACGCCGGGGGTGTAACCGTAATAACTTCGTATAGCATACAGTATACGAAGTTATACGAAATCATTTTACCCAGGGGTATGTATTAATACCGGGGGGGGGAGGGGGGGGCCCGGGGGGTGGGGTGGGGAAGGGGGCCCGGGGCACTATGGGGGGAAAAAGGGGGCCCTGGTTGCTGTGGGGGCGGGAAGAGTCCTGGGGCGCTGGGGGAGGGAGGATGGAAGGAGGCCCAGGGGGCGGGGGGGGGAAGGAGGCCTGGAGCATGGGGGAGGGGAGGCCCAGGGCACGGGGGGGGGGGGGAGGAAGGAGGCCTGGAGCATGGGGGAGGGGAGGCCCAGGGCACTGGGGGGGGGCAAGGCCTGGGGCCATGAGTGGGGGAGGAGGCCAGGGGCGCGGGGGCGGCGCGGGTGCCAGGGGCGCCGGGGCGCCTGGGGCGGGGGGCGGGGCGGGGCGGAGGGGGGGGCGGGGGGCGCGGGGGGGCCCGGGGGCGGGGGGGGGGCCCGGGGCACAGGGGGGGGGGGGAGGGGGGCGCGGGGGGGGGGGGGCGGGAGGAGGCCTGGGGCGGGGGGGGGGGGTGGGGGGGGTGGGGGGGGGGGCCCGGGGCGCTGGGGGGGGCAAGGCCTGGGGCCATGCGGGGGGGAGGAGGCCAGGGGCGCGGGGGCGGCGCGGGTGCCAGGGGCGCCGGGGCGCCTGGGGCGGGGGGCGGGGCGGGGCGGAGGGGGGGGCGGGGGGCGGGGGGGGGGCCGGGGGCCCGGGGGGGGGGGGGGGCGTGGGGCGGGGGGCGGGGCGGGGCGGAGGGGGGGGCGGGGGGCGCGGGGGGGCCCGGGGGCGGGGGGGGGGCGGGGGGGCAGGGGGGGGGGGAGGGGGGGGGCGGGGGGGAAGGCCCAGGGCACAGGTGGGTGGGGGAAGAGGCCTGGGGCCATGAGGGGGGGAGAGGAGGCCAGGGGCGCTGGGGAGACCCAGGGCCATGTAGTCTATGAATTTAGGCAGTTGTATCATGTGGGAATTGGAACGGAGCTAAAATGCCTCCCACGCCAGAGGCAGGCGACCAAGGTCACAGTAGGTCCGGGCCCAGCCCCAGGGCCTGCAGCGACTCACCCCACGCCTCCCTCCAGGCACAGGGCTCGGGGCACCTCGGGAGATGCAAGAGGCTGCAGGGGCTGCTGAGCAGCGTTCACAGCCACCGGCTCTCCGCAGAGGGATCTGCTGCTCCCCGGGGCTCCCCCTAGCCCCCCATGTAGACGGATGGGAGCTAGGACTCCTGGGTTCACATCCTGGCTCTGCCACCCCCAGGTGACCCTGGGCAAGTCCCTGCCTCCCTCGGTCCATCTGCTCTGCACAGACTGGGGGAGCTGGGGTCCCCGGGCATGCCAGGTTCCCCAAGGCACTGCTCCCACAATCCCCTGGGGTGCACAGGGCCAAGTCAGTCCCCACCTAGGACCACCTTTGAAATGCAAAAACCCCGGCATCCCTCCCCTCCCCTCCCCCCGCCCCGCCAGACAAGCCGGCCACAACCCCCAGGCAACGCCGCAACCCCCCTTCGACAGCCGCTTACTGTATCTAGACTAGAGAGAGGACGCACATAGGTAAGATTCAGAGGAGTAGCTGTGTTAGTCTGTATCAGAAAAAACGAGGAGTCCTTGTGGCACCTTAGAGACTAACAAATTTATGCCCAAATACATTTGATAGATAAGATTGAGCATCATTTTAGGCTGCGGCCGTGGGGCACTGCAGCCCCTGTAGCTGGCCACAGACACCGGAGCATTCGCCAGCCCCATGTAGTGTGAGAACCAGGCAAATCTCTAGACCCATGAGAAAAAAAAAAAAAGTCCTAAACTGGCAGATTAAACGATTTTTCTGGCAACTGGTAAATCCATAAAAAACCCGGCCAATACTGGCCAGGTGGGACTCCTCCCCGCCCCCGCACTCTGCAGCGTATGGATCGGTCGCCCCCTTTCTGGGCCTGATCCCCAGCCGTGATGCCAGCTCAGGGGTGGGAGCAGCAGTGGGTGGGGGAAGGGCACGGTGGGTTCCTGGGGCCAGCAGGGTTTTTCGGATAGGGGTGGGGTGAGCAGGCTGGGCTGCCACATTATCTGGGGTTGGGGGCCTGGGAGGCCAGGCCTGCTCCTTCCAGCCTCCCACACCTGTCTAGGAAAGTAATGGGGTGGGGGTGTGGGGCAGGAACACAGTCTGGGGGAGAGCCAGGCCCAGCCGGAATTAACTGGATGGGTCTGGGATTTGGGGGCAGGGAGCTGATTTAAATGGGGGTGTCCCATTGCATGGGGGGAGGGATAAATTAACTGCCTTGAGGCTGGGGAGGGGGTCGCTCAGTCTGAGCTAAGGATTATGTGGGGGGCTCCCATGGGGAGCCCAAGCAGGGACCCACTCGGGAAACACCCCATCGGTACCAGAGTGGGAACCTCTTAAAATGCTCCAGCCCCACAGTGAGTGTCACTAGAGGGGGGGTGGGGAGTCCCACAGGGCTGGGGGGATTTGTGTGTTCAGGGTCAGGTGGGCGTTTGCGGGGGCACATGGGGAGCGGGCAGATCAGGGACTGTGGTGTCCGTCCACACTAGCCTGGAGACAGTGCGACTTTCCCAGAACCCAGAGGCTTTAGTAGCCTCGCTCCTGCCACAGAGGTGAGATACAGCTGCCTCTGGGGTGGAGCTGGGGGCAGTTTACCAGCCTCACAGTGACGGGGGCAGGAGAATCTCAGCACTGCCCCATCTATGGCTGGAGCTCCAGATCCTGCTATGGGTGACTGGGACAACCCCCGTCCTGGGGGACGGCAGCCAATCAGAACTGCTGCCTGTGAGCAGGCGGACAGCCTGGCTGGGGCAGTGACAGCACCTCCTGCTGGGGACTCTGAACAGCCCAGCCCCCTCCCCAGGAGCTGGCTGCTTCCCCCAGCCCTACCCTTAAGTGACCCCACCCACCTTCTCCCTGCCACCCTGCCAACAGCTGGCAAACCCGTGTTGCCCTGGTCCCAAGGATCAGACACTGCCCCTCAGCCGGGGAGGGAGCCCCCCACATGGCCCAGACGTTCCCCACGAGCCCCAGCTGGGCAATATCCTTGTTCAGGAGCAGCACGGGGACCTGGGCAGGCCAAGCAGGGCATAGATGCTCCCGCCCCCTCCAGCCAGGGCTCCCCTGAGCCTCCCCTGCTTCCCACCGCTTGTCCCATTTCCTGGTCTCAGCTGCCCTTGGCAGGATGGGATGTTTGTTCCTGCTGGCACAGACACAGCCTGCGTCCTCCTCGTCTGTCCCCCATCCCCCGCCCTCTGGGTCGCTGCCTCTCATGCTGGGAGGGGAGTGGGGTCTAGTGGTTAGAGCAGGGGGCTGGGAGCTAGGACTCCTGGGTTCCAGTCACTGGCTCTGGGAGGGGAGGGGGGTCCAGCCCAGACTCTTGGGTCCCGTTCCAACCCTGCCGCTGTCCCCGTGGGACCTGGGGATGAGGATGAAGCCTGAGGCGCTGCAGGTGGATTTGTTGATGCTGCCCAGGGCACACGGGGCCTGAGATGCTGGGGTGAGAGAAAACCTCCACCCAGCCGCACTTAGTGCCTCAGGAGCAGCCAGCACTCGAGTCTGGGCCCAGCATCCCCTTGAAAACCCCAACACTCGGCCTCTGGTTCCACTTCATGCTCTGCTGCGGCCGCAGGGCCCCCTCGGAACCAAGGGCTCCGGCCCAGCTCTCTTTGGACCATTAACTGGGGAGTCGGGACTCTAGTGCCAAGGGAATGAACGACTGAGGGCAGGAGCTGTACAGCCTCAGAGGCCCCTCAACCCAGCCCCGCAGGCCCCTGCTGCCCCAGCCCTGTCTGCGTCCCCCCCAGGTTGGCCATAGAGGGAAGGCTGTGGCCACCCCTTAGACTCACTCAATCCAAGTCTCCACTGACTAAGGTAAGTGACCAGAGCATTCATGTCCTGGCTGAGTGGCCCTTCGCTGGCTGTGGATCGCTATCCCCAGCAGTCAGACAGACGGCACCCGTAGAGACGAACTTATCGGCCTTAACTGCTGGTAGGTCGTGAGTGTGTCTGCTGAAACGGAGAGGCACTCGCCCGGATCTCGCAGGGGTCTGATATGGAGACACCTAAACTGGCTGGCTTTGGCTCTGGCTTGCAAGGTGAAGCTCCGATTCATTATCATTTCCATGAGAAACCGCACTCTACGCATACAGGGAATCGCCAGCAGCTGCTTGGGGGTCAGCCCCACATGCCGGACACACGCTATACAGCTGACGGGTCCACCTGAACGGCACCAACTTTCTTGCCCTTCTTGAAGGGTGGATAGTTCACAGGATCTCTACTGAGTCCTTCCATCTGAACAACCGCCTGGCCAATCAACCCCCCGAGCTGTGCTGGGAATTGTCCAGTCCCAGTCCAGCCAGGGGTCACCCACTTAGACGTCTAACATACCAGCCCCATCTCACCGCCTCCCGCATCGCCTTGATCCAGAAGCCAGCAGGAGCCTCCTTGCAAGCAGAGGCAGATGGTTTATGAACCCCTGTCCGCGCTCCGCCCCGGTGAATACCGTGCAGCAATCTGGGGGAGAAGTCGGCACACACATCTCGGTGATTTGTATCATTAGTGGTTGTCCCAGCCGCTCGTTAGGGTGTAATTTGTGTGTTGGCTCATCCGCTCGCCTCCCAAACGTCGATATGTTGCTGTCACCCGTAGTGCATGGAGGGCTACGATGGAGGAACACGACCTGCTCACGCAAGGCTGACAATGGTTCCCATGGGGCCGACAAACTGCCTGCCTCCAGAAGAAAACATGGACCCCTGCAGCTCCTGCTGGCGTGCCACGGTTGTCTTCGTGACATCCTTTTCCTGTCCATGCGCTCACGTACAGTGCTGCCGGCCCAGCGCCAATCGCAGAGGAACCGCGGCAAATTGGGGCCACCAGCCACGGCCTTGCAGAGCGGCAGCAGCTCTGGGATGGAGAGGCAGGTGACTGCGGGCGGCGATGCAGACGGGGTGCAGACCACTGGAGGGTGAACTGCCACACCGGGCTGCCCTCAATGATGCAGACATCAGCATGTGACGCATATGAAAGCAGCAGCTCTGCTGGTGCCCCTCAATCCAAACCTGTGGCCCCCAGCTATCCCAGCCCTGGGCTGCCTCTCCTCCCAGCTCCACTAGTGCCCCTCACTCCTGACCCACAGCCCCCAGCTCTCCCCAGTTTTTATAGTGGGGGTGCTGAGAGCATTTTAACCAAACTGTAAATTCTGTATACAGTGGAAACCACTTAAAGCCAGAGTTCCAGCCCCTATGATTCCCAGCCCAATGAGGGGAGCACTTAATGCCGTGAAAGGCACTGAACAGATACCCCCCATTTAGCCCAGAGTGGGGGCAGCCACCAGTGCAGACGCCTGTCCAGCAGGAACCTGGCTGAGCCCCATGTCCAGCGGCAGCAGCGTCCAGCCCCTGCCACCCCGGCTGGACCGGAACCAGCGACACATCCTGGCCTGGGACATGGAGTCTGTGTCCCAGGTCCTGGGATCAGAGTGAAACTCATGGAGCACAGCCTGGGGGTGGGGTGGGGAGGTATCCCGCCAGGTCGACACCAGGGACCTAAGGCAGCAGGCAAAGGAGGGGGCACTGGAGTTGGGCGAGGGGCAGCCTGTGGCACCGCAATGCTGCCAGCTCCAAGCCCCAGAGCCAGGGCTCCCTTCCCCTGCTCGCCCATCTCCTAGGTGAGGGGGCTGCAGCCCGGCTCTGTGTCTGGGGCAGGATCCCTGGGACAGGCTCCAGCTGGCCTCGTGCCCCTGCCCGGGGTTTAGGCGTTTATACAGTCAGCAACCTGACGCCAAACAGGGCAAAGGGTCGGGTCTTCATCAGCAGGGCGGGAGCCTTGCGACTCCAGCTGAAGCTGGGGGAGGGGGGTTAGAAGAGGATTAGCCCAGGTGGAGCTGGGCCAGGGCTAATCCTCTTCTAACAGTTGGTGGGAACACCCTGGGGGATCATTTTACCACCACTGGGCACGGCTCTGGCTCTACCCCTCAGCTTAAATCCAGAACTACAGCACTGACCTGGGGTCAACACTGACGGCCAGGGGAGAGGGGCCCCTGCTGAGCCCCCCACTCCCTGCAGCACAGCGCCCCCTAGTGCCACCCCGGGGTCAGCAATGCCAGGGGAGAGTGGCCCCTGCTGAGCCCCCACTCCCTGCAGCACAGCGCCCCCTAACACCACTCTGGGGTCAGCACTCTGTGGGGACAATGCCAACCTCCCCCTGAGAAAGTCAGGCCCAGGGCAGCCGTACAACAGACGCTGAGTGCAGGCTCCGGGGCGAGGCAGCTCAGAGTCTGCTCTCTTGCACTGAGAAGGAACCTGCTGCTGACACCGAGCAGGCCCCAGCAGCGGGGCCGGGCGGGGAGACCGGCATTGGGGGGCAGGAACCTCCAGCCGGGAAGGACACTCAGCCTCACCTCGGAGCCTGAGGCAGGGGTGTGTGCGATGGCTGAGCTGGGCCCGCCTGTTCTGCCCCCTGGGAAGGATGCTCTGATCTGACCCTTGCAGAGGAAGCTGCGAGTGGGGGGGATGGGGGCTTTGGCACTGCCTGCTGTTGTGCCCACTGCCTGGCCCCACAGCACGACCAGCCCCTCCAGTGCCCACCCCCTGCCCTGCAGCTGTAGGCAAGTTCCTGGCTGCCCCGACCCAGCTCCAGGCACGGACGGTGCCTGCAGCACTCCCTGCCCCCACAGACATGCGGCTGGTTGGCTAGAGTTGATATATTTTTATGTTAAAGATGCTTTACAGGTAAAATACAAAAATAGGGCCTGGGAGGATGGGGGATCTGCCCCTCGTCAGCAGCTCCCAGGGGACCAGGGTTCGGCTTAAGGGGGGTCACAGCTCACTTCCATCACAGCGTGAAGGGGGCACAGGGGCCTTGCTCTCTGGGACTCCTGACCAAGCCCTGCTCAGCAGGGGGTCACTCCCCACCCTGGAGCCCCTTGCAATGGAACCGCCCCCTCCAAGCCCCTTGCTTTGCCCACTCCCCTTTGAGCTGGGGCCCAGGCCCAAGCACCAGTGCTGGGCTTAGTGTCGTGGATACAGTAGGAGCCTGAGGGCTGGAGAGTGACTGAAGAAGCTGGGGAACAGGGAGCAATCCTGGGGCTCCCAGCCTGCAGCCCAAGACAAGTGCCAGGAAGGGATATAAATATTGCAGCACGTGGAGCTTTACAAACATTGCGCGTCCTCACGCCCGCCCTGCGAGGTAGGTCAGTCCGATCCAGAGTGAACAAATAAGACAAGACAGAGAGGGGAGGGGACATGCCCAAGGGTGAGAGGTGGCGCCAGAGCTGAGAACAGAACCACGAGTCCTGTCTCTCACACCCCTGGTCTAATGCGTAGGGCCCCCCCAGCTCCCAGAGCCAGGGAGAGAATCCAGGAGTCCTGATTCAGCCACTAGACCCTACGGCTTCTTTAAAAGAAGGATCTCCAAAAACTCCAAGCCAGCCCAAGGGGACCCCAGCCATGCAGCAGTGTGTGTCAGTTCACTCCCACCCCCAGGTGCAGTGGGGGATTCCCTCACACTAAGGAGTGAGGGGGAGGTGTTAGGCCTAACCCCACATGGGGCACTGCGGAGGGGGATGTGGGGGACAGTGTTACGACAGGCTCAGACTCCGGGAGCAGTTAATCATCACAGTGTGTGAACGCTAGGAGAGATGATTAACCCACCCACCTGCGTTATGGATGGGACACTAGGGCCAGTGCTGGGGCCTGGCCCAGGGACTGGCGCCGTGGCCTCCTGCAGCATGTGGGGAAAGGGGGCGGAGGGCACCCCCCCCCCAGCAGAATAGGGGGTGACAATCTCTTTACACAGGAAGTCAGAGCAGCGTGAAGCAGGCAGGGGAGCCTGGCTGAGTCCGGGGTGGCGGGGGGTGGGGGTGGGGAGAGAGGAGCCCAGATCAGCTGGAAAACCCACCACACGACCCATTGGCGTATACAACCTGAAGGGCCTGATGCACCGGCCCTGGGAGGGAGTCAATTCAACCCCCCCCCAGAGAATGGAGAGTGGAAGTGGGGTAGGAAGGGAAGGTGGGCTGGGGGGCTGTGAATAGAACAGGCCCCTGACTGCCACAGGGCTGCTGCCCAGCCTGATCGTTCGGTGTGGTTTTTAGCAGGAGGTAGGAGAGGAGACAGCAGGTGGATTTAACCCTCTGCCCACCCCCCAGGGCTGCGATGCGCCGGGGGCAGCAGTAGGGGTGGGGGCTGCCTGGCTGTCTGAGCGCTAAGGGACGCTGCCCTGTCCCACTCACCTGCTGCCTGCAAGCCAGGAGCAGAGACCAGCTGCTGTGAATGTGGGGTGTGAACAGCACAGCCAGGGGAACGCAGGGCTCCGGCCTCAGGAACAGATGCGTGACAAGAGCTGCCCAGTCATTCCTGAGCTGCTCCAGGGGAATGCTGCTGCCCCACGTGGGTCTGGGGCTGGGACCCACCTCCCGGCCCACCCTCCCTGCAGGGGGGGAAGCAGAGCCAAGGAGCAGGACCCAGCCTGGGCCCTGGGACTATTCCACTGTGGTACATGGGGCACGGCCCCACTGCCCCCAAAGAAGCCTTTCTGGCAGCAGGTAAGCAGAGGAGGGGTCCCAGGGCAATGGCGCTCAGCTGTGACAGAGCCTGAATGCACCAGACAGCTTCTGCCAGCAGGGGGCGCAGTGGGGGGCAGGAACTCTAGCCATGGGGGAGCTCCCAGCTACCCCAGCCAGGCCTCTGCCCGCAGGGGGTACTGCAGGCTGTTGATTCCTTTCCCCTGGATGAGGCAGGGAGGGTAACAGGGGGAGGAGATGGGAGCGAGCCATCCCCCCTCGAGTTAGCAGCAGCTCCCAGTCTCATGTGCCTTTGAGAGGAACAAGGGATCTCAGCATTGCTCGGGGCTGCAGCCCCACATGCTGTCTGCCGCCGCCGCAGGCCAGAACCCCTGCCAGCCCCTCGCCGCTCAGGGCTCCACCTGGGGAGGAGGAAGGATTAAAGCAGGTGAAGGGACAGGGCAGTACAGTACCAACAGAGCAGCAGGGCGGGGGGCTGGAGCGAGCTCAGAACGCCCCAGGGCAGGAGCGAGCAGGCTGTTGCGGGCACTCTGCCATCCGCAGCCCGCCCGGAGCAGCCTCGCTCCCATTAGTGGTTAGATGGGTGCTGACAGGCAGCGGGGTGGGTGTACCATACGGGCACGGGGGCCTCTGCTCGCAAACACCCACATGTGGAACACAGGCACTGGGGTTAGTTTAAAGGCACCGGGGTTATTGCCCGGCGGGAGGCTGCGCCCAGGCAGAGGTACAGTCGAGGGACTCCCCGGCAGCGGCCAGGAGGTTACCCTGATGACGGAAGAGGGATGCCAGGCCCTGCAGGGCCCAGGACACACCCATCTCCACCCCAGGGAGCAGTGCAGAAGTTGGGAATCCTGTCCATCTCCTGGCCCTCTCACTCCCCCCCAGGACTGGGGAGGGAGCACCCCCAAGGGCCTGCCCAGTCCCCACCTCCCTGCAGCCTTCCCCAGGGGCGCACAATGGCTCAGCTTATTGCTCCATAATGCCCAGCAGCTGTCCCCTCCGCCGCCTCTAGCACTGGGGGGAGAGAGGAGAAGAGCCCAGAGCCCAGCTCCCATGTGGCTCCAGGTACAGTCAGGAAGGGCTGGCCATAGAGAGGTGCACACAGGGCCCTGGGTGGAGGGGAGGGGTGAGGAGTTGGAGTGTTTGCCAGAGCAGTGCTGGAGCCAGGCACAGAGCCGGGCCCGTGGTGTATTCCCTACCCCCGGTCCACATGAGGGCAGCGACGCAGCACTCCCTTGCCCAGCCCAAGGGCGCAGCAGATCCAGGGTGGGCAGAGCAGGGCAGGCCCACAGAGTCCTAGTAGCGCCCAACCTTGGCATCCCCGATGGCGCCCCACACGTCAAAGACGAACTCGTCGGGGAAGGCAAAGTCACCCAGCCGCTCATCCAGCGCCTCAGCGAACTCGTCGGGGTTCCGCTTGTCCTTCCCCAGCTCTACCATGGTGGCAGCTACAGAGAGCAGAGATGGGTGTGAGGGGGAAATGAGGAGCATTCACTGCCACAACGTTACCTGTGGCGGGATGTGCCAGCCCTAGTGCTATCCCACCTCTCCCACCAACAGTGCCAATGCTTCACGCATCACGACAGCACTGCCATGCCATTGCCAGGAGCACTAGACACCCTGAGCCCCAGCACTGCCAGCGCCAACACGCTGCTCTTGCCCACAGCCCTGGCCGAGGAGGCCTGGCAGCTGGGAGGTCTGCGAGCTGAAGGGCTGATTCGCTCTCTCTGTACCCAGCCCTGCTTCCCAGAACACACCGACAAGCCTGTCATTGCCACAGTAACCCCGGAAATGCTGCTGTGTGCCCCCAGGAGAGCCCTGCTCACCTCTCGGAGAGGGGAGACTTCTCTCCTCACACTAAATGCTGCACACGAGGGATGTAGGCCTAACAGCAGGGCTTGCACTTAACTGCTGGGAGCGTCCAGCTACTCCAGTCCCAGCCCGAGGTGCTGCAGGAGGCGGGGCAGGAGCTCCGGCTGTGGGGGAGCTCCCAGCAGGGGGCACTGTAGGGAGCAGGGGAGGAGCACTGGCTGTGGGGGGTGCTCCCAGCTACTCCAGCCTGAGCATCTCCCAGCACAGGGAGCTCCCATGCTGCCCAGCAAGGATTCCTATGCTGGCTGACCGTGACGCAGGCCTTCCCCCAACACCCCGATGCTTTGGGGACCCAGCCCCGGGGTGACTTGGGGGCTGCTCGGCCGGAGACTCACCCAGCTCCGTGTCGCGGATGCCCATGTAGCTCTCCAGCAGGTCGTCCACCTTCTCAATCGCCCTCTCCTCAAACGCAGACAGCTGGGGGGAAGGAGAGCTACTGAGCAGGAGACTGAGGCAAAAATATAGCCCCCCTCCCACCCACCCCACGCCGGCCAAGAACCCATGGGAAAAGAGGGGCCCTCTAAAGCCTCTTCCAACCCTCCCCATTCCTTGGCAGAGAGGTGTGGGTGTTGGGGGCCAGGGCTGAGAGTGGGGGGGAGCCCATGGTTGGGATAGCAGGGGGCTGCAGGTAAGGATTGAGGGGCATCGGCAGGGCTGTGGGAGAAGACTGGGAAGCAGGTGTAGTGCAAGGATCATAGTGGGGGGAGCGGCCCCATATGGAGGAGACCTGTCCCCTCCCCACTCTTGGGACAGCTGGGACCTCAGCTCCCCTCTCATTCTGCTCTGGCTCCCTACCCTCAGTTCCCTCTGGGAAGAGGTCAGGGCCCAAGCGAACATTCAAAGGCTCCCCAGGGCTGGCACCTACCTGCTCCTCCACGGTGGCCGGTCCCTTGGCCCGCAGCCGTAGGGTCCCTCTGCCAGTGCCCAGCTGGGAGCTACTGTTGTGCTTGCCCCCTGCGGCCCGCTGGCTGATCATATCTGAAACACAGCAAGGGGACGAGCCAGTGAGACCACGCCGGACGGGTGGGGCAGTCACATGCTGGCCTCGCAGCCCAGAATCCCAGCAGCCACCCTCCAGCAGGAAGTGGGGCCAGTTATTAGACACCACCACCTGGGCACAACAGGCAGGGTGTGCTTGGGAGGCAGCCAGGGTCGGGGTAGTTTGTGTTGTGCTGATGCCTCAATCCCAACTCAGTGTGTGTGGATAGCAGAAGACTGTGGGTTGGGAGGCACCGGCAGAGCTGTATGTGAGGAGCCCAGGGCTGGGATAGCTGGGAGTTGGGATTGGGGGGCCCAGCAGCAGAGCTGTGCGGGGAGCCCAGGGCTGGGATGGCCGGGGGCTGTGGGCGGAGGCCAGCGGCAGAGCTGTGCGGGGAGCCCAGGGCTGGGATGGCCGGGGGCTGTGGGCAGGGGCCAGCGGCAGAGCTATGTAGGGAGCCCAGGGCTGGGATGGCCAGGTGAAGATGCTGCATGTTGGGACTCAGGGCTGTTTGCAGTAACATCCATCCCAGGAAGCTGCGAGCTGCCTTCCCCTCCCCCGCTTTGCCCCGTTGGTTCCCACAGAGTGGGGCTCGGACCCACGGGACAGCAAAGGCCCATTGAGATCAGCGTGTGGGACCAGAGAAGGGGTCCCTGGCAGTCACGTAGCAGCTGTGGCGCAGGGCCCAAGGCAATGGGCGCAGTGCGAGAACCCCCGTTACACGAGGCAGCGCAGCCCTTGGGGGGGGAGGGGGGCGGGAGGAGAGGGGGTCAGGTCTCCATACTCCACAGCAGAGGGATGTGCCGGCTCTGGCAGGACTGAGTATCTGGGGTCCCGCTGGCCTGTTCCTCTGCGTGGATCTTCCTACCTCCCCCTGCACATGCCTCTTGCTCCCGCTCTGCCGTCGGCAGTGAATGAGGAGGGGCTGGCGAGTTTGAGCTCACAGTCCCCGGCTGGATGAGGAATATCCGTGCTGGGAGGGAACGGGCAGAAATCTGGGATCGCTCAGCCTCAGCAGCTCTATTTGGAGTGCAGGACCCTGGGCGCTGGCAGCGCCGGGTGGTTCCTGCCCTCTGCGGGTTTCTCACCGTCCAGTGTTATTTTAATGCACTGGTCCAGGCGCTCCCTTTACCTCTAACCCCCCTGGATTGGCTCTAATGGCCGGGAAGGTTTCATAGCAGCACAGAACCAAGTTAAGGAGATGTTCCACCTCGGCTTCGAAAAACCAAGCCCCTCCCACACAGAGGTATGTGAACTGCCTTCAGAGGGCAGCTTTCAAAATGCAGTTGGTATGGCCCTGCCGTCACGGGCAGCTGATTAAAACATGAGAGAGAGTTTAATAGAAGCAGAGAGGCAGGACTCCTGGATTCTCTCCCTGGCTCTGGGTGCAAGCCTCATGGAACCTCCAGGCCTTCCTAACTCTTCGAGGCCTGTGCTCAGACCAGGCCTCTCTGTCCCATGGGTGGGTCTAGTTCTTGCCAACAGCAGTGCGGGATCCCACAAGCTCCTCTTTCCTCCAGTACGTGACCAGTTTCTTCTTGCCCTTGGGCAGCCTGGAATCCCCAGGGAAGCCGTGGTCCATCCTGCAGCAGCTCCCACGCCTGCAGGGACCTCTGTTCCCAATGCACTTCCGGACCGGCCAGCATTTTCCTGGACAGCCCCATCCCCTCGAGCTGATACAGGGCACTGGTCACGGTTTCCTCTCCCCACGAGGGACAGAGCCGCTTCAGCATCATCCCATTAAAACCCTCACGGGACAATCAACCCAGCTGTTGTGTTTCCAAAAGACACTCCCTTCTCAGGCCAGTTAGAACAGCAGCTGCCTGTGATGCGCCTCTCCAGCCAGTCGTTACTGTGTGGCGTGGACACAGAGCCATGGAGATCCAGCCCCACTGACGTTTCCCACAGTCCCATGGCGTAAAAATAATCTGGGAAAATGTCATCTGATCAGCCACTTTCCTGCTTCTGGCATACGGGGGAGGGGTCCCCTGAGCCCATTCCCTAAAACGCCCACGCCGGACACAGATGGCAGCAGGAGTATGGTATAAATGCCTAGGCACAGGGCTGTGTGTTGCTCAGTCCCTGCCAGAGGGGGCACTGGAAAGCAGCCCGCCATGCTCCTTTTCCTACCAGCCCCCTGGAGCCATTGCTTCCTGCTAGCCATGCTCTCCTCTCTGCCCCTCAATGACATTCCCACAGCCCAACTGCTGTGCCCCCAAGGGCAGGGGGACAGGCTGGGAGGCCCCGCTTTCTTGCTTGTTGGAGCTGTCTGGAGGTGGAGAGCGAAGGCCATGCAGACTGGGGTGCCGGCCACGGGAGCAGAGATCCTGTGTGCGGAGCACAGATGCTGGGGCAGGTGCAGGGCAAGAATTATCCAAGAGGGGCTTCACTCGCAGGGTGCAGGAGGTCCCGTCTCATCCTAGGCTCTTCAGAGGCTGCTTCACTTGCAGTTTATCCTTCAGAAATGGGATGAGAGGCCCTGGATGTGTTGAGCCAGAGGGCGAGGGACGGCAGCTGGGGGGAAAGGAAGATGGGGACACATGCAGCAACATGGCTCCCCCCACTTCACTGCCCCATCCCAATACAGCAGGCTGTACACACCGCTGCAGGAGCCCCTATTTATTTCTGCATTAAATCCATGTCATGCTGCCTGCACACAGCTGCCCAGGCAAAGCTTTTGGAGGCAGCTGTTGCTTTGCCACTTTTCCACCTCCCCCCGCCCTTCGGGCAGAGGGGACATTAAATGTGGAGCAGGGGAAGGCCTGAAATCCTCAGTCCAAACCTCAGCAAGGGCTGGCTCCTGCTACATGGTTCTCCGCTGCTGCGGCCAATGGCCAGGGAGAAGGACAGCCCAATGAGTCTGCCAAAGCGAGCAGCAGTGAGACCGGTAACTATTACAGTGTCCTCGTTAAACGTCGGCGAAGAACGAGCTCCCGTGTCAGGCTGCCTGCAGACTCAGGCAGATGTCCCTGCTGTCGGGTAGGCTTGACAGTTGTGGCTGTGAAGAAACCCTTCAAGAGACTTTGGTTTTCCCTCCCCCATCCCCCCCCTTAAAAAAATATTCTGCAGCAGATTCAAGCCCAGACGACTCTGTGGGTGCACTGCTGCCAGGACACACGGGGGGAAAGCTGGTTATTCACCCTCCCACGTCCAGGCAAGGGGAGCAAGCTGAGGCAGACGCGCCCCTGCTCTAGGGGCTGATGTATCGCTCATTCGGTGTGGAAGGCAGAATGCCACGTTCAGTTCTGGCCCAGGGCATTCATTTTGGAGTCACTTCTTCCCTCGATCTACAGATCTCCCTCTGGCGTCACTGGGAGGGACCGGGACAGTCTGGCCTCTGCGGCAACTGCACTGTTGGGGATTGTATATTCAGTACTTGATTGGCCACGTTCAGCGAGAAACGCTCTGCCCTGTGCTTCTCTCCTGTCCCCATCCTCCGCTCTCTGCTTCTCTCCCTCTTCTTCCCCCTGGCCCCAGCTCCCAATTCCCACTCCGCTTCCAACACTGAACGTTAGCACTGAGACAGAAATGCCAGTGCTGGCAGTTGCAGACAACACCACCGGGAGACTGAGGAGTGAGCACTCCCCTGCACCCTATCAGCAGAGTCAGCCAGCAGTCACATGAGAGCTAGAAGCCCCTCTGGGGTGATTTTTAAGAGGATGGAAGCAGATACTGTGGACAATGTGTCCAAGGGTCACAAGTCTCTCAAGAGGACCAGATACAGACCAGGGGCCATATGCAACTCCTCCTAGGACTCTACCTCCAAGAAGGGATCCTGTGGCCCTGCACCATGGGGCGTGGATCCCTTAGCACCAGGGACACTAGAGGGTACGGGCTCCCCCAACTGCTTGTAAGGTGGCTAGCACTGCTCTGCCTGGTGCATTGGGGTACAGGAGTTTCATGGGGGCACGCACTGCTTGGTTATTTACAGTCCTCATCATGCACCTGTTCCCCAGCTCTCTGGCGCTGGCCCTAGCAGCTGCTCCCTGCCCCTCCAAGCACACACCAGTGTGTCTCCTATGGAAAATGCTGCTTCCCTCCCCAGGTTCCAAGGAGGACTCCTTGGAGCAGCAGCCGCCACCATAGCCTGGCAGCAGCTGGGCTGGAGGAGCCATGACACCCCGCCCACTCCCAGTGTGGTTAGCACAGTACGGGCTGCGGGAGAGGGAAAGGCCCTGGACTCAGACACAAATATCCTCCAGCCACATCAACATGTTTGGGCTGGAGCCGCAATCAGAGGATGGTGTGCCGGGCAGGCACCCCGCCCTGCCACGTGTGCGCCTCACGCACTGACGCCAGGCCAAAGCCCGGAGGCAGGCTCCTAACAGATCACAAACCAAGAGACCTCCGGCCCCTATCTACACTAGGACCAGAGATGATGCAAAAAGCGATTGGCCCAGAGCCTGCATAACCCCTTGGGTCCCTGCACAGCCACTGTCCCAACAGCCCCAGGCACTGAGCAGCAGGCTGGCGCAGCAACCACTGTTCTGCTGGGTGGATGCTGAATGCCATTAACATCCCTGGGAAGCCCGGCTACCATACACCTGGAGGGCAGGGTGATAGGGAGGGGCCCATCATCATCATCATCATCATGTTCCTATTACGCCTCTGGCGTTTAGGGCAGTGACGAAGCTCCTCCACTCCTGTCTGTTTCTGGCAAGTCTTTCAGTGGTTTCCCGAGCTGTGCCCCAGGTTTTTCAGCTTGGCTTCCACAGCTCTTCGCCATGTTGTTTTCGGGCGGCCTAGTTTTCGCTTGCCTTATTGCTACTCTGGTGATGGTATCAGTTTCCATCCCAAGCACATGACCAATCCATGTCCAACACCTCCTGGCAAGGACGATGCTCAGATCCTCTTGGCTGCACTGTGTCAATAGATCTTAGGGGAGGGATAGCTCAGTGGTTTGAGCATTGGCCTGCTAAACCCAGGGTTGTGAGTTCAATCCTTGAGGGGGCCATTTAGGGATCTGGGGCAAAAATTGGTCCTGCTAGTGAAGGCAGGGGGCTGGACTCGATGACCTTTCGAGGTCCCTTCCAGTTCTAAGAGATTGGTATATCTCCTATTATTATTATTATTATCTTGGTTTGAGATTGTTCTGGGCCAAAAGATACGCAGGATTTTTCCCTTTTGGGACTATCGTGGGGGGGGAGGGGGGGAGGAGGGAGCGCTATTCAGACACCCACCCACCCACATCTGTTCAGGGGTGAAAGTAACAAAAGACTTACCAATACAGGGCCCCCCCTACCGGCAGAGCTGCCGACGGGGGGGTGGGGGGGGGGGCGCAAAAAGGGGCAGCGTGTTGGCTGCATATGGGCTGGTACCGGCGGCCACTTCTTACCGGTACGCCGTAAAAGCCCACTTTCACCCCTGCATCTATTCCCCCCCAACATACAGAGAGAATCACTGATCCAGAAGCCATGGGAAGAGCGGTAACTGGCCCCCAGGTCAGCCTGCCTCAGCCCCCCCGTTAGAGCCCTCACAGGGCAGGGAACAGCACTGAGAAAGACTAGCCTGGCCCCAGCACAGAAGCCCAGTTGTTCTGCCTCTGCTAACGGGAACATGGGCTTGGCTCGTAGTGGGGATGGAGCTCCAGGTGTTCCTGGCACTGGCATTTCTGAGGCTTCCTGTCATCCCCCCCACTTCCCCCAAAGCTGGGAGGGGGTGGCTGTGTTAAACTGGGAATGCAGAGGCACTGCCCTGCCTTTCCAGGAAAGCTTGGCTCCTTTCAGACAGGGAGGAGCTGTTTGCCCCACATGGGGAGGCTGGGGTTCTGGCCTCTGCCCTAGAGCTTGCAGCCAAGAGAAAGAACAGTCTTTCCAGTCATGCCACAGCACAGCAGTGGGCAGGACATGTCTGCACCAAGACTCTGGCGCTGGCAAAGCACGGAGACCACAGGAGCCGCAGAAGGTCACATGACCAACATCGACTAATAAGTGCAAGACTGGAATAGCAGGGGCACTGGCAGAGCTGTGGGGGGAAGGGGCCAGGGCTGGAGAACAGGGGGTCTCTGAGTCGGGGGATGTCAAGGGGGTATTGGCAGAGCTCTGTGTGAGGATGTAGAGGTGCACCAGCAGGGCTGGGGGGGGAGAGCCCAGGGCATCTGTGGGTGGGGGCTGAGGGGCACCAGCAGAGCTGAGGAGCACCAGCAGGGCTGGAGAAGCAGGGGGTCTGGGGGGTAGCAGCAGGGCTGGAGAAGCAGGAGGGGCTGTGGGTGGGGGCTGAGGGTAGCGCCAGAGCTGTGTACAGGGAGAAGATAGGAGGTGCTGCAAAGAGGACTGAGGGGCGTGGGCACAGCTGTGCTGCCTGTACATTAGTCTCACTCAAGAGCATTGAGAGAATGCTGTGATTAGGGTCTCCCCAACTGGGGCAGGGCGCTGGCCCCTCCCCAGATCACAGGGCAGGTCCTGAACACTCTCCATGGGGGAGATAACAGCCACTTAGCCAGGGGAGCTAGAAATAGCCAGAGAGAGATTAACACAAGAGGCTGCTCCAGGTTGCCCATAGAGGGGAAGAAACGAAGTGAGCTGGCCTAGAGCTGCTCCCCAGAGGCCAGCACTTTCCCTATCAGCAGCTCTCACAGCCGTCCCTCCAGTGCTGCGGACTCCAGGCTTGTGAGCCAGGGCTGGCACAGAGCCCAGCAGGTGGATGCCTCTGCGGCGGGTTTCTACAAGAGGTGGGAACTAAACAGGGCCAGTACAGGATGAACCAGTCCCCCACCTCCCTGCTTCGATCAGAGGACAAGAGGCTGCTCGTGCAAAGAGCTGGTGATCTGGGTCCTCGGCAGGAGCCCGCGAGCTGAGCCAGGGCCCTGCAGCAGGAAAGAGCTGCCAAGAGCAGTAAGGGGTAGAAGGGTGCACCCAGGGAGAAAGACCTGTCACTGACGCCGCACAGTCCCTCAGGCCAGGCTGATGGAACACAGAACATCCCCGCCCCCTCCTGGAATCAAGCGCGACCCGCAAACAGGTTGTAACACTCATGTTGGGGTGCATCCACTGCTGCCCTCTGCTGGATGCTACCAGATCTGCCCAGGCCCTCTCAAGTTATGTCTCTCTCTGGCAGCTCCAGAGGTGAAAGGACCGTCTACTCTTGGCAGCTAGCGGAGCTCTCCTGGCGCTCTAGCTGCCGGCATTCTGAGAGAACAGCGGGGAGCTTTTCCTCCCTCGGCCCCTGGTCCAGAGGGTCCAGCGCACACTGGAAGGCAGGGCAGGTTATGAGGCTGGATTGAACCACCAGTGAGTTGTGGGTCCAGGCAGCAGAGCACAGGGCTGGCAGGACTGAGCTAAGCTTAGCATTCTCAGGTTTGCCTGCCACCCAATTGGCAGGTGGCTTCGCCAAAGCAGAGCCAGCGAGCATCGGCACCTGGTCTCTCTTCAGCATGGACGAGCGGAGGACCCTAACATTCTCGCACACGGCCAGCACCTCGGAGCTGTCACTAATTAGCATGGAACGAACTGCAGGGAATGAGCAGCGGCACGGATGCTGGTGCCAGGGCTCCCGAAGTGCCAGAGATGAACATATGCAGCTGGTACCCGGTAGAGGGAGCGGAGAAGGAAGTTGCCAGATTCCAGGAACCAGGGACGTGTGTGCGGGCTGAGATGCATAAGCCAAGGAGGAAATAACAAAGTGGAAAATGATCTTCGTTCCCAAATCAGAGGCCAGTGAGTCACTTAAGGAGGAAGGAATTTGTGGTAGCAGGCTGGCCTTGCGGATGAATGAACAGACACCAGCAGCAGGGAACATGATGTGACTGGGAGCCAGGACTCCTGGGTTCTATCCCTCGCTCAGGGAGGGAGCACCGCCTAGTGGTTAAGGTTGGCAAACCAGGACTCCTGGGTTCTGCTTCCACACTGCCGCTGCCTCGCTGTGTGATCTGGGGCAACGTGAGGGTAGCAACACTGACCCAACCCGGGGCTTAGTGCAGCGTTCAAAGAGGTGCTACCAACAGCCAAGGAATCTGGATCTGAGGACTCTGAGAAGGCTGCACAGACAGCAGAGGGCGACCAGAACAGAGCTGAAATCCCCATTCCTGGGGTACGTTTGGGAGCCACTGACAAGGCCAGCGCTGGATAACAAGCACAGGGGCTGGAACAGTCCAGCCCGGAACCAAGTTGTCTCCCCCGGCCTTCAGCACCATCCTGGGGACCTCACTTTCCCCCAGGCTCCACTCAAAGCCCTGCGCTTTGAGGGATCAGTAGGGAGAGCTCCTTCACCTTGCCAGCTGCTGGGGTTGAAACAGGCCTGTCTGCTTAGTGAAATTTAGGACAACGAGCACAGACCCCTTCCCTCAAGCCACCAGAGAGACATGGGGGGAGGGGAGGGGGAGAAAGAGGGTAGAGACCTGCAAGGCAGAGCCCCCCCCCCCCCACACACACACACACTTGTCCTGTGAGCAGCCTCCTCTCATCACTGAGTACGCAGAGGGTCATTCGCACATACCCTGGCAGGGCCACCTAACCCCAAGTCCAAGCAGAGAGGGGTCAGCTTTACAGGCCGCCTGCCTGAAGGCCCACGTGCAGGCTCAGCAGCTACAGGAATCTCCAGATCCCACTTGCCTTCCATGGCAGAAGCCTCCTTTTCCCTCTCCCAATACGAGGAAGGCTTCCCTGCAGTAACATGGCTGGTGAAGCCCTAACCTGAAATTAAGCAACAGAACTGCCCCACCTCTCAGTCAACCCTGTGGTTACACCTCTCAGGTCAGATGGCTAGGAGCTGCAGTGAGGTTACAGTGCCACCTGCTGGCCACCACGCCGCAGGACACGTCATCAAACCCCACGCTCAGCACCTCAAGCAGCGAGTCTCACAATTTTTTTTGGCTCAGGATCCATTTGTAAATGTCGATGGCCTGTTGTGACCCAGCACATTGGCTGGGGTGGCCCTGAAGGAGGTTGCAAAGCCCACCTTGCACTCACCTGGCAGCAGCGGCTCCAGGGAGGCGAGCCCAGCCAGACCCACGGGACCAGAGCCACCTCACGGGCCTCAAACATTCCAGCGACCCACGGATTGGGAAACCCTGAAGCAAAGCCCCTCCCCATCTCCCATTTAATGGCTTTGTAGGACAGAAGGTAACGGCTCTTAGTGCCCACAGCAGCCAGCAGGGCTTGGGCCTTTGGGCTAAGATGAAAGGCGCTCTCAGATAAGCACCCAATGCAGCTTCTCACTGAAGGAGGAAGGACGGAACTTGCAAAACAAAGCCCAGCGCGTTCTGTGCTGGACTGATTACCCTGGAGGCTGAAGGTCTCAGCAGGGCCAATGGCAAACATACCCCCTGCTGTCATGCCCCCCCCCCCGCACAGGAACAAGCCCCTCTAGAGAGAAGGGGGAGCTCAGTCTCTGTGGCCTGTTTGATCCTTTCCGCTGTGGCTGCCAACAAGGGGAGCCAGTTACTTAGCCTGGGACTCCTGCCCTACTAGGGCCTGGACTGAGACCCACCGCGCTCGTTTTACACGTCAGGTGGAACCAACTTGTGACCACAGGGACTGGTGACAGGCCTCATGCTCCTGAGCCTGCCAGTGGCCTCATCTGCCCAGGGCAGTGTGTGGGGCTCACTCACCGAATGCCTTCCGGGGCTCTGTTAGCTTCAGCGTGAAGGTGCGGCCTTTGGGCAGGTCCTTGAGCATCTTGGCAACCTCGTAGTGCCGGCAGCCGATGAGGCTCTGCCCGTTGATGGACTCAATCATGTCGCCCACATTGATGACCTGGATCCGGTCTATGACGCTCCCTTCCTTGATCCTCTGCAAGCAAGAGACAGGACGGTTGGCTCACAGCACAGATTGCAGGTCCTGGGGCAATTTAAGTGGCAGTATCCTCCCCGCAGCTTCCAGACAAGAGAGCCTGAACAGCAGCACTTTCTCTGCTCTAACGCCATTCGGCTCAGGGTTGTGCACAGCCCTTTGTATTCAGCAAAGCTGCCCAGAACCCCATAAGACAGGTCAATTGAGACTGAAGCACAGAGACATCTCCAGGGTCACAGAGCGAGTCAGCAGCAGAGCAGGGAACAGAACCCAGGAACTCTGGCTCCCATCAGGCCACAGGGCCTTCCCTTTGTAGTTAGTCTCATGCACATATTTTTGCCCAGCAGAAGCTTGGTCCTTCCTTAGCATATTACTGGTGACTTATGTACAAGGGATCAGGATTTGATCACATTTATAAAATACAAACAGAATGAAATCCAGATCAGTGATATAAATACTCGGTGCTTTAGAGGGGCCAGTTTCACAAAGCTGAAAAGAATTATAAGCCACATCAGCTGAGAGGAAGACTGGGTGTGTTTAAGAACATTACTAGATGGCCAAAAAGCCACAATCGAGGAAGAAGACTGTATTGGTTAGAAAATGACCTGGTTTGGTGGGGAAGCGAAGGCAGCTATAAAAAATAAAGAAATAGTGTAACAAATGGAAGAAAGGAGAAAAGAAAGGGAATATAAGTCAGAAGTTAGGAACCGTAGAAAACTGAAAATGGAAGAAGAGAGACACAAGGAGACTATCGCCAGCAAAGAAGGAGTTTTCTTTAGTGTATTAGGAACAAAAATAATTCTAATAATGATATTGGTCTATTACTAGATGGAAATGATAGAATTATCAATAGTATTGCAGAAAAGGCACTTTGTATTTGGGGAAAAACAGATGATGTATTCATATCATAGGATAACACTCTTTCCCCTGCACTAGTATCTCAGGAGAATGTTAAAACAGCAGCTACTAAAGTCAGACATTTTTAAATCAGCAGGTCCAGATAACTTGCATCCAAGAGTTTTAAAAGAGCTGCTGAGAAGCTCGCTGCACTGTTAATGTTGATTTTCAATAAGTCTTGGAAGACCAGCAAAATTTGAGAAGACTGGGTAAAGGGTGACATGGGTAGTTATATGCCCGTCAGTCTGACATCGATCCCGGGCAAGATAATGAAGCAGCTGATATGGAATTTGCTTAATAAAGAATTAAAGGAGGACAATATAATTAATACCAATCAACATGGGTTTATGGAAAATAGATCCTGTCAAACTATCTTGATTTGTTTTTTAAATGAGATTACAAGTTTGGTCGATAAAGGTAATAGTGTTGACATAATATACTGAGATGTCTAAGGTATCTGACTTGGTACCGCATGACATTTTGATTTATAAACTAGAATGACAAAATTAATGGGGCACACTTTAAATGGACTAAAAGCTGGCTAATTGATAGGTCTCAAAATGTAAGTGTAAATGGGGAATCATCATCAAACAGGCATGGTTCTAGTATGGTCCCACAGGGATCAGTTCTTGCCCCTATATTGTTTAACTTTTTTTTTTTTTTAAGTGACCTGGAAGAAAACAAAATCATCACTGACAGATGACACAAAAAATGGAGAATGGCAAATAATGAAGAGGAGAGGTCATTATCACAGAGTGTTCTGGATCACTTGGAAAACTGGGCTCAAGCAAGCACTGTGTGTTTTAATGTGTCGAAACGTATACATTTAGGAACAACAAAAAAATGTAGGCCATACTCACACAACGGGGGACTCTAGCTTAGGAAACAATGACTCTGAAAAAGATTTGGGGGTCAAGGTGGATAATCAACTAAACATGACCTCCCAGTGCAAAATTGTGGCCAAAAGGGCTAACGCGATCCTGCGATGCATAAGCAAGGGAATCTTGAGGAGGAGTAGAGAGATTATTTTACTTCTGTATTTAGCACTGGTGTGACTCCTCCCTGCTGGAATCCTGGGTCCAGCTCTGCTGCCCACAATTCAAGAAGGAAGTAGAAAAATTGGAGAGGGGGTCAGGGAAGAGCTGCGACAATGACTGGAGGATTAGAAAACCTGCCTTATAGCTACAGACTCAAGGAGCTCAATCTATTTGCTTAACAAAGATAAGCTTAATGGGTGACTCAATTACAGTCTGTAAATTACCTACATGGGGAAAAATATTTGATCATGGGCTCTTCAGTGCAGCAGCGAAAGGTCTAACACCACACAATAGCTGGAAGTTGAAGCTAGACAAAATTCAGACTGGAAATAAAGGTTAAATTTTTAACTGAGTGTATTTAACCTTTGGAATAATTTACTAAGGAACCTGGTGGATTCTCCATCACTGAATATTTTTAAGTCAATACTGGACGTTTCTCTAAAAGATCTGCTCTGGGGATTATTTTGGGGCAGTTCTCTGGCCTGTTATACACAGGAGGACAGACTAGATCACAATGGTCCCTTCTGGCCTTGGAATCTAGGAATCACATCTCTTCAGAAGGGCCTAGGAACCCAAGGTCTCCCACTAACAAAATGGCATCATGAGACAAAAGATCATGGCATTAGGAGGCATGATGATTAACAGTTCTTCTGGACTCTATGGACTATAAGGTGGATAGAAAGCTGGCTAGATCGTCGGGCTCAACGGGTAGTGATCAATGGCTCCATGTCTCGTTGGCAGCCGGTTTCAAGTGGAGTGCCCCGAGGGTCGGTCCTGGGGCCGGTTTTGTTCAATATCTTCATTAATGATCTGGAGGATGGCATGGACTGCACTCTCAGCAAGTTTGCAGATGACACTAAACTGGGAGGAGTGGTAGATACGCTGGAGGGTAGGGATAGGATACAGAGGGACCTAGACAAATTAGAGGATTGGGCCAAAAGAAACCTGATGAGGTTCAACAAGGACAAGTGCAGAGTCCTGCACTTAGGACGGAAGAATCCCATGCACTGTTACAGACTAGGGACCGAGTGGCTAGGCAGCAGTTCTGCAGAAAAGGACCTAGGGGTTACAGTGGACGAGAAGCTGGATATGAGTCGACAGTGTGCCCTTGTTGCCAAGAAGGCTAACGGCATTTTGGGCTGTATAAGTAGGGGCATTGCCAGCAGATCGAGGGACGTGATCGTTCCCCTCTATTCGACATTGGTGAGGCCTCACCTGGAGTACTGTGTCCAGTTTTGGGCCCCACAGTACAAGAAGGATGTGGAAAAATTGGAAAGAGTCCAGCGGAGGGCAACAAAAATGATTAGGGGGCTGGAGCACATGAGCTATGAGGAGAGGCTGAGGGAACTGGGATTGTTTAGTCTGCAGAAGAATGAGGGGGGCTTTGATAGCTGCTTTCAACTACCTGAAAGGGGGCTCCAAAGAGGATGGATCTAGACTGTTCACAGTGGTACCAGATGACAGAACAAGGAGTAATGGTCTCAAGTTGCAGTGGGGGAGGGTTAGATTGGATATTAGGAAAAACTTTTTCACTAGGAGGGTGGTGAAGCACTGGAATGGGTTACCTAGGGAGGTGGTGGAATCTCCTTCCTTCGAGGGTTTTAAGGTCAGGCTTGACAAAGCCCTGGCTGTGATGATTTAGTTGGGATTAGGTCCTGCTTTGAGCAGGGGGTTGGACTAGATGACCTCCTGAGGTCCCTTCCAACCCTGATATTCTATGATTCTAGTTTTACCAGCTGGAGCTGCTGCAGAGTCTACACATCTTGTGTATTAACTCAATAATATTTAATTAGGCTCCCTTGTACCCGTCACCCTGAAGGATCCCAGAGCACTTGAGACTGTGTCTATACACGAGTCACTTCACGCACTGCTGAAATACAGCCACCTATTGGGTGGAACACGGCAGCGGCTTAACAGACATGCTGCAGTGATTTAGACTCTGGAATTGGAGCTTCTTAGGGAATGTCATTAGCTGAGAATTAGCGAATGCACCACAGTACCAGGGGATCTTTTGTAAGATTCCAAAGAGGATTTGTGCTCTAATATCACAACCCTGCTCTGTTGGCATGGCTCTGGTCTTTCAAACGGATCCACTAGTCTGGGCCTCTCTCATTTACTTGGGGGTTTAGAGTCTGATCAGGGATGTCATTATCACTGTGCTATGGGGGCACAGAGGGGTCTCTTCGTCTCTGAGGTAACCGCTGCAGCTCCTAGCACCTGGGAAAACCATCCAGGACACAAAGCCTGTGAGAAAGTGACAAGGCAGGAGAAAGGACCAGGGCAGCCTCAGGTAGGAAGGGATGGTTGCGCTGATCCCCTAGCTCCTCCAAAGATGAATGACTCCAAGTGAGGTTAGGATCAGAGCAGGGGACAGGAAGTAGGAAGAGCTGTAAGCTGAGTAAAAGAGGCAGTTAGAGGCCAAAAGCATCCTTTAAAAATTGGAAGTTAAATCCTACTGAAGAAAACAGAAAGAAAAACTCAGGTCAAGTGTAAAAGTATAATTAAGGCCAAAAATGAATTTTGAAGAGCAACTAGGAAAAGACACAAACTAACAGCAAAAATTGTTTTAAGTACATCAGAAGCAGGAAGCCTGCCAAACAATCAGTGGGGCCACTGGACGATCGAGGTGCTAAAGGAGCACTCAAAGAAGACAAAGCCATTCCAGAGAAGCTAAATGAATTCTTTGCATCAGTCTTCACTGCAGAGAACGTGAGGGAGATTCCCACTCCTGAACCATTCTTTGTAGGGGACAAATCTGAGGACCTGTCCCAGACTGAGGTGTCAATAGAAGAGCTATTGGAACAAATTAATAAATTAAACAGCAGTAAGTCACCAGGACCAGATGGGATTCATCCAGGAGTTGTAAAGGAACTCAAATATGAAATGGCAGAACTAACTAACTGGTATGTAACCTGCCACTTAAATCAGCCTCTGGACCAGATAATTGGAGGATAGCTAATGGGACATCAATTTTTGAAAAAGGCTCCAGCGGCGATCCTAGCAATTATGGGCCAGTAAGCCGGACTTCACAACCAGGCAAACTGGTTGAAAACAGAGTAAAGAAAAGAATGATCAGACACAGATGAACACGATACACGAGGGAACAGTCAACGTGGCTTTTGTAAAGGAAAATCATGCCTCACCAATCTATTAGAATTCTTTGAGGGGGTCAATAAGCATGTGGACCACAGTGATCCAGTTGATCTTTTAGAAAGCCTTTGACAAGGTCCACACCAAAGGCTCTTAAGCAAAAGTAGCCATGAGATAAGAGGGAAGGTCCCCTCATGGATCAGTAACTGGTTAAAAGATAGGAAACAAAGGGTAGAAATAAATGGTCATTTTTCACAATGGAGAAAGGTAAATAGCAGGGTCCCCCAAGGATCTGTACTGTTCAACATTCATAAATGATCTGGAAAAAGGACTGAACAGTGAGGTGGCAAAATTTGCAGATGATCATGATCTTGTGTAATTTTCTAAGTCCAAAGCTGATTGCGAAGAGTTACAAAGGGATCTCACAAAACTGGGTGATTGGGCAACAAAATGACAGATGAAATTCAATGTTGATAAATGCAAAGTAATGCACATTGCAAAACATAATTCCAACTATACATACAAAATGATGGGGTCTAAATTAGCTGTTACCACTCAAGAAAGATCTTGGCGTCATCATGGATAGTTCTCTGAAAACATCTGCTCAATGTGCAGCGGCAGTCAAAAAAGCTAAAAAGAATGTTAGGAGCCATTAGGAAAGGGACAGAAAATAAGACAGAGACTATCATAATGCAACTATATAAATCCACAGTATTCCCACACCTTGAATACTGGGCGCATTTATGGTTGCTCCATCTCAAAGAAGATATATTAGAATTGGGAAAGGTACAGAGAAGGGCAACAAAAATTATTGGGGGATAGCACAGCTTCTATATGAGGAGAGATTAAAAAGATTGGGACTGTTCAGAAAAGAGACAACTAAGGGAGGATATGATAGAGGTCTATACAATCATGAACAGTGTGAGGAAGTGAATTGGGAAGTGTTATTTACCCCTTCTCATAACACAAGAACCAGGTGTCACCCAATGAAATTAATAGGCAGCTTGTTTAAAACAAAGTTAACACACAGTCAACCTGTGGAACTCGTTGCTAGGGGATGCCATGAAGGCCAAAACTATACAGGGTTAAAAAAAAAACCTAGATAAGTTCATGGAGGATAGGTCCATCTATGGCTATTAGCCAAGATGGTCAGAAATGCAACCCCATGCTCTGGATGTCCCTAAACCTCTGACTGCCAGAAGCTGGGACTGGACAATGGGATGGATCACTTGAAATTGCCCTGTTCTGTTTGTGCCCTCTGAAGCATCTGGCACCAGCCACAGTTGGAAGACAGGATACTGGGCTAGATGGACCAGTGGTCTGGTCCAGTAGGACTGTTCGCATGGCTCAGACAGAGTCTCTGGGACTAGGAGCTCCATGTGATCAGGTTTGCTGCTGGGGTTTCTACTCCCCCAGTAAGACCCATAGCATGGCTCCTGCTCGGGGGCTCACACTGCAGCTCTCTGGGGATGGACAGACAGATAGGAAGGGAAGGAGCAAGACAAGACGCCACAGTGTGCGTCTGGGAGGAGCACCCCTCCTCTCAGACTGTGCACCCCACCCACAGCCCAATCAGCCAGTGACAGGGCCTCCTGGGCTCTAGGATGGTGTGAGCAGAGCTCAGTCATCTGTACCTTAATGAATGCGTAGCCGGCTCCATTGTCAGTGATGGTCAGGCCCAGGGCCTCCTCAGACTTGAAGACCTCCACCTCCTTCCTCTGGCCCTTTGTGTGTGCAAAGATGAAGTCCTCCAGACCGATCTGGCCACCCAACAGCTTGTCCATGTCCACTTTGTGGGTGTTTAAGGTGCAGAACATCACCTGGGAAGTGGGAAGAGAGATACAGAGTGAGGAACCCTGGACCACAGCTTCCCCCACTGCCCCTCAGCATCTCTGCTGGGAAGGCCCCATATCCCCAAGGTTATGTCAGCATTCTAGCACCAGCCCCACTGGGCATGTAGCCACTGAGCCCAGAGTCACTGATCGGCAAAAAGCCAAGGGCACAGCACAGCCTGACGCAGGGTGCTGGTCCACGAAGCCAGAAAAGGAACCAATGCAAAGGGCCCACCCCACTGGCTGGCTAGGCACTGCCACGCAGAAGGGCATCCTCTCTGAGCTCCCCACCCTGCAGCCTGGGTGCTCAGCACCTACCTCAACTGGCGGGATCTTGAAAGCCTCTGCAATTTTGCTGTACAGCTCCTTGACATTGGTGAAGCCCTCGATCCTGCCAGTGGGGCTGCCATGGGCCAGCTGAGTGTGGAACACCAGTCGAGGGCGGAGGCTGGCAGGAGGCGGTGGCAGGCCGGGCTGCAGGGCTGCCACGCCGCCACTGCCCACCTCCACCCCACCCAAGCTGCCACGAATGGGCTCAGCCTCCTCATTCTCCACTAGCGGAGGGGCCTTCTTCCGGCGGCCTAGTCCGAGCGGCATGAGGGAGGAGTGGCCAGACAGCAGGGAGTATCAGTCACCCACGGGAGAGACCTGCAGGAAGCAAAGGGGAAAGATTGTAGGAAACCGGCAGTGGAATCAACGATAAAATCCAAGCGGTACTGGCTGACTAGGGTGTCAGGAAATGGGACATGGGACATGGGCCATCCCCCTCTAGGGCATCAGCTCCAATCCAGCCCCAGATCGGGGAGCCTGACAGGTAGGGGAGTCACATTTGTGGAGTGACAAGGCCTATTTTAATTCTGATTCATCTGCACAGCTTTAGCCACTTTTAAAATTAACCAGAATAATGTAAAAAGCGGAGTGACAGCTTTGGAAACTCCCTGCCCCTTGCCTGCCTCCCCCAAGTTCTACTGTACAGTCCCAGATCAATGCTCTCCTGCTGGGAGCCAGCAGCCAAGTGGCAGCTCCTGCCAGACCCCATACACAGCTCTAAGTTATGGAGAGAGAAGCAGTCATAGGTATTTCTAGCCTGCTTTGGAAACACATTTAGTACAAAGCTCTCTAATGAGTAAGCATCTAGTGATCTCAGGACTTGGCAATGGCCCTGCATCTCCCCTCCACTAGCCGACACAGGGGAAGCAGCATTTCTGATACCAAAGCCCCTCCAGTGGTGCTGGGCTGTTCACACGATTCCTACTGCTGCAGCAGGTGAAGTCGTGGGGTATGGGCAGAGAATGAAAAGCACACACACACACCCCCGAGTCCTGCCCCTCAGGACTGAGCTGCTGTGGAGGCAGGAAACACCCACCGGGCCTGACCCCTGAAGGATTAAAAAAAAAAAAATCAGTGTAGTTGCCACCTGGAAACAAAGTAAAACCCACAGGCCCTGCTGGCGAGCAGAGACTCTGACAGAGTACTGCAGAGAGCCAACCACAGGGAAATGCCAGCCCTACTGCCTCACAGACAAAGGAAAATCCATGCCAGGCCCACAGAGCTTTCCTCGCTGCCACAGCAGGACACACATACTGACCCTTCCACTCCAAGGACACTCCCAGGGGAAGTGGGATTCCAGGGGGACTCAGCAGGATTGAGGATCCTGGTGCTGCTGGCTAGAAGTGCCCTAACCCCTGAAGCAAGGACATGGAGGAGGAAGGGGCAGCCTCAGCGGGAGTCCTTCCAGCCCGGGAGCCTCCGACGTCTCTGTTCTGGAATGAGGGTGGAGCGCACCCTGGCAGGCTGATTCAGAGCAGAGAAACCGGCTACAGGGCGTTCCTCAAAGGGTGTAATGGCAGAGGAACTCAGCCAAGCCTGTCAGTGATTACTCCATGCTATGAACCTGCTCAGTCCAATGGATCCCCAGTATCACCCAGGGCAGAAAGACACCTCCAGAACTACCACCCACTATCCCCCTCACCCAGCCCAGAACCCACAGCTCCTAACAGCACTCCCCAAGAGAGGATTCAGCTCATGCTGTAGAATTTCTCCCCCTAGCTGTCCAGCTCACTCAGGATCCTCCTTATATCCTATTCTGTGCCCACATCGGTCTTTCCCCCTCCTCTCTCCCTTCCCCCCTCCTCCTTATGCTTACTAGTTTCACCTCCAGCTCTTTGCTTCCTGTCTCACTGTGTCTATCACTCACACAGAGCCAGAACTTACCCTCGCCCTCTTTGCCCATTTTAAACCTTGTTTCATGGGACATGGTTCTTCACTTCCTGGTGCTAAACAGCCATTTAGCACCACACCCCTTTGGGGATCTTAGGACCCAGCTGAGACCTCCTGCTCAGACAGATTCAGACTCAGCACTAAACACCTGTCTTATTATGGCCAGGCCTACCATAACTAACTAATTCATACTATTCTAAAGAGCAGCAAACAAAAAATGCAGGAGGTCAAGTTCTTACAGGACCCAAGTGGCCAGATAAATTGACCACCTATTTTAAAGTTTCAACTTCAGAGTATTACTCACATAAAATCAATTTAGGGCTGTTACCTCTTTATGCCTAAATTTTGCACCTGCCAGAACTGGCAGATCACTTATTTGTCTAACACACAACCTACAGTTGTGGGGCAGGCAGGATAATACTGCCAGTATCTGCTCCAAAACTTCCTTGTACAGCTATTCCTGTCTTTGCATTTAGGGAGGAACTAAAGTTCTGTTTGCAGCTATCTTGACCAGCTTTTGAAATGCTAATACCATAAAAACATTATATAGACACGTTTTGTTTGTGTGCATATAGAGTGAGCAGCTGAACAACTGTTATGCTCCACCACAGAAGTGGCTACATTTTCAGCAGAGGGTGAAGCTATTCCCTTCTAGATTGCAGAGCGTTTGCTAAGTAAATACAGAATTGCTAAGGAGCATTTGGAACTTTAGGGCAAAGTTGTTTAAAAAAAAAACAACCAAAAAACCAAAAAAAGATTCACAATTCAGATGAATAAGGAAATTTGATGGCTGGAAATGCTCGGGGGGCTTTCCCCAGCTGCTGGGTCTGGGGCCATCTGCTGCCAAGTGGAAGGAGATAACAAATGGTGCTGCCCATTAAAGTGGCAGCAGTTTCCTGCCCCAGGAACTTGTGACTAGTGACCCCTCTGTGGTGACAGAGCTGGGTGGGGGGCCTGGAGGCATCGGAAGGGAGAAAAAAATAAGGATTTTCAAATTGCCCAGTAAAAAAGTAGGGCACTGTGTGCATGTTTGTATGTCCTGACTGATCTTGTGGCTAAAGCATAGACATGGGACTCAGGAGATCTCAGTTCGGATTCCCAGTTCCACCCTAACTCGCTAACATGCTGGGCAAGTCACTTTCCCCTCACATACATCCCCCCAAAAGGTGCCTCAGTTTTCCCCCTTTGCAATTGGAGAGCAATACCTTCCCTACTTCTCATGTGAGGCTTAATTCAGCACCACCTAGCAATTCTGGAATTTGAAGGGCAAAATAACACATAATTTTGTTCATGGCTATAGAGGGAATTCTGTGCACTCAGTGACATGCATATCAAACTTCTACTAAACCTCTCCCCCCGCCTCCCCAAGGCTAAACTGCCAGTGCTGCAAACACCAGCAGTCCCTAATGCCTTCTTGTGGCAGTGAGAGAAAACTAATCCCCAGCCTGGTTGACAAGAGATTATAACATGATCCGGCAGAGCCAGAACAGCAGACACGGGGAAGGAGCAGCACCCGCTGCCTTCAGTGAACATACCTACCCAAGCATTCCCCACCATTCTCTGGGAGCCTGAATGACCATGGAGTGGGATTTGATTTGGGGGATAATTAAGTCAGTGGTTTACCACCTGTAGCAGAGAGGCTGTATGTGTTTCCCCGACTCCTCAGGCAGTAGAGGTTGTTGACCTCATTTGAGGGATGATCAACACCGGGAATTATTATTTCTTTTGTTTTGTAGCATTTGCGTATCTTCACTGTGTTGCCCTCATGCCCCATGTCACACTCAGCAGAGAAACAAACACCTAAAAGGGTGATGTTAATTCCTGTTGGTACACTACGCGCCAGAGACTCCTCTGCAAAACTCTAACCACCTGCCTTCATTGGATGGGGAAAGGTAAGGGGAGGAACAGGCTAAAAGATACTAAATAGACAAGCAAACAAGGGGAATTTCCAGTAGATTTTGTACAGCAACCTTTGAACTTAAGTCAGAACCTTTTGATCTTTCACATGGGGGGGGGGGGGGGAGAAACCAAAACCAAACCCAAGCCTAATTTACAGGG